>OY284470.1:30293689-30545744 GCA_958336335.1 Dilophus febrilis
GTAATGCTAATCGATAATATTTAATACAGAACACCACCGGCACCTCCACCACGATGGTCAAAACCAACAACACCGAATAGTCCGACAACACCAACGTTGGAAAATCAATTGACAAATAATTTTACCGTAACAACAACGGTTACATTTAGTGTTGATGGTAATCAAAATTCACAAGTTGTTGAAGTTACCTCACCGAATGCAAATACTACGGTAAGTTTTAAAATTTACAATTTGTATGACTTTAATTTTTAAACAATTATGTTAAACAAAGAATTTTTTTTATTATTTAGTTTCAAACGATATCAAAGCGTTTATCACCTGAAGGTGAATGTAAAACAACAGTAGATACATTATCATCACAAGGTTCAAAGAAATGGCAATCTCAAACCAGTAAAGATTCAAATAGTCAAAATAATAATCGTAATAAAATTCTATCACCAAATTCAAATGGTGAAACACCAAATGGTAGTAGCAGTAGTAGTGGTCGAACAAGACGTAGTCGAGCCCGTAAGGAATCAAAACATTATCAGGTATTTAAATTGGTTTTATTAATTGTGTATAAACCCATTTTGTTGTGAATTTGATTTCGACTGTCAACGTATTCGCTTCTTTGAAATTATCTATTTTTTTATGAAGATCTTTTTATATAATATATTTTTTTATTTATTATAAATAATGACCTAGTATTTTATGAGTATGCGATATATATTATCAAATGTTCAAATGTTTTCAAATACCTATAAAAATAAACATATTTTTTAAGTTAGTTTATTCATTTCTAATTACCCATAACAATAATATATATATATGATATGCAATTTGAAATATGTTTTGTAATCTAGCTTTTTTTTTTTTTTTTACTATATATTTTTTAATGTGATTAGATAATTTTATTATCAAAATGGATTGAGATATATAATTTTATTTATTTTGTTTGTCAAGTGTGGGTATATAAATATATATCATATATATAAAATTGTTATTGATGATAATAGAGTTTTATCGGTCTGTTTGGTCATATGTGTTTTATTATATTTTTTTTTATTTCATATTGTATGTTTTTTTTTATGAATGTTGTTATACTACACATAAAATAAAAGAAAACAAAAAAAAAAAAAAGAACTGCGCTTTTTATAAATTTTCATTGCAAAAATAAAACAAGTATTTAATAATTATAACATTGAACTTAATTTACGCGTTTATTCCAAACAAACAAAAAAAAACCCAAATATAGGAATCAGATATATTAGAATCTCCACAAGTTTATTGTCGTAGTGCATTGGGTGACAAAATAAGTGATTATGAAGATTTATGGACACAAGATAATCAAACAACAATAAGTAATAGTACAACACCAATTGGACGTGGACAACATATGTCAAGTTTTCGACCAACAGTTGATGGAAATATTCATGGAAAACGACCAGATTTATTACCAGATACACGTAATTATTTTTGTTATTTTTTCTTATGGTTGTTTAACCTTAATTTTGTTATACACATGAATATCTAATAAAACATTTGTTTTTTCGTTTCTAGCTACAATAACATCATTAAGTGCTAATTTATTATCACCTGCCGGTTCATTGGCATCCTCATCAAATCCAAGTCCTCCGTTATCAACAAAAACCACTCAATCAAATCAATCAATACCGGATAATATAATAAATATCCAGCAGCAAAATCATCAACAACAACAACAACAATATTTTAATAACAATAATTATTTAAGTGAAAATAATAAAGTGTTATCACCAACAGAAAAGGCACGAAATTTACAATCATTTGCAGTTGTCCAAGAATTACAACATCAACAACAACAACAAATGCATCAACAACAAAATCCAATGTTACAGCCTCGAAATCGATTGGGATTAATATTACCATTGAATGAGGCAACATCCCCATTATCGGAAATAACACCAATACAGACACCGGTAACGTCACGTAGCAAACAAGGTAGTCCATTTTATGCTGAACCAGCAGATGCATTAAATAGTGTTATACGACGTTCAAATCGTTCAGCAATATTATTACAATCTAATCATCGTCATTCAGAACCACCAAAAAGTATAAATCTAAGTAATGGTATTGGAGGTGGTGGTGGTGGTGGTGGCGGCGGCGGAGGAGGTGGTGTTATGGGACCATTACGTACAGTATTCCAACAAGTATTATCACCAGTTGATTTGGAAAAAAATCCTATTTCAGGTTCTTTGGATGAACTAAAAAAGAAACATCGTAAAGCAACGCATCGTGGACGTTTAGATCCTTGGCCATTAGATAGTAGTTGGGAATTTATGTGTAACGACGGTGACGACAATGATAGTAATAATAATAATAATCATTCACATGGAAACACCACAAATTTAAATAATAATGATATTGAACATATTTATAATGATTATGATACAGATGCCAATTGGAAAACATCAACGAACAATTTACAAAAATTGGATTTAATTAAACAAACACAAAAATTGAATGGCTATTCTAAGGATAATAATTCATCACCACAAAAACCATTTACAATTCATCAGATAATTGTAAAACGATTACCCGAATTGAATCTAAACGATTTAGTTAAATCATCAGTTGCTAGCAAAACACCAGAATTATTACGTACTGACATTGATTCTATTAATAATAATAATAATAATCATAATAATAACAATATTCATAATAATATAAATAAAAGTAATCGAATATCCTCCTATGATAATGTTGAAAAAGGACATTCCATTAATAATAATAATAATAATAGTAATAATAATAACAATAGCGGAAATAGTAATAATAATCATAATAATGGAGGTTATGCAACATCATCAATAATATGTCAAGATAGTGCACAATCTGATGATGGTACAGTATTTTCTGAACCTTGGGATAGCTCACAATGGGATTCATTTTTACCTCTGGATGGTAATTTATTATCTTTATTAATTCTTTTTTTGTTAATTTTTTAATATATGAATTAAACGAAAAATGTTTCAATTTACAGATACATCCGAATCAATACATTTATCAAAATGTCGACCAATTATATGTAATTCAGAAGATGATACAATCATTGAAGAACATTCATATGTTAATGATAATCGTTCACATCATCAGCAACAACAACAACAACAACAACAACAACAACAACAACAACAGTCCGCAATTATCCAACAAAGTCCTCAAATGGCAATAACAACTTCATCGGTTACAACAACTACTGCATTAACGACATCGGCAAATGTTATCGCACAACCACAAAAGGTAGCTACTATTTTACGTACGCGAAGTTGTCGAGATCGTGAAGTGTTATGTAAGTACATTTTAGAATTGTTATTGAATACACATTTCTGATCTGATGACCCCAATTTCTCTTATGGGTTTATTAAAAGAAAAAACAAAATCTATATAATGATAACCTAAAATGATTAAATAGTTGTTTTATAAAACAAATAATTTGACATTGGCATAAATAAAAAGTTTATCCAGATAAAATCTCTGTTTTGTTATGGTATATAAAAATGTTAGGAACATTATAAACATGTTATGTATACTCTTATAATATATGAATTGGGTATATCATAAATCATTACATAATCTTTCTTTGCAACATTGTATTGGTGTATATATAACCAATTGCGTTTTTCTTTTGTTACATATACAGAAAAGATATTCATTTTTCAATAATATTTTAACAACGTAATTTTGTATAATGAAGATTTATTTAATATATGTAATATTTATTATTTTCTCATTCCTTATGAGTTCAATGGCATTATCGTATTCAAATTATTTTTCTATTTGATATATGCAAAGGTTTATCAACTTGACAAATTTTATTGGAAATATACATAACTAATTAATTATATTGTTTTAAAATGGATTTCATATATAATTGAATCATAAATAATAAATGAAAGAATATGTTTTTAAATCATAATTATATATATTATGTATGTATTATTGTATAATAATATTTTCAATTCTTTAGTATAGTCTAGACTATTTAGAATATAGTGAAACAATTTATCGATATATGTTATTATTATTATTATTATTATAAACAGCCTATAAGTTATAATAATAATAATAATAATAATAAACATATGATCATTTATATTCGTCTCGTTATTTTTTCCCTATACAAGTCTAAAAGTTCACTTTTAGATATTCTTGCAAATCGCAGTTTTACTTATTAGTGTAAAATTATTCATTGACTTCGGTAAATTCAATTAATAGTTGAGCGTTTTCCATTATTTGATCATGGATGTATTTAAATGATTATTTTTACCAAATCAATAAAGGGATTGCCTATAAAATTTATTAAGTAATAATTTTTTTTACAACAACGATATTTATTGAGGAACTCATTTGATGGTCACAACTGCACGCAGAATATAGTGTTTTAATTTGAAAATTTTACTAAAAAATATCCTACCTTGAAAACATATCGCATGATTTTGTATAAATATTGGGACCTTGCATTAATAATGTCGATTTAGATAACAGATGGCGTAACTAGCGTTGTGTGTATCAGAGCACACCGCGGGCATATTCTTTTTTTTGCTTCGAATATGTCGAAACACGTGCCTGAAAAAGTTGTTTTACCGGGAAGTTTAATAACTTCCTTTAATTTGAAGAAAACCGCTGCCGATAGTTAACGATTGTTGGTAGAAGCTTACGGTGAACATGCTCCAACTAAAAAAACTTGTGAATGGTGGTTTGCACTCTTCAGAAGTGGTGATTTTGAAGTGGAAGACAAAGAACGATCAGACAAAGCGCGGTCAGCCAAAAAAATTTGAAGACGAAGAATTGCAGCCATTGTTGGATGAAAATTCTTGTCGAATGCAACAAGAGCTTGCATTAGAGTTGAATGTAGATGCCTCTACCATTTCTAGACGTTTGCATTCAATGGGAAAGATCATAAAGCTAGGAAAATGGGTCCCACATCAACTGAATGAAAATCAACTCAAAGCACGAATCTATGCATGCCATAAACATCTTGCCGAGCACAAAAAACTCAGTTTTTTGAGTCGAATTGTCACTGGCGAGTAAAAGTGGGTATATTACGACAACCCTAAACGTAAAGCATCATATGTTGATCCCGGCCAACCATCAACTTCACAATCAAAACGCGATATTCATTGCCAGAAGCTTATGTTATTCATTTGGTGAGATCAGAAGGGTGTCGTGTATTCTGAGCTGTTAAAAGCGAATGAAACACATCTGATCATGAAACACATCTGGTTACATCTGATCGCTACCGACTACAACTGGGCGAATTGGCATAGAAATTGAACGAAAAACGACCATTGATAGCTCGAAAACACCACAAAGTTTTAATGCACGATGACAATGCCAGACCACATCGTGCAAATATCGTTAAGGAAAAAATAAAAAGGCTCGGTTGAGATCATCTTGATCACCCCCCGTGCTATCCAGACCTTGCTCCTTCTGATTACCATTTTTGCAGATCAATGCAGGTCAGCCTGACACATGTACGCTTTCGAAATGCTGAAGAAGTGCGAAAATGGGTCGATGAATGCATTGGGACAAAAGATGAGGAGTTCTTCAAACGGGGAATCAACAAACTTCCTAAAAGAAGGGAGGAAGTCATAGCTAACGATAGGCAATATATTGGTTAATGTACTTAATCATTTTGTTATACAAATAAATGCCATTTTTAAGCTAAAAAATCGACATTATTAATGCAGGGTCCCAATAGGAAAATTCGTTATACAAAAAATGTGTTTTCTATACATTTAAAAAAATCGAATAAATATTCATGAAATTTTTTACACATTTTAAAATAATTACAATAAATAGGAAATGCAAAATAAAAAAAAAAAGATGCACGCACACAACAATTTTTAGACTTTTCCGTTTGATTATTTTATATGTATTATTATTATAATATTAATAATATTTTTATTAAAACCAAAATAAAAAAAAAAAAAAATAAATAAATAGTTTTTCTTATCAATTTTAACCTATAAAATTAATATATTTTGCATCGTTTTATATAATACATTACAAATACAGTTTTAGATATTATTAATTTTTTATATATTTAGAATTGTAACTTTTTTTGTTTCCATTTCTATATAAGGATATATTTCTTAATGCGTTAAAATCTTTTGCAATAGCTCATAAATATTACATCATCTTTAAATCATCAATATTTATACATAGATTAATGAAAAGTAAATATATAATTTAACTTAGATCGGGTTTTCAGATTAATAGATTATTAAACATGTTTTATTGTTTCTTGCTAATTTTTTTTTACTTGTCCATTATAATAAAATTTAGATTCAAAGATAATCGTTGAATATAATAGATATTTTATGTCTTCAATATAGTATTAGAACCGACAATCGTAAGATTTTTTATATGAATTTTAGATTGGCGAAATGTCTATCTAGAACTATATATAGACCACAGGGTCCAAAATTGTTCGTTAATTAAATTATCAAATATTTTATTATAAAAAAAGCAATTGATCTTTTACCTCGCATTATTGATGTCGGTTCCAATATATAGTTGGTATACAAATCTATACTACCTCTGATAACCCTATAGTAATATTTAACATTAACCCATTTTGCCTATATACTTATATATTCGATTATTTGAAATTATTATAATATAGCATATTTTATAATAATCTAAAAATCTTATTAGTAAATTTTATATTTATTATTTTAATTGGACGAGCGGCATCGAAAATAATAATTAAAATAGAATTATCGATTTATTAAAATTTCATGTTTAAATTCTTATGCGGCGGCATAGATCAAACAAACGATTGATTATAAAAACAAAACAAAAAATGCATTTAATTGTAATTTATATTTATAAATAAAATATTTTATATTCGTCCAACATCAAACTTTAATGTGTAATTATTATTGTTATATTATTATTATTATTATTATTAAGAGTTATATAAATGATTATATACATATATAAGATAAGTGTATCACTGCACAATGTCAGCCTTTTAATCGTCGCTGCAATCATATGTGGGATGAATTATAGAATTATATATATATGATGCGTATTTATTTGTCATATCATAATTAATTTTTTTTTTTTTCGCAATTTTACATTATATATATTTAACATCACATTTCGATCCCATTTCTACAACAATGTGAAAACAAAGCAAAGATTATAAATATACAGAAATGATATAATGCGATCTATAATTCTATATAAACATATCGTATAAATTATATATACTATTGTTGACTGCCATCATTTTGCATTTATTTATATAAATTAGATTAATTATATTTTGATGCGTTTATTTTTTGTTTGTTTGGATTTAATTTAGGTTAATTTTGTTCATTATTAAAAAGAAAAATTTTCGCTACTGAAATGATTTATATATAATAACAATAAAGCGATATTCATATAAATGGGGAAAGAAATTTAGAATAGAATAATTCGCTATCTTTTTCGCCCATTTCGGAATAAATCAATGTTCATTATAGTTATAATGGTCAATTATTTATTGGTCTTTTAGTACACGATTATAAAAATCAAATATAAAATTTCATCATCTAAAAACAAAAAATGTAATTTGATTTGTATATTTTTCTATCTATTGTTATATGTTCTAATTATTATTATCATGTGAAATTAATATATATATGTTTGTGTACTTATATATTGAACTGATCTAATTATATATAGGTATGATATCGCAGTTTAAATATATAATATATCAGTTAAAAGCAGATATAAAACTATAATATTTTACATTAATAAGTTTTTTGGACCTTTCTTTGTCTTCTTTATATAACGAATTATATATGAACTTAAATTTTCTATAAATAAAACTGGCTCACAGAAAAGATTTTGAATCAGGTACGAATGAATCAATGATGATTTAATACTGAATACACTCTACCATATATGTATATATTCTTATATAGTTCGATGAATCAGGAATTTCTAAAAATTTTATTAATAGATAAAATGTTTTTTTTTTTTTGCTTTTAAATATGATTGTGGACATGGACTTTAGACCAATTTTATTAAAATTTTAATTCAATTTTTTTGTCAAATATCTTATTCTATATATATAATTTCATATTACTAATTGAAAAATTCTTTATTTAAATTAACGATTATTAATCAATAAAATTGTTTTTTATATGTAATTATAAATATTTATATTTTCAAAATACGCCATATTTATTTATACGAAAAACGGTTGTTGTCTGCTGCAATTTATTTATTTATATGTGATTAATTAAAAACAATTATTTACACTTGCTTTTAATTTTATATTATATTTATAGTTTTTAATTTCTTTATTATTTTTTTCGGAAAATGCCCGATATTAAAATATTTATTTATAAAATGATACAGTCTGAATTTTTAAATAAATATATTTTGATTTTGTTATATAATATACGATTTATATAATATACGACGATCCTCAGCCTAGTCCTCAATTTTTAATTATATTTAGGGTTATTTTTATACAAATATTTTTGTGGTTGAACTTTGACCATATTATACGGACATGGTAAAAAATTGAGAATTTTCCAAGAATTTAACGATATTTATAGTATATACTTCATATGCGTAGAAGACAAGCTAAATTTAAAGTTTTATAGAATGGAAAGTTTTACAATATAAGTTCTAAAGGATTTGGGGCATTTCAACTCATGTAAAAATTTGAAGCAATACGATTATTTTACATTTGCGAATTTTTACGATTATGAAACAGTCAAATTTTGGTTATTTCTCAATAATGTTTCAGAATCACCCCCCCCCCCCCTATCTTGGAAATTAAGATAGCTTTATAATCTAATGCACTTTTCATATACCGTCATAAAATTGAAATTGTTCAGAACAAAAAAACCGTTCAATTTTTTTATAGTGGATTTATATATACTTTTTCAACAAAGTGTGTATTTTCTATATTTATACAAAAAATGTATATAGTGAATTATAAAATTAATAATAATATATTTATTGTATGTCGATAAAAACAAAATAGATATGCGAATATATATAGAAAATAAATATTATACAATGTAAATAATTATTAGGTCAAGTTCAATTATAGGTCCTTTTTTTTTATTTTTTTTTAATATTTATTAAATGAATTTATCAATTCATATTTTTTATATTGAAATTAAACTACAATGATTTCTCATATACTCTTATTGTATACTCTTCTATACGCTGATGTCTGCGTATATATATTTTGTAGGTTTATATAATAAAAAAAAATTATTGCACAATAAATTCATATTTGCAACACTTATTAATATATTAAATTACTGATAATAAAACATAATAAAGAATGCACATGCATTCATCAACTGATTTCGTATATATGTATATATAATAAATGTATTTAATATTTCTATATATACAAACAGTTAACAAAATATATTATTCAATCGTAATTTATATGCACAGCGAAATTTTTCTATTGATTATTTTCCATTTTAGAATATTGAGAATATAATATTTGATTATAATTAATTATACTTTATATTTGAATGCGTATAAATTATGGAATTATATTATATTTGTAGAATAGAGTAGGGATGGATGCAGCCGCACTTTATAAAATTTTATTATCTATTCTATATAAATAAATATACAAATATTGAACATTTTGTCTGTGCGATATAATAATGAAAATCAAATATAAAGATCAATCAATCAATAAATCTTAATATTTATTATATATATATATATTCTAAAAACAAATAAAAATAATTAATTAAATATATACAAAATCTATATATTAGTATTTTTCAAATTAAAATCGCTCATAATTAAAATTGAATTTGACGGATAACGTAAACGTAAGCGGGTGTAAAATACAAATAGTATATATTGAGTTATTTTTTTTTTAAATTATTTCATTGCAATTTGTGAGAAAAAATTATTTATATATATATTGAATTAACTATATATTAAAAGTGGCATTGTGTGTATAATTTCATTGTATATATAATTTATAAATTTATTGATAAGATATTTCAAACTAATATTTATGCAGTTTTAAAATTAAAGTGGTAAATAAAATAAATACAATATATGATTATTTTTTTTTTTTTAGTAATAATACTGCCACTATTGAGGAACGTGTGTTGTGATATATTATTATTTATATATTTTAATATTTATAAAAAAAAAAACAAAATCATTAAACTAAAAATATATATATATAAATAAATATATATTTAAATTAAAAAGAAAAGAAAAAAACTAAATTTTTTAAAAGAAAGTTACAAAAACACAGATTTTTTGGTGTGAATGTCTAATCGATTATTAAATGTCGAACACTTAGTACTTGATCATAGTATTGTGCCGATACGTAATTTTCGATTTCGGTCATTTGTTTTGTCGGGAAAAAATCGGTATGTCATTTATCATGCCTTGGTTCAAAAAAGGGTTATTCGGAAAGCGCGTGAACCTAATTAAATCGTTTGGAAATCGTAAACATTTAAATGAATGTGGAAATATACAACAAAAAAATGAAATTATTAACGATAATAACAATAATAATAACAACAATAATGATTGTGATGTTTGTAAATCAATTGATAATGAATTTGTGGTATCAACCATTATGGGTGGTAACAGTTCATTAATTCATAATAAACATAAAGGCACAGCAAAGGATACCACCACTTGTAAAGATCATAATGGTAAATCGATGATGACCATTGATGATGATGATGATGATGATGACGATGAAATTCGAAAAGATTCACATTGTGATAATTGTAAAATTTCGGTTGTTGAATTTGATAAAAATTATAATCGTGGTGATGATGATGGTAATCAATCAAAAAATATAAACCGTAATTATTGTATAAATGATGATGATAAAATTGAAAACAGTAAAATTTGCATAACTGATAGACAATTAAAATCAAATAATTTTGGAACATCAACAAATGGATTAAATAATAATAATAATAATAATACTAAATCAATACCAAATTTACATTTAAATGCACAACGTTTAGAAAATTTACTATTTGAAACAACAAATGATAATGATAGTTCATCATCAAAAACATCACAAGTCGACAATCTATGTACGATAAAAAATCATCATAAACGATCATCTATGATAACAAAAACTGTTGAACCTGATGAATTTTTTAGTGATCAACATGAGGTAACAGATTATAAAATAGAAAATGATTTTTTAAATGAATGGGAAATTATTGATCTGAGTGATATTGAAGAAGAAACGGAATTTAATAAAAAAATTGAAATTGAATTAGATAAAGAACAATCGTTTAAGGACTCTATAAATCGTTGTATTTGTTGTTATAAAAAAAATAATAATTATAATAATAGTAATAATAATCAATGCGACACCGCGGATGGTGCTGATGATAATAACAATAATAATAATAATAATAATAATAATGGTAGTGATGAAAATAATAATAATCATTATGCAGATAATTTTTATAATGATAACGAACAAGATTTATTAAATGAATGGGATATTATTGAAGAAACAGATATTGCATTAAGTTCACCTGATCTATCGTTGAATTCCGACTGTACTGAATTTCATAATAGTCAATCAGAATTAAGCTATACAATTGATGATGATGATGATGATGATGATTGTATTGATGAGAATTCATTTGTTGAAATAAAACGTTCACCATCGATATTATCATTAAGTTCATATGATACAGAAATTGATGAATATTGTTTATTTTGTACAAATAATAATAAATACTATACAATTGAATCATCCATAAAATCAGGAAAAAATGTAAAAGTTTTTGAAGATTACATTAATACATTTACATGTTTGTGCGTTTATAACAATCAAGCAAATATACAATTAGGTATAAAATTATTAAATGATAATTTAGAGGAATTATTGCAATCAGATGAAATTATAGAATTTACGGACTCGGAATTAGTAAGTCAATCAATTGATACAAATTCTTGTGCAACGACTGAAACGACTGAATCCATAACGACGACAACCACAACAGAATCAAACGACACACTTACATTAATTGAAGATTCACATGAAAACGATAATACAAATAGAAATATGATTAATTTAACAGTTAGAGATCATCATCCATTTGCATCGTTACCATCAACATCCAGAACAGCAACAGCAACAACAACATCATTGTCATTATCATCTGAACCGATTATTGACGAAAAAAATCAAATTGAATTGAATACATTAAATGTTCCAACTCAACATCAACAATCAAATGATAATAATAATATTAATAATAATACAAATAGTAATAATCATAAAAATAACAACTATAAAAATAATATATTACAATCACAACATGAACAACAATCCTCAGTTCCATCATCATTATTATTCATAAATAATAATTGTTCAATATCAATTGAAAAATATTTTGGTTTAGATGAGCATGGCAGTATTATTATTCATATGGATCATATAAATGAAGAACATGGTTATGATTTTTTATGGATACATAAAAAGTATAAATGGTCATGTCTATTGCCGAGCATTGAATATGGTGAAGAAATAAAAGAAAATTATAAATCTGGTTTAATAAAACCATGTAAATTAATCGTAGATTTTTATAAAATTGTACGGGATATAATTTTTGGTATTATTTTATAAAATATTTAATATTTAAGTAACTCATAATAATGTATATTATTTACTTCAATTTTCCTATACCATCTGGCGGTCTTCCAAAAATATTTAAGTAAAATACGGTAACGAATATCGCATGAAACCTTCATTCTTAAGATTACTTATTATGACACTATGAATAGAGTGTCTATATATTAAGTTTAAAATTTTCCTAAACACAGAATTTTTCCATTGATCAATTTAATTCCTCAGTTAGATTTCATCATAAATTATTCATCAGATAGATTTAATAAAACTATACAGGAATATCTTTCTATTACTCATACCGTCTGTATCCCATTCAGGTTAAATCAATATTTTTTTTTACTCATAAACGATAAACAAAAATTTGAATGTTTTTAAAAAAAAACAAATTGTTTATTTTAAAGATTAATCACTAATATTCAATATTAATTGTTTATGTTTTAGTTTTATTCATTGCTACATGATTTTCCGTGTTTATTCAATCCATTCGATTCGATTCTTTTCATCCGAAATTAAATAATATAACAATTCTTCACCATTTAATTTTTCGATCTTATATTTATTAATTATTTATTCAAAATTTATTACATTGTTACAGGTCACCCACGGAATAAAACAAATATAGGGGGTCCGGGTGATTCAATTGGTGCCTATGCATTGGCATTGGCAGATGATTCAACATCAACATTTTCGCGTAATATTGAAAATTTTATAACATGTACAAAGGATTCACGGGAAGCGGCACCACAAATTGTAATGCGTAATATGCGTCAATTTATGAGTGGTATGAAAAATTATTTAGTTAAACATGGTGAAGGTGATTTTCAACGTGAAGTATTACGGGCACGTTCACGTCTGAAATCCGATGAATTTTTAAATTTGGACACAATATTAGAAAATGTTATGCATCAATTGGTTGTATTACCATTACGTGAACATCTTTATGGATTATTTGTTGATTATTATACGCGATCGGGTGACATCCAATTATTGGTGGAAAATGTAAAATATGCATGTGGACGATCACCAATCGATTTTGGAATACAGGTGTGTCTCATTATTTGTAATATCCATATAAAGTATATAAATTCTTATTAATTATCTTTGTTAAATTATAGCCTTTTGTAACACCACCATCATCTGCAGCTATGCAACAAATCTCATTGATTTTGGTACGTTTACAAGAAGCTGAATTACCATTGGAAAAATTAGAATTATTATTAAATGTGGTAACGTCAATATTTGAATCAACAACACATACACGAAAGCAAGCACTTGGCGCCGATGAATTTCTACCGGTATTAGTGTTTATTGTTGCAAAGTGTGGATTTATTGGTGCCGAAATTGAAGCTGAATTTATGTGGTGTTTATTACAACAATCACTATTGAATGGTGAGGCCGGCTATTATCTAACAGCACTGTGCAGTGCTGTTCATGTACTTAAAAGTTTTAAATCCTCTGAACAAGATGGTACGGGATCGCTTGATGTAAGTATTCGTCTATCATTACCACCATATATATATTTTATAACATCACTCAATCATTAATAATTAATTTACTTAAATATTATCATTTTTTATTACAGATTCGCTCATCAACGATGCCCGCTTGTTCATCCGTTTTACGTGTTATAATACCAGACGAATGTAATGGTTCATTACAAACGAGAACCTTACCGGTTCGACCGCATACAACGACAAAAGAAGTATGTCGTATAATTGCCCATAAAGCACGTATTACAAATCCACAAGATTATGGATTATTTAAATTGGTAGATGGAGAAGGTAAATAAATAAACAATTTCACTTATTATTTTTACTTTAAAATTAATTAAAATCAACTCAAAACATTTCCCATTTATAGAAACAATATTATTGGATGCTGAATGTCCACAAGATGCAAGATTAGCATCACGTGGTAAACATTGTTTATTGGCGTATAAACGAATTGATGCTAAAATTGCTTGGCCAACAGCAACAGCATCTGTTTTTCATTAAAATAACAAATATTTGAAAAAAAAATTGTATATATGAAAACGATATCTCATCATCACTGTTATGATGTATCTACAAAAAAAAAGAAAAACGAATCAAAAGAACTTCGGATTTCGCAATATAACCGCCAAAAACAAAACACTTTAATTTCTCTACGATGTGGTTCTTAATTATAAGAAAAAAAATAATATACAAACAAACAAAAAAAAAAAGACAAAGTGTGGATCTCTTAAAACTTCTTCTTCTTCGGTTGATTTTTTAACAAAATATATTACAACAAGTCTCAATTCCTAAAAATCATATAATCAAATATATATATATTTTTTTTTTAAAAATAACTACGCAGTTTTATTTTTAATTTATTTTATAATATCAAGGTTAAAAAAAAACACTGCGGAACCCCAAAAAAAAACACTGCCACTATATATTTTTAATGAGTATTTATTTTTAACACAAAAATACAAACAAAACAATTTTTCAATTAAAATGAAAAGAAGAAATATCACATTTAAAAAAAAAAAGGATTACCTAAAGTTTTCTTTTGTTTTATATTCAATAAAAAATGCAGTATTTTTGTACATTTTAATAATTAAAAATACAACATAAAAATTAAAATTATTTTATAAGCATTTCTTAAATATATATATAATTATAATTAATTGTATGCATATTAATATAATCTCCATTCACTCTCTTTTTCTCATATATTCATTTATAAAAACATATTTAATAAAAAAAAAAAACAGACAAACAAACAAAATTATTAAGTCACATTTAAAATTATTAAAAAATTTTCATTTATTTCATTGATCCTAATTTAATAAATATACATTAAAAATAAATATACGTATAATATTTATTTTTTATTATAACATAAAAACGAAAAAACTAAAACTATATAATAATTTAAATTATTATTATTATTATTATAAATTACATTTATCTTGCCTATAATTTTTATAATTTTAAGTGGACGAAATTAAGTAAAAAAAGTAAACGAAAAGAAATTAAAGAAAACTTACTATTGATTAAAAAAAAAATAATTCAAAGAAATAACAAATTTTTTTAAAAAAAAAAGGGTTTCATATTACAAAGAAAAAAACTATTCTTTTTTTTTTTTTTTATATTATTTCATTTGAATTAAATTAAAATTAATCGCATGAATTGAATACGCCGCGATAATTAATATAATTTATATATAAAATAATTGTTTTGTTTTTTTTTTTTTGGTTTTATTAATATTATATTTTTAAAATGCTGTGATTAATTTTAATTAAAAAGTAAAACAAACAAAAAAAAAAAGAACTAATTTTTTTTTATGTTTTGAATTATTTATTTATAACAAAAAACATATTATTAAAATTAAACAAACAAATTATTTTATAATTTTATCATATTTGAATTTTTTTATTTTTAACTAATATCTTCTTTTTTTTTTATTTTGTTATATTATATCGAATGTATAATTTTATTTTGTGTTTTATTTTTTATTATTAATAATTGTACTAATTAATTTTTTTTTTTCATAATATAATAATAAATATACATTAATTTATATATCATTAATAATATTTTTAATATTGAATTTAATTCGAAAATAAAAAAAAATTAATATTTTATCATTCAATTTTTATTTATCACAAACTATATAAATATATATATTAATTAATACGAAAATCAATTGAATAAACTTCCAATTCCTTATTAATATTAATTTATTAATTTTAAATATAATATATATAATAGAATTTTTAAATATGCAATATTATTTTTAATATAACTAACAACGCGGTCATTCATTCATAAGATTTTGAAGAAAAATTAATGGAAAAATATTCAAGTCATAATTAATATTTTTAATGCATATATTATTTTTTTAAATAATTATAATATAATATTTAATATACATTATATAATCGATTTAAATATATTTAAAAAAAAAAACTACTATTTATAATAATTATATATACATTTTTATTGAACGAAAAAAAAAATCATAATATACAAAAAAAAAAAACAAATATAAAAACAAAACATAAAAATTAATTTTTTTACCAATAATAAATATTTAATATAAAAAAACAATGTTTGTTTTTTTCATTGTATTTCTATTCTGTTGATGATGCCGGTCGTTTTTTGGAGAATGTCACATATATAGTTTTTATTATATATGTCCTTTGAAATATATTGGGACCTTGCATTAATAATGTCTTATTTTTTGGCTTGAAAATGGATGCATATGCATCCATTATAATTTATTTGTATAACAAAATGATTGAGTACATTAACCAATATATGGCCCATTGTTAGCTATGACTTCCTCCCATCTTTTAGGAAGTTTGTTGATTCCCCGTTTGAAGAACTCCTCATCTTTTGTCCCAATCCATTCATCGACCCATTTTCGCCCTTCTTCAGCATTTCGAAAGCGTACATCTGTCAGGCTGACCTGCATTGATCTGAACAAATGGTAATCAGAAGGAGCAAGGTCTGGAGAGTACGGGGGGTGATCAAGATGATCCCAACCGAGCCTCTTTATTTTTTCCTTAACGATGTTTGCACGATGTGGTCTGGCAAAACTTTGTGGTATTTTCGAGTTATCAATGGTCGTTTTTCGTTCAATTTCTTCGCGATCAGATGTAACCGTTTCATTCGGTTTTAACAGCTCGTAATACACAACACCCTTCTGATGCCACCAAATGCACAGCATAAGCTTGGCCCATATTTTATAAAACAATATTGTAATATTTTCGTTAAAAAAACGAATTTTGGTATTTTCTTTTACATGAATTTAACGAAAATGTTGACTGAAATAGTTAAAATATTGTAAAAAAAAAGAAAAAGCAACCGATTCGCAATGACCAACCAATATTGTGTTTAAAAATATGAAATTTTAACATTATGGTAAATTCAATTTAGTCAAATACAATATCGTAAAAATACAATATTGTTTTAGAAAATATGGCTACTTCTGGCAATGAATATCGCGTTTTGATTGTAAAGTTGATGGTTGGCCGGGATTAATATATGATGCTTTAATACGTTTAGGGTTGTCGTAATACACCCATACTTTTCATCGCCAGTGACAATTCGACTCAAAAACTATGTTTTTTGTGCTCGGCAAGATGTTTATGGCAAACATCGATTCGTGCTTTGAGTTGATTTTCATTCAGTTGATGTGGGACCCATTTTCCTAGCTTTATGATCTTTACCATTGAATGCAAACGTCTAGAAATGGTAGAGGCATCTACATTAAACTCTAATGCAAGCGTTCGTTCTTGTTGCGTTCGACAAGAACGTGAATTTTCATCCAACAATGCCTGCAATTCTTCGTCTTCAAATTTGTTTGGCTGATCTGGCCGTTTTTTGTCTTCCACTTCAAAATCACCACTTCTGAAGGGTGCAAACCACCATTCACAAGTTTTTTGAGTTGGAGCATGTTCATCGTAAGCTTCTACCAGCAATCGATAACCAACAGCCGTTTTTTTCAAATTAAAGAAAGTTATTGAACTTACCCGTAAAACAACTTTTTCAGGCATCTGTTTCGACATATTCGAAATTCATAGAGTAATGCCAGACAAAAAAAAGAATATGGCCGCGGTGTGCTCCGATACACACAACGCTAGTTACGCCATCTGTTATCTAAATCGACATTAACAATGCAAGGTCCCAATATAAATAAATGTGATCAGGTGTACATCCGGTAACGAAAAAAAAAATAATGGTCGAGAAAACGACCAATGGCCAAAAGTAGTGACTTTTAAGCCTCGATTTCTATGAAAATATTTTATATATCACAAATATGATATATGTGATATATAAAAAAAATGTGCTTTTTCTGAAATTTATTTTGCCTGGATAAAAAAACCGAAATTTAATAATACATACCAATTGCTGTTAAGTAATTCCATTTTTTATTAGTTTGTAAATTAACTGGATATTTTATTATTATGAAATTAAATAATAAAAATTAAATAAAATGTAAATAAAATGAAAAATGAAGTTTGGACGACGTCAGCCGACGGCAATAGAAGAAAAAATATCAATGTCCGCCGTCAGCCGTCGACATGTCCGCCGTCCAATATTCATAAAAAGCACCTACATTGAAATGCATGTATTTTCAATTTGACATTTGCCGTCGTCTGCCGTCGGCATTTCATAAAAAGCATTACTTTAGAGATAGCGAACAATTGAAATATATGAATAAAATACAACATATGTTTATATAACATATGTTTATATGTTATATATTATAAACTATAATAATTAACAGTTTCCAGGATATTTGTAGTAACTTGGCACGATAACGCAATGGTTACAGTAGCTATAAATTTCGGTTCATTAGAACCATTGGTTGGAACTCGCCCAATTTAGGCACCAAAAAAGCGCTAATAAAAAATTATAATAATTACATCGGTGTCTTAGATCCAGCTGACAATTCTATATCTAATTATAGAATTGGTGTTCGGGGAAAGAAATGGTGGTAACCGTTATTCATCAATTGCATACAAGATACAGGCGTTGAAAATGCATGAGAATTGAATTGTTTCCTGGCAGAAATGGCAAAACAGAAGCTTTACTTTCATATGAAAATTAAAAAGTTCCAGACGGTATTGATATTGAAACTAATCAAACATGTTAAATATCGTTGTTGAAAAGTATCCAAAGTGTGCAAAGTATGTCATAACACAATTTACATTTGTAAAAAGTGCGATATTTATTTGTATATCAATTGTTTTGAAACCTATATTATTCTTAATTCATAAGTTTCATTTATTTTTGTTCTCCAAAAAACACGGTTTTCATAATTCTTCGTCTTTTTCTTTGTAATTGTAAACATAATTCTTCGCTTACCATCAATTAATCATTAATTTAAATATATTAAATTTTGTTAGCATCTTTCGCCGCTGGTCGATATCGATGTCGCCCGTTTCCAAAAAATCCCTTGGTAAAAAAGAACTCAAACTTTAGGAAAGCCATATTGGGAAAATATTGGATTTAAAATGATTTGTCTTACAAGCTTTTTTCAAAAAATCTCATAAACTATAGGAACGGGTCAAAAAATGGGTTAAAAGCTTTTAATTTGACTAAAAACAATAATAATATAATTAAAACAAAAGGTTTGATAAAAATTGATATTGATAAAAACAAATTGATAAAATTCATAAATAATTATTTATTTAAAATTATTAACACATTTTCTCACATTTTTAATAATTAAAATAATATATTTTTTTATTTTTACAAATTTATCCGTAAATATTCGATTTATTTTATATTCAATATAATAATATAATAATAATATTAATAAATTATTGTGTGTTTTTGTATTTGTTTTCATGTGTTTTTTGTTTATTAATAATATTTAATTTGTTTTGTTTTTATGTTTAAAATAATAAAAATGATTTAATTAAAAATAGAGATTTATACAATGAAAAATTATTAACAAAACAAAAACAATGTACAATATTAAATATATTTATTATAGATATATATATATATAATTTAAATAAAATAGCACATATTTTTTATTTTATATTCTGGAAGTTATTAAAAATGAATTATTATTTTATTTTTGTTTTAATTCAGTCTAAATTAAATATATTATTAATAAAAAATTAAAAAAAAAAAAAACAAAATAAAGAAAAATATATGTAATACTTTTTATTAAATATAATTTATTAAATCTGTTTGTTTTGTTTTGTAGTTTGTGTGTGTGTGTGTGTGAGTTATTTTTATTTTGATTTAAAATTGTAATAAATAAAGATTATTTATGTTTATTAACACTTTGTTTTTTTTTTTTTTAAATATTTATGTATTTTTGAACTGTTTTTACTATAGTTTTTAAATGTAATTTTATTTTATTTTTAAACTATTTCGCAAATTATTGACTATTTTTTATTTATATTATATATTTTATATAATTTGTGTTTTGTGTTTTTTTTTAAATGATAATAATAAAAATATACATTGAAATTTAATATTAAAATAAACAATATATAAAAAAAATGATTTAAAATTTCTATTATTTTTTTATTATTGTAAATAAATTAATTTTTGATATTGATTTATTATTTTAAAAATATTATTTAGTAAAATTTGTTTAAAAACACAAAAAATAAAATAAAAATAAATATTATAATGACTATTTTGAATTTGATACGATGCAAAAATATGTTAAATAAAGATTATTTATAGAGATGTTTATATATTAATTAAAAATATATATTTTTTTGCTGGTTTTTGTTTTATTAATTTGGCATTTATTTTTTATTTTTTTGAACATTTGATTGAAAAATATGTATTTAATTTTTTTTTTTTTTTGAAATGAAATCAATCAATAAGAAGAACAAAATATTTATTATGAATTCTTTCGATTTATGAAAAATACAGTCTCAGTTGATTTTTAACAATATTAAATGGTATGAGATGGTATTTTTTTTTTCATAAATAATCCAAAGTTACAAAATAATTCAAATAATTCAAAACATATTTATTTAAATATTGGAATTTTTTGTTTTGTTTATTTTTCGAAAGAATTGATTTATTAATATTTTTATTTTATCGCTGCGTTTAATAATTTTAATACTATATTTTAAATATAAATACGCTTTATTATTCTTAATTTTGCCTAAAAATTGGAAAAATTACTAATTTAAAAAAAAATTTGTTCCTATATTTTTAATCATCCTTTTTTTTTTATTTATCTAAATAATTTTTTTTCTGTTATATAAATTCTAATTATAAGACTTTGTAAATACATTTTAAATTTTTTTTTAATTTTAATGTCTCCTTGCATTTTTATAATAATAATAATAATAATAATAATATAATTAAAAATAATTATATACTATTAATTTATATTTATTGCTATCGTTTAACATTTTTTATTATTTAGTATTATTTATGTATTTTATTTATATAATAAGATATTTATATATAATTAATTTCGATAACGGGAAAATGTATTTAAATAAACAAATTAAAAGAAAATAATAAAAATAAACAGAAAAAAAATGAAATAAAAAATATTAAATTAAAATACAAATACTTATATTAATAATATAATGATAGAAATAAAACATTTTTTTTTTCTTGATTTTTTACAAATAATTAATCAGAATTTTATAGAATTAAAGATTGTGTAAAAACAAAAAAAAAAACAAAACAAAAAGCGAGAGGTTTATCTACAAAAAAAAAAATAAATGTCTTTTGTTTAAAATAAAAATTAAAAGAAAATTAATAATATACTTTTTTTTTTTAAACAAATTAAACATTTTAAATTAAATTAACTATAAATCAAAAATTAATATAATCTTATTAAAAATTTTTTAACTTTACTTTCTTTAATTTGTATTTAATTTTAATATTTTAAATACAAAATGTCTATATATATATATTTTATTTCTCATTCTCATAAGACCTTTTTGTGTTTATCAATTTATTATAATCAATTCATCTTTTTATTTTACACATTTAAAATATTTATTTATTTATAAATATATTTTTTTAATTTTTGTTTATATAATAACAATTAAATTTTTGAGAATTCATATATTATTTTTTATATATTTCATTTTGTGGCTAAAGTTCTGTGTGTTTTTAACAACAATGTATTATATAGGTTTTGTGATTGAATATAAATTATTGAATTTAAAATTATGTGTGTGTGTTGTGGGGAGGAATGTTGTGATTTTAGTGATAGAAATATTATGTGTGTATTTTTCGATCCGCGATTCATCAATTTTGTTGTCCTATTAACAATTTATTTATTTATATATATATATATAAATATTATTTTATATTTTTAGAATAAGAATATATTTTAGTAATTAATTAGTCTTTTATAATTTCATAATTTTTCCTATTTTTTTTTTTTTTTATATTTACATATGTTGATTAATTTTTTTTTTTCTTTATTTTTAACAGCTATACATTCGACAATTATATGTTCGTTTCTATTATATTATATATGGTATTCTTTTAATGTTGAAAAGAAAAAACATAAACAAAATTCATATTAACGAGAGCGGACGAATGTTTTTTTTTTTATTATTATTGTTATTATTATTTATTTTTATCATTGTGCTGTGACCAACTTGCCGGTACCCATTGTGGTTCACGTTCTAATGAATTTATTTCAGCTAATAGTTGATGATAGGCACGTTCGGTATCATTGTTTATAATTATCATATCGAATAGATGACCCCATCTGGCTTCCATATCACGGGCCGTTGCAATAATATCTTTTAATTCATCATCCTGTGAAGAAAAATCGAAAGAAAATGTTATAAGATGTATAATTTATAAGATTTGAAAAAAAATTAATTTATTATGTACACTCACTTTAAATTGTTCACAATTACGTAATTTCTTTTGTCGTAATTTTTCAAGACTAGGCGGTGCTACAAGAACAACGTATGGCTTTAAATCTGAAGCTCTTAATAGTTTTAAACTTTGTGGATGTAAATTTAATACACATATTTTTTCACTTGCAACAACGGCACGTATCGCCTCCAAAGATGTACCTGATTATATTAATTTTTAAATGAGATACATTAATTATTAAAAATTTTAATTAGATAAATTATATTAAAAAAATGAAAATTGTTATTATAATTACCATAATATGCTTTTTCATATTCACCATGTTCAACAAATTTTCTAGCTAATATATCAACTTCAAATTGAGCCCTGGATATAAAATGATAATCTTGTCCAGGTACTTCACCATCACGTCGTAATCGTGATGTATCTATAGATAGAAGAAAAACAAACATTTTATTTAATGAATATTATTTATAAATATATTAAAAATAATTTAATAAAAATTAATTAATAATTACGTGGCACAGCTGCAGCAAACCGATCGGAATCGGACATCAGTCTTTGTCTAAGCTCATGCCTACCAATATTTGGTGGACCAATCAGTACAATTGGTCGTTTATGTGATGATCGAGGATATAACAGTGCAACTTCTTCATATGTTAAAATTTCTTCGGGATCCGTTTCGTCGGGTGTTGTCGTCGCATACAATGGATAACCGGCTTCACTACTTGCTTTTTTCTTTTTTTTACGACCTTTACTTCGTGCACACAACAACGTTGAACCTTTTGCCGATTCTTTGCCACGACTACGCAATAGACCGGCTTCACCGGCAATTGCCAATTTCATTGATTCCCGTTGATGTTGAAATGATTGACTTGGTATTAAACCGGCTAATGTTTGATCTTCTTCACCTTCACGATACGCTTGCCACCAATTTGGATCATCACGTGATATCACATGTAATACATCACCTTTTTGAAAACTTATACCTAATTCACGACACGGTATATATAAATCATCTTCTGGATCATAATCAAAATGAGCACGTACATGTAATACAGATAATTCACGAACGCCACCGACACCAACACCACCGACACCACCAACAATACCAATACCACCACCACCACCACCGGGTGGTGGTATACATGCCGGTACAATCATAAATGTTAATGTACCAGTCATTGTGCCCAACAGTGCACATACATCATTTACCGATTTACCTCGCATTTCAATTGTATTCACTTCTAAAATTTCATCACCTTCATGTAATAGACCGGATTTTTCAGCAGCACCACCACGTACAATACGTGCAATTATAACAGCTTCACCTTCATTACGAACCGTTGCTCCCAATGGTTCTGAATGTTTTTCAATTTGTATTACCCTAATATTATCATGACTATCATGTAGTACACCAATTGTTGTTCCAATTGGAAGCTGTTGTTGTTGTTGTTGCTGCTGTTGTAGCTGTTGTTGTTGCTGCTGGAGCATTAATTGATGTTGTTGAAGTTGTTGTTGCTGTTGCAAAAGCTGTTGATCTTTTAGCTAAATTTATATAATAGTACAATTTTATTTGTTACTAACAGTTTGGTTATTTTTTAATAGATTTTGTTTAAATTACCTTTATACTATTATTACTATTAGACATTTGATTATATGATTTCATTGTTGATGGAATTTCTTGTGGTGGTCTTGTCGTTGACATTACAACGTTCGAAGGTGCCCGATCCGTACATTTTGCAACCATATCATGTGCATATAATAAACCTTCCATTTCATAGGTTAACATTAAATTACATAATTCTATGGCAATTGGGGATCGAGATTGATTTAACATTTCAACAACCTTTAAAATAAAAATTATTATTATTATTTAATTGTGATTGCAAATCATTTTTTAATATATTTAACATACTTCTTTTAATAACGATTCGGCATTTGAACAAATGGGTTCTTGTATTGTTGGTCGCCGTCGTTCTAATACAGCCGATCGTATTGCTAATGCCCTCGATAAATTCGGTCCATATAATAGATTTTGTGTTGCTGTTACTCGACCCGCAAGTGAATTTAAACCATGTTTATTTAATGTTAATTGAAGATTTTGTAATGCCGTAATTAATTCATTATAACCTATATATAAAAATAATATATTTTAATATTAAAAAAAAAATATTTCTGTAATTTAATAAGGGCGTTAAGTTTATTAATTTTGTATTCCATTGATTTATATTCAAACAACCAAAAAAAGCATGCATATTTCAAAATATTATAATAAAATTGTGATTACTAAATGTATATGTTAATAAATGGTCAAATCGATGTTTATACATAATAATTAAAAAAAAAACTATAAACATAAACGGATTTCCTGCTATTCATATTATTATATTTTGTACAAAACTTTATATATATGAATACGTTTCTATATATATAATAATTTACGATCCATATATCGCCTATTTATAAAATTTAATACATTTTAAACAATAATTTGAATACCAAACAATAATAACATACCTTTAACTTTTTCAATATCTTCATCATCAGCATATGCATCATTTTCAATGCCATACGGTTGTTGTTTTTCATTGATCATTGGACCATCATCTTGTAATGCCTGTAATTTACGTGATCCACGTAAACTTGCACGTAAAAATTCATTTTGTTGTGCAATTCGTTCTTCTTCTTCACGTCGTCTTCGTAATTGTTCCTATTGTTAATAAATTAAAAATTGAAATTTATAAATTAAATAAAGTAAATAATAATTTTTAATGGTTTATATTTATTTATTAGTAATATATTTTCAATCAATCAATTTACAACCACATCAACACACCTGTAATTTTAACATTTTACGTTGTTCATTTAATTGATCAATAAATGTCCATGATAACATTTTTTTTGAACAAATTATATTTAATATGACAATATGGAAATTTACCGTATACAAACCATACAGAAAAAAACACTTTTTATAAATGTTTTGAAAGTGAGTACCTTAATTTTTTATTATGGTATTTTTTTATTGAATCGCTTTTTTTTTTTAAATACATATGGAAAATAATAACAAAAAAAGTCAAGCTGCTTTTTGTTTTTTATTTATGTATCAAACTATAAAACTATATATAATATTTTACAATTATATTATTATCGTGAATTAAAAATAAAATAAATAAATTATCACATAGTGTAAATGAAAAGTTAGTTTGGGAATTTTTTCTACCGCAATTAATAACATTTTTATAGGGTATCTGAGTAGATAAACATAAAAAAAAAAACTTTAGAATAATTTAATTATATGATGATGTTAATCAAAAATTATTTAAATATATAAAATTAAATGTATAATTCACATATTTACTTTACGATGAAATACTTTGGAATTTCTTTTAAATGAATTTTTATTTAATCTATTCTAAGAATTATATATAAGAGAATTATATTAAAACCTTTATATATATAACTTAAAAAAAAAAGAAAGAAATTATAATTTAATTAAAAAAGTTCTTTTAATTAACGACGTCATTGGCATATATATATATTTATTTATTTTTTTATAAATGGTAAACAAGTTTCTTTTATATCATTTCTATATTTAAAAAATTAAATAAAAATATCTTATCATTAAGTTATTTATATAGAATTTGTAATTTTTTATAGCTTTTTTTATTTATACCTATATATGTACAATTTTATATAATATGTATAATTTCAAACAAAAACACGTACGAATAAATATTTTAAAACGAAAAAAAAAAAAAAATAAATAAATACATCATTTAAAGGTTTTAAAAATCAATATTCATATACACAACACACATATTATATTTATTTTATTTCATTATTTATGAATATAATTCAATGCAATAACATATATAGATGTAAAATGATGTATTATTTGAATTGACGAGCCATTTCAGGTTCATTGGAAGATTTAAAAGGTTAAAATATTACAAATAATTTTTATTGTAATTCGATGTATAGCAATCGATCAATATTTGATTCTTGTATCATTTCATTGATGTGTGTGACACAGTTTTTTTTTTTTTAAATAATCAACATAAAATTACAGTTTTCATATGGCAAAAGTCGATCACTAAATGGAAAATAGTTTATGAAATGAAAGAATTTATTAAACAAATAAATAAACAGTATAATTATTTTTCTTTAACATTAAGATTACATCCTTTCTTATTATTATTGCAATTCGATTCATTAAAATCAATGATTATATTATCAATATTTTGAAATTCATTTTTTTTTGTTTCTTATGAAAAATTAATCTTATTATTTACAGAAATATGGTCAGATTGACATTATAAATGCATAAAAATCCAATCAAAATAAAAGATCATATCATTTATTATTATTCGAATTATTTATATATATATATATATAATTCAAATTCAACAACAATTATATTCATATTATCTTTAGACATTTATCCGATATGGAAAAGTATTTGATACACACAAAACATTAAACCTATATATGATAATTAAATGGAAAAAAGACAAATATTTCTATATGTCTTCGGATAACTTATATATACACAGTGCAACAATTAATATTCCGGACTCAAATCATATCTCAATAACCAGTGGGACGATCTATTTTGGTGGAACATGCGTTTTCAAGCTTGATGTTTTCTCTATCGTCTGTAAAAATTTCATTGCATTTGATTAACAAATAAAAAAGTTATGACATTTCTTGTGAAACAATATTTTAGTTGAAGTAGAAGTTTTAACATGGAACAAAGAGCACTCATTAAATTCAACGCAAAGCTTGGTAAATCTGCAACAGAAACGTTCAAATCGATGCAGCAAGTTAATGGCGATAATTGTATGGGTATAGTACACAAGTTTTTGAGTGGTATACACGATTCGTGGATGGCTAAAACACAGGCTAAAAAACAAGAAAAGTTCCATCGAAAATCAAGACAATGCTCGTAAACATTTTTCGATAGCAAGGGAATTATCCATAAAGAATTCGTTCCAACTGGTCAAACAGTCAATGACGCATATTATATCGAAGTTTTGAAGCGTTTGATGGGCAGGATTCGTCTTATTCGACCTGAATATCGTGAATCAGATAGTTGGTGTTTGTTACACGATAATGCACCAAATCACACTTCACTTATTGTTCGTCAGTTTGTGGCTCGAAATCAAGTATGTGTGTTAAATTATCCACCGTATTCACCTGATTTAGCACAATGTGACTTCTCCTTGTTCCCAAAACTTAAAATGAAATTGAAAGGATATTTTTTTGAGGATATTTAAACCATTCAAACAGCATCTACACGCGCATTAGTGGCAATACCACAAAATGAACTGGAACACGCATTTGAATCATTATTAAATATCTAGATGTAACAGTTGTATTGAATCAGGAGGAGAATATTTTGAATAAATATTAAAAAGAAATTTTAAAAATCGTGTTTTTAATGTATTTCCTAGGACCAGCCCGAATATTAATTGTCGCACTGTATATATATATATATATATTGTTATTGATATTATTTCTGTATATAATATTGATACAGATTATATTCTATTCCATTATTTTTTTATAGGATTATAATAGTTTATCTGCACATAAAGTATATAGAACTAAGCAGGGGCGAAGTGTGAAAATATTTCGTTAAATTGTTTAAATAATAAGATATTCCGAAAGATACATGTGTATAGTTAGCTAATTTATGGAAAAGAATCTGGGCGTTTAACGAATTACATTTTCTGGAAAATCGATTTTTTTAAATTTCATATTTTATGGATTGGAGAGCCCTGGTTTTTAATTCCATATTTATTTTGCTTCGAATTATTTGAATATATTTCTATCATTTCATAAAAGAAAATTTGAAAATCGCTCCAATGGTTCGATATAATGAACATTTTCCATTCGATGTCAGTGAAAATTCAAAGAAATTTGTGATACTACTGTACGAATGTGAACGCCTAGATGGTACGAGCATTTTATACAGAATACCAAAAATGGGATACTAACCATTTTTAAGTACACTTTGGGAAAATCGGCTATATTCATTTGAACCAATTGTACTATTTTAAAATGTTCTTCTATGGAATATCAGAAATCGATTAAATTTTCAATTTATTCGTAGAAAATAATTATTTAAAAAAAGCCAGGGCCGTAATCCAAAAAAAAAAATAAATTTTTAGAAAAATCGATCGTTTAAACACCCATTTTTTTTCCATTAATCAACTAATTACACATGTCCCTTTAGTAATAACCTATATGGTTTGGAGAATTTGACCAACTTTTTTCACGGTTCGCCACTGTATCCTACTATAATATCTATATCTTATATATATGGATTATATATAATCAAAGGAAATTATAGACATCACATATATCTATATATAAATTAACTGTATCTTATATCTGATTAATATAAAACCATCCACATAAGATCATTCGACATTTTATTTAAATATTATTGTGTTATATGCCATAAAAGTTAATATTTTTATCAATATACAAAATTTCATTGACTAATTTAAAGAATTTTTCCATTTTCTTGATTAATTTTCACTGAACATAAACGAAATAAAACCGTGTATAGACAAATTATTTAAAAAAAAAAAAAAAAAAGAAATGTTTACCTTTTGTTGTAAAATACGAAATGAATTTCTATAATATAAATCATTATTGATTCCATCACTAATAATATTTATATTATTATTATTATTGTTAATATTTTTATTTGTTTTGTTATTATTGTCAGTTGTTACCATTTTTCTTTATATTCTTATTTTTTTAAATGTACTTTAAAAAAAAATGTATATGGTAATGTTTTAAGAACCTTGAAAATTGTTTTTTTTTTATTTGTAAAATTGATATTTTTCATTTAATATTCAAAAATATATTATTTTTTGTTATTATTATTTTCTATTATTATTGATACAACAACCAACACTATTTCAATATGTATTACATTATTTTTTTCAATATTTCTGAAAATCAAACATTTTTTCACTCAAAAAAATAAATAATATATTATATAAAAATATATTATAAATATAATTTAAAAAATAAATGTAAATAGCGAAAAAAAAAAATTCACTTTGAAACACTTTGAAAAATTTAAATAAATATGATTTCATTCGGTATGTGTACTTGGAAAAATTACGCCCATCTTTTTATTTTTGATTGATAATTATATTAAAACAAATGATTTATATTTTGTTTGCATTCATTTTTTCTTATCAAATAATATAAATTAATAAATATATATACAAATAAAATATAACCAATATTTCACATTCCCACACGTACGTATAATGTACAATAATAAAAATTGATTAAAATTTTTTAAATTATGACGCGAATTTTATAATAAAATTATTTATTCTATTAATCATTTGTATTTGTATATTATCTTTAATTTATAGTGATAGAATAAATAAATAACAAAACAAAAAATTTATCTAAAACACTTCAATTTTATAGATTAAACATTTTTTTAATCGTTTTTTTAACCATACAACATATTTTATTTGATGTGTTTAAAATTAAATTTCGATTATTTGCAATAAAAAAACGAATTGTAGTGACCAAAAAACACTCACAAAATATTTATAAAATGATAAAATGTTATTATTTGTTTATAGAAATAAATAACAAATAAATATATTTAAAAATATTAAATTAAAGTTTTTTTTTATTACAACAGTTGACTCGCATCGTCATCACAAAAATTTAAACAGGTAAATATACTCACAGACGTGTTTGAATTTGTATGTATGTTTGTATGTATAGATATTAAATGCAGTACAAGAGTAGGAGAAACAATAATATATAGAAAATATTATTAATCTTTTAAAAAACAATTTATATATAAATAAATTATTTACTTGCTAATAAAATATGCAAATTAAAAAATAAATAAAAATACATATATGAATAAAATTATAATTATATACACATTATTTAATGTGTTTGTTGGTGGTGATACAAAGAAAGAAAAAAAGAAAAAAAACCCCAACTCATTTAATAAACAAAAAAGCGATATATTATAATAATATGTGTTTTGTTAATTTAATTATAATTATTTAAATGATTAAAATATTATTATTGTTTATTTTATCTACATACATCCATATCACATCAGGTAAGCAAATTATATACAATATAAGAAATGTTAAAGCTTTCTTTATATCCGTCCAGTTAACTTGCGATCACGGTATATAAATAAATTATTTTCGAATCACCACAACAAACGGTACGTATCGTATAATATAAATAAGGAAATGCAATTTATAAATATTTATTTATGAAATTGATATCGTTGAATGAAATTATAATTAACTAAATTTTTTTTTTATTCATTTGTTTATTGATATTGTTAAAAGAAAAAAATTGTCAAAACACAAAAAAAAAACTATCACTTGTTTTTAATATATTTTTCGACTTTCTTTTAATTCTGTTAAATATTTGCTATCAATTAATTTGTTTTTTTTTTTTTAGTTAAAACACAGAAAAAAAAATATTTCCAATAAATTCTAACTTTCTAGAAAAAAAAAAATAAATATATCTATCGCTATATTAAAAATGTATTCATCTTATAAATTCAAAACACAAAAACAAAAAAAAATTGCTCTATGTTCAGGTATAGGAGAAAGATAGTAGAAAACTGTATTATAGTATGGCAGAGTATTTTTATATTTTTTTCAATTCATTTGGTTGGCGTTATTTTTTTTTTTAACATCAGTGTGTGTTATGAAAATAATCATAATAATAATAATAATAAATGTAAGTTTATTGTTTGTCCATCATCACCATATCCACCATCATCATCACCCTCAACAATTTTTATTTATTTTTTAATAACGATCATCGTCGCCATATAGCCAGCAAAATATATAACATCACATATATTATAAGTCGTAACGTAATAATTTTGCATATAAACAAAAAAAAAATGTCTATATAGAAATATTTTATATTCATATAATGTTATTCAATACATAAACATTTATATGTATATAAAAAAAAATTATATGTACTTACACACACTACTAGCCACACAGGTGAAATAATAATCATATATATATATATATATGGATACAGACAGGTAGGTATAGTGTCTAAAAAGAATTAAAACTTATTATGCCAAATGATAATTTTATTGAAGAAACACAATTTTTATACAAACGGAACTTATGGAACTTACAGAATTTACAGAACTAACAGGACTTAAGGATAGATTAAGAAAGTAATCTTGGATAAAAAAGGAATTCTTGAATATATTTCCAATAAAAAATAATAAATTTTTCGCTATACAACCAACAATCTGATTTTAGCGTCCAACAAAAGCCTTCTGTTGTTAGTTTCTTAATTTGTGGTTTTTACGGTGTCGGTAATTAGCCGTACGACCAACCGCAAGGGGAAAATACAACTCTGTGTTAAAATTCAGATTCGGAAAATAACCGAAAACACAAAACATATTTTATGCATTCAGTAGGATTCGAACCCACGACCCCAAAATTTCGTTAGAATTTTAGGTTGGCATTTTTAACATTTACACCACAGAGTTATTCCAATATGAATGTAAATTATTCATGCATACCTTTTATATTGCAAAGGTATAAATAAATTGAAATTTAAACAATCGGATTCTTGGAATGGAATATCACTTAAATTGGTTTTTTTTCGTTTTGATATTAAAATTATTTTATCAAGTCGCATCAGGTTATAGCGAATTCACTCCATTAAAAAAATATGATTGCTATATATATATTGTTCAAACGAAATACATTCATAGACTGAACAATTTTAACAAGTTACAAAAGTTTCAAGGAAAATTTACAGAACTAAATTATTAAAGAATAATTCTTATATATACAAGATTACATTCGAGCTATATAAATTCGATCCAACTTTATTACATATAGTACAATTCATATAGACATGAATTTTTTATACTATATATTCAACCACAAAATCATCTATCAAAAATAAATTTATTTTTAGACACTTTCATGTCCAATTTGATGATGATTGTATATTAGAAAAAAAAAAACCAACTATAAATAAATGTCTACTGAAAACATAACATACCTTATAAATATATTAAATACATATGCAAATCATATATGCATATATATATATAATATATAAATGCGACACTTTATATATATGCATTTATAACATTACTAAATAAATAATTATTTATATGCACAGGTATATATTATGCCTATTTTTACGAGCTTATATATGCTGCACATCTGTACTTATATATTTATTTATATGTCATATAAATAACTAATTTAAATGTATTTAAGAGTTGAATCAACGTTGTATGCGGTGAGTTCATTTCAGGTAAATTTATATAAATACATGCCAATGTATATATTTGTAGTTAGCCATAGAATGTGTTTATATATATGGATAAAAATTTGTAAGGTAAATACACCTGTTCGCAGGTATATATAGGTTTGTATAACTTTAAATACACAAATTTAGTTTGGAAAATACACTGCAATTATAGAAACGATTTCAAATCATAAATTTAAATCATATTTATAAATGAGTTTTATAATGAATATTAAAAATCAATTAAAGCATAAGAAAAATAATAAAATATGTTTATGCATAGCAAATAAATAAAGAATCTTTCAGTGCAGTTATTAATTCAGTAATTGCTATAATAATTTTATAAAAATTTAATTAACTTTTTACTTTTGTACCTTTTGCTTGGTGCTTGGATGACCAATGCTATTTGGTCATTTATAATAGAATACACATTTTAAAATGTATTATCAAAATATTGAAAATTTATTCAAATGGTAAATGTATGTCATATGTCAAAGATATTATCAGAGTTTATCTTGTCATTTCACTATATTCTATATATATATATATATATATATATGTATATGGCAACGGACATCATTGTTATAACATTGACATAATATCATGCGGAATTATGGATGATATATTGTGTTTGGTTATATAACAAATGTAAAAATAATTCAATGATGATTATTTTTTATGAAAAAAATTAATGATAAATATGATGATGAGTATGTATATATAACATTTATGATTATGGTTATTATTATTATAATAATAATAATAATTATTATTATAATAAATATTTTATGTATATGAAATATAAATTGTATATAAAAATTTTTTTTACACTCATATATGTAAAGGCAAGTGTATAAATCATAAATGTATTTACAAATATACATGCAACAATATCAACAAACAAGAATGCTATAGTCAATTGCTGCATTATTTTGATAACACATCAGGTGTATTTTTTTATTTTTGGTTATACATTAAATTTTATGAAGGCGAAATGTAAATGAAAATCATTCTATTTGGAAATCATTAATCATAATTTTCAAAGGAATATCTGGAAAATGTACGTTAAAATGTGCGGTGTTTGGTACCGTGATTGACTATTTGATGTATGTATAATATCACGTTGGTGGTTGGCAATTTGCCTTCCTTGGTATTGTTTGGAAGATTATGCTTTTATAAATATATGATCTTTTTTTTGTGTGAATCTGGGTTTTGCGATCTCTGTACTGATACTGTTGTTGGGAATTACTTAGAGAGATACAGTGTGTTTACTATATATGGTTTTGGATAATTATTCATCCTTAATGTGTGGAAAACGATGTTCTCGTTTTTTTCCATGCAATTAAAATTCCGTTTGATGTTATATTTTTCTTATATACATACACTAATCTCGAATGAATTCTGTTGCTTTCATTATGCGAATTAACATTAGATATAAGTATATGCCAATCAAATATTTTTCTCGGCTTCATGCGTAAAGTTTAGTTTTTCGTGAAAACCATTCAATAGTTGTAATTGACACATTGAAATTGTGTCTATAAAAAGTCATTCAGATTAAGGTGAATATTTGGTAAAATAAAACTTTTTAAATGCGAGCTCTTTTTCTAAGAATATTCAGATTTCAAGTAAATCAATTCTGAATCTGAATCGCATTAATACAAATATTTCGTTCCGTTTAAAAACGATATTGTATATAAGGTAAACAAATTTGTGACAGATCGAATCGTATTATGATGATGCAAATTTTAAAGGTCAACGTTAATAATTTGTATATATACAAAACGCTTTAATCATTATGTTATATATACGAAAAAAAAAACAAAAAAAAGAAGGGTACAGGGACAGATTAATTTAATAATACAAACACTTGTCATATCATCAAAATAAATAAAAAAAATTAATATGCATTTAGGATGTGTGCGGTACTTAAATTAAACAAAATATTATTATGTGTGTTATGTTGTATTATATTCATTTTAATCTGTTATTTGTTATGGGATTATATTTTAATTTAATCCCATAACATATAAAGTGTTAAAATTGCATATTACTCTATAATATTAAAAATATATATATTTAGTAAACTCATTCTCGTTTATTATGATTAGTTTTTTTTTTGGTTTGTTTAACAAATATAAAACATTTTTTCAAAGCGTATACAAAAATAATGTTAAAGCGGAACACGAATTTGCTAAAAAAAAGTTATTTAAATATCCAATGTTAGATATATAGTTAAACAAATTTGATCTTCTGATGTTTTTAAGATAAAAGTAAATTATATATTTATTTTTTACAAGATAAACAAATTAATTAATTCCCTCATCATTATCATAAATCATAATCACACACAATTTATTGTATTTTAAACATATGTTAATAAAATATTGTTATTTATTATATAGATGCAAGGTTTTGGCAAAAATATATTTGTCAAATAATGTTGTAAAATTTTAATTCGATAGAAACGAGAGATGGTAAATTAATAATGTATTTTGTTTATATTACAATAAATACAAGCGCATTTGGATAAAAATCCAAATGAAAAACAAATTATATACATATATAGTGAAAGAAAATCATCTATATATGGTATAGTCTAGTCAGGATATATACATATAAATATATAAAACAAAATGATAAATATCTTTTCGCAAATATATGTACGTTTTTATTAGTTTTTTTTTACCCATTTATATTGATTTATATATGCTTGCGCTTATTGCAAAGTATTATATTAAACAAATTCCATATATATATATATATATGGTATATCAGAAATAGAGTCTATATACATGACTATGTTACATTTTGATGGATTTTGTAACAAATTTACGTTGTAAAAATGTATATATATAAAGCATGTAGGTTGCAGAAAATGCCAAAAAAAAAAAATAAAAATAACATTCAATTAACACCACCATCGTCAATATGTATGTATATTAGTATATTATTTATGTGTTTTAGATAGAAATTTGTGTATGATATAGGTCATATATCTATTACATTTGCTATATATATATACTGTATTACATATATATATATATAATTTCCAATACAATTTATGTGAAAACCGCATTTGTAATGAAAGTGCTTCATTATATATTTATTGAAAATATATAATATATTATATATACAATTTATTTTCCTTATATAAATATATTTATATTTATATATTAGATATATACTTATAGGTACAATTTCGGTTCTATAAAATTTTCTATACCCACATACATAAATAATGTGTTTTTTTTTTCTTTAATAAATTTAGATTAGAAATGCATATAATAAATTATTTAGAGATATATACATATTGAAGTTTATCAAAGTAAATCGAAACTGAATTGTTATACTTTTCTATTAATATAATTAAATGCAAAAAAATGCATTAATTCATTTTATTACAAAATTTTTTGGTTCAATAAATTCGACAATATAAAACATTGTGCTTTGTATAAACGAAAACAGTTTTTATTATATGTGAATGCAAATTATATATTTTAGGAAATTTATCTTTGCTGAAATAACAAAACGAAAAGATTTGTTTTTTTTTAGCAGATAATTCTTATAACCTACAAACTTATCTATAATATATTTAAATTTAGCTTTAAAGTGAATTACAGAAATTTCTAATAATGATTATACTTATATATACACAGTAAAAAAACCAACTCTTCACCCAGGAGATAGTTAAATCTAAAACTGCACATATTTTTTAGATGCCAAATTTAACTTTATGAAATTGCTAAAAATACAAGCATCATTTTAATAGTTAAAAAAAAGTGGTTTTTTAAAGCAAATTTAAATGATATAATCTTACCTATTCAGTGTTGGTAAAATTAACTATAAATACCATATTTTTATTTAAGTTATAAATATAGGTAATAATCGCATTTAAAATATTGTAGTAATTTTTAGCTACCAAAGGAGGGTATTTTTATCAACATACAGTATCAATTTATATAGAAAGAAAACATTGCTATTTTAAATAGTTAGATGAATTTGTAATAATAAATACTATACATTGGTTTATCTAGATTAATAGTTAGTTGAACTAAATGAATATGTTTATTCCCTATAATTAATATATGAAATAATGTTACTTGCAGGTATTTATGGTGCTTTTTTAAAATAAACATATATGGTCATTTAAATTGTGATCATACTTGTACCCATCTTAAAAAAAAATCGAAAATATAAGAAAACAGATCTATAATTCTTTAATTAATAATAACGAAATTAGATACTATATGAATATGTATTGAGAATATTATTGTCGTATGTTATTTTCTTGTTTTATTCAATATTATCAAACGATTGTAAGTATTCCTATATCAAATAAGAAACAATGGATTTGCTTAATTTCTATATAACACATAGCTTACATTTATTTCACGATATTTAATACTTAAAATGTGTAAGAATTACCTATATCAAATAGTTGATAATAAAAAACTATCTCAGTCATTTATATTTAACTATTTATTCTAGTAAATATTCTTCGAGACGTTATATTGTTATATAAATATATAGCGATTATATGTGTTTGTGTTTATATAGATACATGTGATTGATCATATATGCAGGTAATATATAAGGAAAATATTAAATACTTAAAATAATGAAAATTACCTATTTCAAAAAGTTAACTTTAAAAAACTATTTCAGACATATATATTTAACTATATATTGTAGTCAATCATCATGGTGCCGAACAGGCGGTATGGCAGTAAATTATATTCCTAGAATTTCAATTTTGGTTCAATGTGGTGGTGTATGGTTTGATGTAACATGTAAAGTAAATCCCATTTATTAGTTTCATTTAGTGTTTGGCGGTTTAATGGTGAACATTTATACAATTTGTAATTTGTATATTGTTACATTAAAAAAAATAAATAAAAGTAAAAACTGAGACGTGGAAAAAATAGCAAAACGTGGTGGTGGTGGAAATAAAATCGGTAAAAAAATTCGTATTGAATTAAAAAGTGAAACGTGGTTGAAAAGGAAAATTCGGTTCAAAGTGTTCAAAGTTTTTTTAAGTTTTATATTAAATCAATAAATCGGTATTCAAAGTATATATACAAAAAATGGATGTTATACCTAATTCCGAACTAAATTATATATTGAAAGTGAAATTCAACGAAAACACAGTATACGTGTATGTTTGTTATAAGGATACAATGTATTTCGAGGATTTTATAAAATCAGGTAAGTGGCACATTATCATACATATGTATATATTACCGTAGTATTTTAATTTTTAAATATTGTATATTATCTTCATTCCTGAAATGGATTTTTCTTTTTTTTTGTTTCTCTTATCCATGCGATGTTAACCTCATACAAGGTTTCCAGCTTGGGTCCTGTATGCATATATATACAGTGTGTCCAAGTACCACTCTACAAGGGGAGGGGACGCCTCACTTCCATCCCTACCACGTTACAATTATAGCATAGAAAGCTTCAACGAAGAAATAATTTCGATGCAGTCCGCGAACGCTGTCAATGATTTGAGTGAAATTCTAATTCAACACAAAACAACGTACATCGTTACGGTAAATACTAGTACTAATAGTTTTAAGCAAATCAAATAATATTATATGTTACTAATTTTCGAATTACTAATTTTAAAATTGGATTAGGTTGATATAGTTTTAGAATGCGCATTTCCCGGAAAATCCAATTTATTTCACGAAAAATACACGGAGGTAAAGCAAAAGAAAATTTTAGATTTATCAAGCAAGGATTTCATATTCGGCGACTTTGAAAAATGTAGGTAACGGTTGCTATTAATATAAAATACATTAATGTTTATATGTTCTAAATTTTTTATAGCATTTGATTCAACGATAGCGTCCTTTTTCGGGTTATTGGTGTTAGTTCCTCCAACTTCACTTGGGCGATGAAAATCCAACAAAGCCAGATTAAGTGACTGTTTTAAACGTGAAATAATTTTTCATGAAGTGTGTATTTCATTTTATGTACCATTTTGCGAATTTTCAATTTTATAAACACTTTTTTAATTTAATATTTCAGGTAAATCAACCTATAGTGGATATCAATTAATAATTAATTAATAAAATAAACCCAGAGAATGCGCCGATCATTATCGCATCTGGAACATCTAAGGATAATATTTCTAAATATTACATATATATATACATGGGAATATTTTACCTACCAAACAACAAGTTGATAATCGAAAATTAATAGTAACTAAAAGTATAATAATATAATAATAATTATTATTATTATTAAAAATTATGTAGAATATGTAATAAAATAAGCAATTAATAATAAAAAATGTTATTTTTCTATCAAAACAAATACAATAAATATTATATATAAGGTTAATTAGAGCACCGAATTCTTTCTTTATTCAACAACCATGAATACTTGCGATCTGAGGCATATAAAACCTAAAAAACAATTCATTTAAAACTTAAAATTAAGTAACACAAACCGTTTCTTTTGAGTATTAAAAATACGTTAAATTTCAATATTAGCTATTAAACGTTGTGCCAATCTACACCATTTGATAGTCGAAATAACCTATATAAACTATTTTAAAAATATTTTCCAATAAAAAGTGTTCAATTTATCAATTAAAAAGATTTATTATTTGCTAAATTGGAAAACCTCTTTTTACTATTATTGATTGCTTTTTTCTTTTTAATAACCGAGAGAGCAATATTGGTCAACCTAAATATGCTAATATTACCTATAAGAAATACATCATTTCATTTATATAGTAGGTTAATATTGTACTTAACTACTATTAATAGCGATTTGTAACAATTCATGATAATACATTTCTAAAATTAAAAATAAATTTAGACTATTTTAAAATGCAAATATTACCACTTTAGATTTTTTATCAACGACAAATAGTTAAATTAAATGCTACTCCATAGCTAAAAATTTACCTCTTTTATATAGTATGATTTTTTCAAAAGTTTAGTTTTCCATAAAATAGGTAAAATTAACTATATCTGTGATGTCACGTAATTTGGTCTCAATTTAAGTATTGCGAAAGAGTTAAAATATGTGTTTGTTTTTTTTCTGTGTAGTTAAAATAAATGAAATCATCAACATAACGTTCAGAGATGTTCGTCGATATCATCATCTCATATACAAATATAGGAAACAAAAAACTTCGCAAGGATATAACAACGCAATCCTTAAAACAATATAAGAGATTATAAAATATATAAATATTATGCAAAAAGTAGAGATAAAATACACAATACAAAAAAAAATAAAAATATAAAGAAAAAACCACCCACCATCAATTTGTATATATACACAGTGCGACAATTAATATTGCGGACTCAAACCATATCTCTATAACCAGTGGGACGATCTATGTGATGGAACAACCGTTTTGAAGCTTTATGTTTTCTCTATCGTCTGTAAAAATTTCATTGCATTTGGTTGACAAATATAAAAGTTATGACATTTCTTGTGAAACAATATTTTAGTTGAAGTATAGAAATTTTAACATGGAACAAAGAGCAGTCATTAAATTCAACGCGAAGCTTGGCAAATCTGCAACAGAAACGTTCAAATCGATGCAGCAAGTTAATTGCGATAATTGTATGGATAGAACACAAGTTTTTGAGTGGTATAAACGATTCGTGGATGGCTAAAACACAGGCTAAAAAAACAAGAAAAGTTCCATCGAAAATCAAGACAATGCTCGTAACATTTTTCGATAGCAAGGGAATTATCCATAAAGAATTCGTTCCGACTGGTCAAACAGTCAATGACGCATATTATATCGAAGTTTTGAAGCGTTTGATGGGCAGGATTCGTCGTATTCGACCTGAATATCGTGAATCAGATAGTTGGTGTTTGTTACACGATAATGCACCAAGTCACACTTCACTTATTGTTCGTCAGTTTTTGGCTCGAAATCAAGTCTGTGTGGTAAGTCATTCACCGTATTCACCTGATTTAGCACCATGTGATTTCTCCTTGTTCCCAAAACTTATAATGACATTGAAAGGATGTTTTTTTGAGGATATTGAAACCATTCAAACAGCATCTATACACGCGCACTAGAGGCAATACCACAAAATGAGCTGGAACACGCATTTGAATCATTATTAAATCGATGTAACAGTTGTATTGAATCAGCAGGAGAATATTTTGAATAAAAAAAAAAAATTCAAAAATCGTATTTTTAATGTATTTCCTTTGACCAGTCCGGAATATTAATTGTCGCACTGTGTATGCATATAATTGTATATGAATGTAAAAAAATATTATAACAAATAAAATATATATGTTATACATATATATAATAGTATCAATAGTATATAGGTTAAAGTTGTTTGTTAAAACATATATATATATGAATATCTGGGACGTCTCCTGAAAAATTTTATTAATGTGTCCAAAAATGATCAAATATTCCGAAAGCCGCAGGTATACAATTAGCTAATTTATGGAAAAGACATCTGGAAGGAATTAGACGAATTAAATTTTCGGAAAAATCAAATTTTAAAAATTTCTATTTTTTTTTATGGATTATGGACATGGTTTATCTTAAATTTTAATTTTCCCAATGGCATATAAAAAAAATTCAAAACATTTCTGATATTATGTAGAAGAAAATTGGAAAATCGCCCAATTATGGTTAAAAAAAATATTGTAGACTTTCCAAATAGTGTACGTAAAAATATGTCCTTAAAATTTACCTGCTGCCATCGATTTTTTGAACCAATGGGAGGATTTTCAAATATTCTTCTAAGAAATATCTGAAGAAATTGATTGAATTTTTAAAATAACCAAAAAAAAAATAAGAATTTTAAGAAAAGCTAATCTAATACCATAATAAAAAAAATAGAAAATTTAGAAAAGTATGTTTTCCGGATCTCCGGACGCCCAGATTTTTTTTCGATAAATTAGCTCATTGTATACCTGCGCCTTTCGGAATATCTTATCATTTTGGACGAAATAAATAAAAATTTTCAGGACACGTTGTTGATTTCATTTATAATATGAAAAAAAAAAATGTAAACAAGAAAAAAAAAATAAATGAGAAAAAAAAGCTTCATTTTGTCTTATCTTTTGTATATAATATGTTAAATAAAAGAAGGTAACATTTTTTTATTTACATTTTATATAATAATTTTTAAAAGCTTTCGTTTTACTTTACAATGGATAGAATAGAATATATATATTCATATATCTATACACACTCCACTCATCATCACATTCAGATAAAAATCTGCAAACAAAAGTATCTATAAAGCCATATTTTATAAAAATACAATACACACACGGTATTATACTTCTAAATAATAATAATAATCCTTTTGAATATTTAACTTAAATATGCATTTTATTAGTTTAGTTTATGTGTACATAGGGATCTGAAAACTATATACTTGAATATATAGTTTAAATATAAAAGAATGTGATGATGATTATTTCTATACAATATGATTTAAAGAAAAAAATATATATGCTGTTGAAACTTATATAAATACACGGTTATAATATTGTATAGAAGATATTATATATAGTTTTTTTTTTTAAGAACCAGTACCCATCCAGTAACGAGGCGCGATTATATATTTAAAGAATGTTTTGTTGAAAATAATACCCATTGACATATCCGCATTATTATTTTTAAACTTATCCCTTTTTAATACTTTTTTTTTTTTAATTTTTTTTTTATAGAAAAAGCGAGAGCATAAATAAATCAATTGCGGTACAACAAAAAAATTTTTTATTATCTGTCGGATGTGAAAGTACCCTAAAAAATATACCTTTTGTTTAATTGAAATACCGATCTGTCAATTGCAGGAATGATGAAGAAATCAATTTCAGAGAAATTGACTGATGATTGCATAAAAATCGTGTCTTTTATTTTACGGAAATCAATTTGTTCAATAAAGTTTAAACAAAGCATCTATTAATTTATATTCATTAATTAAAACAAAACTAATTTTGTTTTATGAGAGGAAATTTTTCAAAATACTTTTTATAACTATATGCAAAACAGACTCTATATGTTTATGAAGAAATACAGTACTTATCTTTTATGAATACATAATAAAGGTATTTCTATAGTTAGAAAAATGATAAAAGAATAACCAACAAATACGGATATAATTTTCAGTATAATTTATTTTTAGTCTTTTCATCGTAATAATTTCTAAAAAAAAAAACATCCTCTTATTTATATAGATAAGATTTAACTTTTGCCATTTTCACAACATAAATCTTGTCACTAAATTTTTTTTTTGTGTTTTCCTTGGGTTTTTTGTTTGATTTATTTTAAATGTGATATGAATAATTTTATTGTGCATGTTTGCTTTCTTTTGTGAATTGTTAAGGTGATATTTTAAAGGGTAAATAAATAGAAAAGATTTGTTTTTTAATTTTTATATACAAAAGAAATTTTATTGTTTGTATTTAATTGAGCATTTTTAATTGTCTTATATATTTATTTATAAACATATATGACTAATTTTATCATTGTTGGCATTCTCTATATAGAATTCGCAGTCAATGGAGAAAAGTAGGGTTTTATATTGATTATAGATAGAAAAAAGAAGCATTTTCTAAAGGGCATTTTTATAAATATTTAAAATCAATTATATTACATAAGGATAGGGTATTATTTTAAAGGAAATATTTAATTTTTTTTAAATAAAAATATTCATATTATTGAAATTATCAGGAAGTAAATTATTTCGTTTATGAATCAAATAAATCGTTGTAATAATAACTATATAAACAAACTATAAATAATATAATGAAAATGGAAATAAATCAAAACAGACTTAAAAAATAAAATAACAGCAGAAAATGACTACGGTTATTATTTGTACAGAATAATTTTATATTATTATCTATCATATGTGATATTTGTTATGCATGAATCATTTTTGTAATTGTTAACGTAAAACGTATATTGTCGTCGTATTAATATATATAAAAAAAATATGTCTGAATGCATTTTTAGTTTTTTTTATTATTATTATTATAAACGCAACCTACAACATCCCATTCAATTATTTTTGTCTACATATATTTATAAAAATTATATACATACATATACAGAGCGAGTATACACATCACAAAATACATAAATTTAAATCAAAACAATTCATATTCATTCATATATATATAATTAAATTTTTGTCATATAGCATCTGAACAAGTACCTGAATAATAATTTATTGTTTTACATTTACACATATAATAGAGTAATGTACGGATTTTTTTCTGAATGCAAAAAAAAATGGTTATGACTTTAGAAATTGACTATAAAGTGAAAGAAAAACGAAAACTAACTAAAAATTGACTATTTTAAAGTACAATTACAATTGGAATTCTTTTTGGCCAATTGTAAATCAAATGCTTTAATATTTTATTTTATTTCTTATGTGCAATTTTATGTAGATGCCGAAATAATTAGTGTTATTATGGTTAAACATCTTATAAGTTTAGATATAAAACGGAACAAAATATAATAATAATAATAATAATAATATACAGAAAACACCAACGCAGCAGCGCGACAGCTTAAATTGTCCTTTTTAATTTTATCTATATATAGTATATATTTTAGGGTTTTTTTACACACTAACATTTTATATTTATTTTTTTGTTTGTTTTTAATATATTTTTATTATGTTTTGTTAAATGATAAGAACAAGACAGAGGACATATAAAATTTATATATTATATATAAAAATAAATAAAGTTATATATATAAATAAGGATATATAATTATCTTCTTTTTACTGTATATTGAATCATATAAAATAAAAGTCATTTTAGATATATAATAATAAACTATTAACTTAACATATATATAATAAACTTTGTGTAATTCATCTTAATTTTATTCGTTGTATTAATTTTATTTTTCTCGTATATTAGAAATGTTTTTTTAGAACAAATTTTTTCTTTATTTCGTAGTCCTGTTTTATGGCAAGTTACTTTGAAAACATCTATAATATTCCATTTCGGAAATCGGGAAAATTTAATTAATAATGAAATCAAATTATTATTTAGATTTTGATCGCGAATTCTGGGATTCCCGAAGTTTTGAATCATAAGAATATGATTTACTTAAAAAATTGTTTAATCACTTCCGTATATATATCTACACATAGTTGATTAGAACCAAGGACCTCAAAATTTTGGCTACGATTATTCAGGGTAGAATTATTTTATCAACTACACACCTTACTAGACTCAAATCATATATATACCTTTAACATAAAAATATATTAACAATAAAATTGTGTATATACTATAATAAAAAGTTTTAGATGAACAAAATATTTTTATTTCATTAAAATACGTTGCATTTTTATGTTTATGTATTTATTTTCTTTTCTTATTTTTAGTGTATTTTAACAAAATAAAAATTATCTTAAATTAAGTTTTGTAAATACCATATATATGATTTGTGGTTGTGCGGCTGCAATAATATATAATGAACATTTCCTTTTACATATGTCATAAAAAGATTTACGTAAAGTATAGAATTATTATATCTTTGGTTATTATTATTATTATTATTATTATTATCATTGTTTAGAAAAGTTTTAATAGTTTTTCTTGTATTTATATACGCATACATCCCACATGACCACATACACCGCACTCAAGATGAATCTCATCAAATTTTTATATATAGAATAGATATATATATATATTATATTTATGCATTCATATTTTATATCATACAGAAAAAGAAAATGTCAGGTATAAAAGAAAATTTTATATTATAATAATATATATAAGGACTTTTTTTTCAACATTAATTTCAAATATATTATATAAAATGTACACACATCAACATAACATAAAAAAAATCTGCTTCTTATTTATCCATATATATATATATATATATATTTAGTTGTTGATTAATAACGTGACTAAAATTTTTTTATTTCTATAATAAATTGTATTATATAAAAAAGACTTACCTCATATTTTTTAATACTAATAAGTTGTTCCGATGTTGGTTCAACAATTTGAGCTATTTGATGATTACTATTATTTGTAATTGTATTAATATTATTATTAATATTAATATGATTATTGTTATTATTATTATTAATATTATTTGTAGTCGTCACGATGGCTGACGGTTGAATATATTGTGGTAATTGATTTGTTGTCGTTAATGTTGTTGTTATTTTACGATCGGGTACTTGTGGAGCCGGTGCACGATTCACTAATCGACCATCTTTTTCAATACGTAAATGATCACGTGGCGGAGGTACAGGACGAACGGATCCATTTAACTTTAATATAAATAAGATACAAAAAAAAACATAATTATCATTAATATAATTATCGAGTATTTTACGTATAATTGTAAATCATTCAATTGTGCCTATAAAAATATATATTAGTTTTATTTTTTTTTGTTATAGAGATTACCACCATCACCATTTATTAATAAATATAGATATTTTTAAATACAATTATCCCTATATGTAATAAATCCCAAAATACAATAAAAATTACAATATGTTATATTATATAGTATCTAAACATTTCTAATATATGGATGAGAAGAAAAATAAAAGATATCAAATTTCAATTCAATATAATAATAAAAATTATTATGTGATCGAATTTTTTTTTTTTTTTTGTTAAATTCAATACTAAAAAATAAATTAATAAAAATACAATTTGTCAAATGTTGTTATTATAACTAGCAATAAAATTAAATATAATATATAATAGAAAACCTTACTCATTTTTCATGTTGTTTACACACAAAAATTTTGATTTCTTTTTAAATGATCTAATAAATGTTTTTTTTTTTCTTATATTTTATTGTGTAATATTGTGATTGTCCTCAGCACAAAAGAAAAAGGTATTATAAGGATGATGTTGTTTAACAATATATTATGTATTTATTTTCTAATGTTTTGTTTTGTTTGTTTACAAGTAGTTTTGGTGTTTGTTTAGTGTTGTATTTTGTGTAATTTATTTGTTAAAAAAAATGAATGATTTTATGAAATGATGAAATAAAAATGATAAAAACAAATACAAAATTAAAAGGAAAACTCATTTAAAAAATAATATAATAATCAAAATAATATATGATAAAAAAGAGAATAAAAAAGTTAAGAACAGCATAATATAATTGTTTGATTGCATATAAATTTCAATAACATAAAATTTTGGAGGATCGACAATATATTTATATATACCAAACAACATTACTCGATGAAAACATCTGGGTAAAAATACTACAAATCGGATATTAGACAAACGGATTCCTAGAATGGAATATCACTCTTTTCGTTTTGTGTTCGTTCCGATATTAAAAATGTTTTGTCAACTCATCAGGCTATATACAAAAAAACCGAGTGTTATTCCACCAACTCCATTAAAAATTGTGATTACTATATATTATATATATAAAAATAAAGGAGTTTTAAAATTAGTTTTGTTAACTTAACAAGTTTACAAACACAATTACACATTTATATATGACTTTATAGTTTATAAAAAGTTCGCTTCTTAATACATCTTTAAATTAGCTTTTAATTATATACTTTTATGTATCAAATTTCCCGTCTTTAATAATGAAAATTTCCTTTATTGAAAAAAATTCTAAATCCCATATATTGAAAATTATAATAATAAGTAATAAAATCAATATGGATTTTAATTTAGTCAATTTATGCGAAATTTTCCATAAACGTAAATATATAAATAAAATATATATATATATATATATATATATATATATATATATAGAAAGAGAGAAATAAAACAGAATGTAAAATTGAATTTCATAAATGTATTTCTAAAGATATCAATAAATTTTCCATTGTCAAATTAATTAAAGTTTAAATTCATTTTTATTTTTGTTTAAATAATAATTGATTTTTCTTGTATATTACATAACATATAATAAAGAACATATCTTAAATGGGATTAAAAATTATCCATACAGTTATTACCATTAGAATGGTAACAAAAAATGCATTTAAGATTCGTTTTTCATCAATTTGAATGAAAATGTGATAATAAATTCAATGGAGATTTAAATTTTACAGGTATATTAATTTGGAATTTTGATAAATTAATTCAGAAAATTAAAATTTAAAAAAAATTCAGAATCACAAAGTGTTTGGTAATCTGAATTGTTGAAATATATAGATGAAAATATCAAACCGACAAAATGGATCTAAATATTAGAAAATAAAATTGCATTATATTCATCAACAACATTTACGATATATATAACATACAAAAAATTAATTTAGAAATATTTCAATTTAATTATATATTTCACAACAGCGTCTATAATATGTACACATAAATCAATTTAAATACCCTTTTTTTTGTATATACAAAAGAAAACAAAAACACATTAGAAATAAAATAAATTATTTTAATCTTTTATAACAAGAAAGAAACTTAATATGTATAATAAAATAAAAAAGAAAAAAGATTGTTATAGAAATAAAAATAATAATAAAAAAAAAGAGCAATAAACTCATTTGTAAATAAATTAATAATAAAAAAAACTACTTAAACTTCATTCTTTTTTATTTATTTTTTTTTGCATGAAAACTCTATATGGATGGATCTTTGAAAGATTAATGTAAAGTGTCAATTATACAAGCAGCGAACTCATATAATATAATAATATTAATTCTCAGCATATATATATATATATATATAATATATATATATATATATATATAAAACAATGTTTATTTTACTTTTATTTTATTCATTTCATTTACCTTTAATTAATTTTATTTATCACATTGTTTATTTTGTTTATATATGCCTATTTTATTATTATTATTATTATTAGGTTTAGTTTGACGGTTTATTATATAGGTATTTATGTATCGATATACCATATATGTGGTGGCATTGAGTGGAACGAATAAAGGTAAACATTATCATATGTACAAGTAGATGTATTTTTTGATTGTAAATTATCGCAAAAATATTATCGTAGCCAAGTTCGGTCCAAATTCACCATTCGGCGGGCTTAGTTTTATACTATTGGATACCTGATAATTTTCTATTTGATTTTTTAATAGAAATTCTAATTCTAATGAAATACGACATTTAGAACGATTCCAAAAATGATTTGAAAAGTAACGCAAAGTATAGTATTTTTAAGATACCAATTATCCATTTATTTGGAAGTATATGACGTTCACCAAAGATCAGGTTGCGCCGTATTTTGTGTGCCATTGCAACCTTCATTATGACCGGCTCTATTGCTAAAAGCTATTATATTGATGTCATTCCATTGATATGAAATATAAAACAATAAATTTCATTAAAATTATCACAAGTATATAATTAATCCATATTATTATAGCTATATATAGCGAAGTAGAATATATTGAGTAATCAATAAGTACTGCCGATAATGCGATAAATAATATACATAAATAAAAATAATAAAATATTAAACAACCTTCATTCATTCATTTTATATTAAATAAATCAACAGAAGTTTTATCACGCAATAAATATGTTAAAAAAATTTTAATTGTTATTCTTAAAGGGTTTTTTTTATTAATCATTTATTTTCTCATATCGCATTTGCATACCTTTATAAAAAAATAAATAATTATACCTAAATGAGATGAAGAGTTTTATTTATTATTATTATAGAAACATATCAAAATGAAAATATATTTATTTCAATTTTATTCACACGCACTAATTTATATATTAAAAAAAACGGAATTATTCCAATATAATTAAAAAAAAACAAATTTTATTATGATGTATATTTTTAAAAGATAAAATAGTTTTATATAGAAATTGGGTTTTATTCCAAGAATTCTATTCATGCGAATATACCAAATATATAGTAATTTATTTTTACAATACAAAGAGCTCATAATATCAGATTACAATCTCTATATGTAATAATAACATACATAATAAAGAATATTTAAATAAAAAAAAGAACAATATATAGCATTAATATTAATGGTATACATTATTTGGAAAATATTTGCTATATATATTTGATGTGTGAGATGGATTAAGTACAACTTTACATATTCCATATAGAATTGTACGCATTATTCTAAAATTCTTTATTACATTTATGAAGTTATATACAGAATATTTATATGGGTTCAATAGAAATACCACTAACGGTCATATCAAAAAAAAATATTCAAATATAACAATTTCGTAGAATATTAATTTAAAAATAAATAAGTATACACTTTCTAAATGAGATATTTCTTTCTGCCAATAAATAAAAAAAAATGCATTCGAGTACGTCTAAAAATAAAATAATTATTAAAATACAAAAAATAGTATAAAAAAGTTAAATAAGTAGAGCAATAAAAAAATGGAAAAAATTAGAAAAAAAAATATAAATAAATAATAGAAAAAAACACAAAAAGATTTCAACTATTTTAAAAAATAAATAATTAATCATATTTAGAAATGTAAATGCGATTTGTAATGATAGAAAAATTGAATGAAAATGTAATTTAGACATTTTAGAGTATAAAAGATATCGGGTGTTGTGTTTATTAATTGTGGAAAATGTTAATTCTTTTCTTTTTTTTTTTGTTATGTATATATATATGTGAATAAATACCTCTGTATTTCTTAGTGACGCTTGAACAACTGTCTGAGGTTGAGCTTTATTTATAATAATATTATCAATAGATTCTATTGATGTAATTGATTCTTTTTGCTTAATTGTTTCTTTAACAATTTGTGGTGGTTTTTTTTTATGAATTGAATTTGATGATGTATCAGATGGTGATGATAATATGGATGTTATGGTTGTTGTTGTTGTTGGCGATGATGATGATGTGGGTGATGATGGTAATGATGATTGTGTATTTACTATTACAGGTGATTTTGATTTTGATGCAATGGTAAATGCAGATGAATTCAATTGTTGTTGATTATTATGATGTAGATGATGATGATGATGATGAATATTATTATTATTATTATTTATTAATGGTTGTGATTGTGAAAATAATGATGATGACGATATCGATGATGATGATGATGGTGGTAGTGGTGGTGGTAATGGTGGTGGATAACGTGGTGATACTTTTATTATTTCAACAAAACTATCGGGTACATCTACAGGTAATTCTCTATGTGGTCCTAAATCATATTCAGGTGGACCTAAGTCTCCTGATGATTGTGAACTACGTGTACTTAATGAACCACCCCTAGATTTAGTACGTATACTCACTGAATCGAATCCAATTGATTCACAATTGGAACCAATCGATGATGGTCCTTTACTACTAGATGATTTTTTACTAAATTCATTACTATTATTATCGTCCATTGACGGTGATGTTTTATGATTTGTGGTAATTGTATTATTTATATTATTATTAGTGAAAGTAGTAGTAGCCATATTATTGTTATTAATATTTTTATTATTTATTTTATTATTATGATTATTAGTATGACCAGTAATAATAACCGAATTACTATTATTATTATTATTATTAATGATCGAATCAAATGGTTGTAATTCTAATGAGACACCACCGTTATTATTGAATTTATTCGATTTTTTTGTATTAGGCACTTGTGGCATTGCATTACCATTTGGTTTTAAATTTACCTGTATTGGTGGACGGGGTGGAGGATATCTTGGTGGTGTTTTATTACGTGCTATAAATGATTCAGGAACATCAACAGCCATTTCACGATGTGGACCTAACAAACAAAAACACAACATTTTTTTAATTAATATATTTTATATTTTGCAAATAATTTATAGAATTATTATTAAATGAAAATATTGTATGTATATATATACCATTGTCTTGATTAACAGATAACATTGTTAACATTTCCAAGTCACAACTGGGATTTAAATTATCAAATTCAGTTGTCGCCAATGTCGGCTGTATGAGGTATGTATTATCAACGTTTGTTAAACGTGTTTTTAGGATTTCTTCGCCACCGCTACCGCCTCCGTCTAGTACAACAATACTTGAACCTGATCTTCGACGAGGCCTATTCGAAAAACGAAACAAAGAAACACATAAATTAACAGACAATCTTTTATATTGACATAAAACTAAAAATATTAATAATATATTTATAATAATAATACAAAAAAAAAATATAGTGATTTGCATAAATAGAAATATATATTTAAAAAAAAATCAATTGTACAAAAATAAAAACAGAAAATGTTGGAGGATGTTGGAGGTGCGTTCGTGAGAAATAATAATAATTATTTTCATAGTATATATATTTATTTCCTTTAACATTTTATGTTGTTTTTTTTTCTTCTTCTCATTGCTTTCCATCACACAAGTTGTAATAATATTTTTATTTTTATTCTTTTTCTTTGTAACCACAAATGATGTTTAATATTTATAAATTTATATAATTATATGTGCGGTTAAATAATAAGTAAAATTATATATAATATATATTTTAAGGTATATAGAAGCGATAAAACAAAATCATTTGAATACTTGGGGTACGCAAATTTTGTATATTTTTTTTTTTTTGGTATATATAAATTTTATTGTAATCCTCTTACGGAGGTACTTTTAAGATATCCCGTTAAGTATAACTTTTTTTTTTATTTATTTTAAACTTTTAATCGGTTAAAATTCAATATTTTAATAATGTCAACTTTTTTTTTGACTAATAAAAAAGTATTCGTAAAATTCTAAAAGAACACAGACAAAAAACAAATCATTTTTACTTTATAAGAAAAAGTAAAAAACAAAAATAAATAATTTTAAATGTTTGCGTGAATTGTTTTTCTTTTCTTTTCTGTGTTTTTTTTATGGTTACGTGCCTTTAATTTATATATATATATATCATTACCACATCAATACATAAATATACAGTAGACACGCGATACGGGGAACAATTGATTGTGGGGGGTCGTTCCCTATTCCGAAGTTTTCTATATGGAGGGTTCCATAAAATATGTTAAAATAGTTTTATATCTACGAGACGTAAAAATCAAATGATATATTCAATTTAAGCAATTATTTTGAAAAACAAGTATATTATTTGGTTGGAACAACGGAACCGCAAACCAAATATAAATTATGTATATATTATGAATATCATATGCACATAACCAGCCAATAAAAAAAAAACAATACATATATGTGAAGCGAGTGATTGTGAGAGATATAACGTAAAGGTTCATTAAAATACTTTCAAATACATAATTTAAATAACTTCAAATACCAACTCGTGAATAAAATGCACCAATCGTTCCTTATATCGGGGTTTTGATGGATTTAGCGTTCCTTATTTATAGGCTATAATGCAAAATTTGGAAGCGTTCCCTATTTCAAGGTTTCCTAATTCAAGGGTTCCTTATATCGCGAGTGTACTGTGTATACAATTCTTACAATATGTATGTGGTTCATTTTCTTATATTTATGTATTTTTGCGCGATACGAGACGAGTACATAGATTGTGGTGTACTTTTACATCTTCATAAGATAATTCCCATCATCACAGTATTTTAACCATTTTTTTTCTTCTGCTTATATTTTTCAAGTGGTTTTTTTTTCTTTTTATATTTTCCATTTTATTTTTTGTTATTTCTAATTTTAGGGTATTTTTTTTTTTGATATAATATTATTTAATTTCATTTATATGCCGTTTTTTTTTTATATTCAATGTATTATTCATATGTTGTTTTATGCATAAAATGTTGATAAAATGTTTGTGTTTATTTTTGAAAAAGTTTTCAGTTTGATGTTATCATATACATCCGTAAACATATATGCGGTATTGATGGTAGAAAGTAAATGTTAACATTTGTTCACATTTTTTAAATCATTTTGGTGGTGTTTTTGTTCAGAAAGAAATTACAATTGTATTTTATCAATATAATGTTCCATTACGTATAAATGTATATATATTTTATGTATATAGGTTTTCCCGGCCAAATGAAACCTTTTCCCAACCAAATGAACCCTTTTCCCAACCAAATGAACCCCTTTTCCAACCAAATGAAACCTTTTCCTAACCAAATGAATCCATTTCCCAACCAAATGAACCCATGACCAGACCAAATGAACCCTTTTCCAGATCAAACGAACCGATGAGAAAATAATCTTTTAGACTTAAAAATAATGTTTTTATCAATTTATTGTGTATATTACTGATCCAACGTGCACATATATATAAGTATATGATTATTTATCTTGTTATAGGTGTTTCAATGCAGTTTTTCGGGTTGACCATAGTACAATGACGTCTCATTAAGGTATTTGATTCTAAATACCGACCGATATTTTAGTTTTTTTCATGCGGATTAGGGTCTATGAAAATCTATTTATCTGACAGAAAATGTTTTGGTAAATAATATTAATAAAAATACACATATTGTTAATGATTCGTATGTCTGTATATTGAAGCAAAAAATCAAATAATCATTTGTACGGTTGGTAAACAAATAAAAATAATATCAATATTTATAATTATGTCACACATCTATAACGACAATGAAATTAATATTTCGTATATTTTATCAATAAATTATAATATTCATGATAATTATAAATATGCGGTGTATGTGAATTTAATTATAATACATTGATATTTTATTATTATTTCAAATTTTCCACGTTACTAATATGGAACATTAAATGTAAAAAAAATCTGTTATCTGTCTTTTTTCTGTATCAAAATTGTATAAATATTTATTGGTTAAATAGTGATAGAGTAGTGTAGTAGTAAATTTTAGCAGATTATAGTTTTACTTATTGAAAAAATCAGGTTATTTTAATAGAAATCAAAAATGAAAAAATTATAATGTACATGAAAAATTATAATCTAAATAAATACTTTCTATGGAAATAAGTAATTTTGAACTCATTTATAAATTATATAATTAAACATTTCTATATATTTCTAATACACAAAAACACATCGAACTTTAATTCGCCGTAACAATTCAAACCAATAAATTCACTTAAAAATGTAAACAAATAATATTGATGAAATATAAAATACACCTTATCAAAACATAGTGTTATCAACATTTCACAAAAACGTAAATATATTTATAAATAATATTCGTTTTTATTTGCACAAAAACAAAAGAAACAAATTATATTTACTTTTTAATGTTATTTATAATTATATACGTATATCGTGATATAGGTAATAAAGAAGTATATTTGAATTTATATATACGATTTTCTATTTATTTATATATGTATATAATTATTATTTCTACAAAAAATATAGAGATAGGCATATCATTTCATAATGTAATATAGATATATTATTATAGTAAATTGATTACGAAATTTTTAGATAATAATATGTTGTTGTTATTTCAAAATTTATATGCGTAGGTGTCCGTATATATTTCTATAAAGATAAGAAATTATTTAGAAACATATATAAATATATAAATACATATATATAAAATCTTCAAAATAGATTCATAAATACATTTATAACCATTCATTAAACTTAATTATATTAAATATTTAGAAATATTTTTCCATAATATCATTGGGCCTATATGAAAATTTATATTTTCAATTTTTCCATTATATAGTATATAGTATATGCACAGCGATAATACGAATAGTAATATAATATATAAAATTATAAATAAGAATAAAATTTCAAATCTCATTATAAACATCATCATCATCATCATCATCATAATATATAATTAAATAATGAATATACATTTTATAATATTCGGAATAGTTCAACAGGTTCTTTTCATCTAATTAAAATTACAATATTATATATACAAAAAAAGTTTATATATATAGCATACATTATAATATATACAAAACGAATAGTAACAAAAAAACAGGTGATGCATGAAACGAAAAAGCATTTACTTATGCATTATGTATATTGTATATACACCATCAAAATTTAAATGATGTAAAAGGCAAAATAGAATAGACCTAACCAGAGAAAAAAAAATCATACATAACATATAATTCAATTGAATTTTTAATATGAATAATGGGAAAAAATATTTGTAATGTATATAACTAAAACGTCAAAGATCAACAAAGTGAAGACAGTTTTTTTTTTTTTTTTGGTATTGTAAATTATTAGTTTTTGTTAAGCTCCCCTCCTCAAAAATTCAGTTCGATATATTTTTAGTATTATTAATATTACATTTACATTTCTTTGCTTATTCTACATACCGATTTTAAAAAGGATATATAAATAATAATAAAAAAAAACTATATAAATTCATATTGTTACAAAGTTCTATTTGGTACCAAGAAAAAAAAATTTATTATATCCTGAGTTTTTTATATGCGTGTACAAAATATTAAATGACACAAAAAAAAAGGATAAGAATTTAAAAAATTCTTTAGAATATAATTTTGAATTATTATGGTATTATTATTATTACTATGGCTATTTGTATCGCGTAAATATTTTTCTAAATTATTAAAAGTATGTACATTAAAAAAAACCTTTACCACCACAAAAACAAATACGAAATATTAAAAAATAAATACTGTGTATTAATACAACATATAGAATATCCTTTCATAAGGATTAATTTTTTTTGTCTACACACATCAAAATATTTAATGTAAGAATAGTAATATAAGCGTATATACATGGAATGGAATGGAATGGTTGGATGTTGCGTATTATATATTATTTAATGCTTTTTTTATCATCATAAAAATACATAAATAATATAAATACTTTTCCAATTTTTATCGTATTGTCCCCTTAAATTATCATTTTATGTTATATGGTTGGTGTTTTTTGTTATTTTTTTTTTGGTTATCGGTATTATACACTAAATTATTTATAAAGCTTAAATGGAATTTTTCTCAGGACACATTTATATATGTAATGTATGTATTATGTATAGATATAGAGATAATAAAAATAAAATACTTTAGCTAACCATTTTTTCAATTGAAAAAATATCGCATATGAGGCTTAAAATATTAAATAAAATGTGTATTAAAATCTAAATATACTACTATACCATGTTCAAATTTGACGCGAAATTTATTTATTAAAATTTAATTCTTTGTTGCTGCTCAAAATTAACATGGTTCCATTCAAGTCCCGAACAACTACGATCCACTTATGCCAGCCTTTAAACTAGCTCTCAAAATATTTATCATTTTTTGATATAGTCCAGAAATTTTTGTTTTATTACTTCAGTGATTTTTGGACTTTTTTTTCGAATACAACCGACAATTGGTTTTAGCAGCCACCAACAACAGATTTCGGTTATTAATCGCTGGACTGCAATATATTGAGGTAAACAATGTTGGCAAAAGTGGTGACAACAAAAAAGTGATGTTTCTTAACGTTATCTTAAACGCACGAAATTTTAAATGAGACATTCCGCGTTGAATTTGTACATGATAGTATCAATAGTATACACGTTGTAATAGTACAGGTTGTAAGGTACACAAATGGGTCTTTGCTAACAATGAATACGCCCAAATTTATACTATATTTCAAATTATGTTATCGTATTTCTTCGCTTTTAGGCTTAAAAATGTAATTAATTAATTTTTTTAATACCCTTATTAAAAGGATTATACTTCCTTTCCATTATCCATCAAGTAAAAACGTTCACCAGAGTTTTATTAAGCAATTTGTCTTTATCACGTACAAAAACCAAATTTGTGTACCTTGCAACCCGTGTACGTTCGAACCCCTCCCGCACGTTTATTATATATACATATATAATAAACGTATATATTTTCATACCAAATTATATTGTTTTGTGTATTATTATTTATTATTATGTATGTAGGTAGGTGTAAAATTTATGAAAATTAATGATCCATTAAATTACATTGTTCTTTTATTTTTTTTAAAAAAAAACCGCGTCTCCCTATAAAATGAAGTGATTTAAAATAAATATACCAAGTGTATTTTATGAACAGATAAACAAATCAACTTCTTCTATATAGATTATAGAAATGTAAGCAAAAATCTTTAAATTCTTTTAATTTCAATCTTATTGAATGAGTTTAAAATTCGGTATGGAAGAAAATACTCTATAAAAATAAAAAAAAAACAAAACTCTTTATTTATGGATTGAAAATAAAACTACATTTGAACAAAATTTTTTTTTTATTTGTTTTTTGCAAAACTTTATTTTTTGTAATATAACATAAATATTTTTCAAAGTATTTATATTCGTTTATTTGAAATAAATAATATTATATTATAAATGTACCATAAAAGATTAATTATAAATTATGTATTATAAAAAAAATAAAATTTTAATGTTTAATGTACATTAAAAATTTTAATTACATCATATGTATATACTTAAAAAATGATATATATTTTATATATATTTTATGTATAGGTACTGTATTAAAATATATTTTAAATATTTAAATGAAACAAATGTCATTCATATATACATTTATGATATATAACTAGCAATGCTTAGACGAAATTTTTAATTATAAGTAAATATATGTTTAAAATGTGAAATTTTCATTTAATTGTCATTTAAAAGTTTTTTTGTATTTCTTTTTTCATTTATAAATTATGTATACATTTTTTATAAAAATTATTTAAAGAAAAATTTGTATTTATTATATAGAATATATATTTTAAAATGTTTGAGAACCAAAAGAAAAAGTTTTATTGAAAATGTATTTATCTTTAAACACACAAGTTATGTTTAAGCACAAGTTGCATATTCTATATATAGTTTAAACAACATTAGGTATTTTCTTTAGAGAGATTGAATTGAGATGCAATTGAATTTATTTGAGTTAAAATTATGTTTAAAATTGATATTGCAGTTTTTATAATATATAAATATATATAGGAATTTAATTTCTTTGCTTTTTTTTTTGGGAACTGCGGATCCACTCTATTCATTGAACATATATATCCTTATTCACTATCCAAAGCATATGCAAAAATTAAAATACACGTTTGCACACCCAAACATGATCTCATACCTAATAGAGAATTCTAAAGCTGCGATAGATCCCTTTATAAAATTCATCCAAAGGGCTAAATTTGAAATCACCCGATATTAACCAACACAACCCCAATTACTGCCTTTCCAAACCCCAATCCGAATCCCAACAAAACGGAGCCGAATGTCATAATAACAATGATATTTTCTTATTATAATAAGAAATGAATCATTTTTAATATAAATCACAATCTACGGTTCATTGTACCTTTCAAAACATATATCGTACATTCCATTGTTATTAAAATGTTAATGTTTATTTTAAATTAAATTCATTCAATTAAGATTACAAGAACATTTAAAAAAAAAAAAAACATTCCACCGATTACCGAATGTACAAAAGAATGTTATTGTTTATGTAAATTTTTTTTATTTTTGTCATCGCTATAGGTAAACTATCACATATTCATTTTTGTGTCTTTGTCCAATAATAATAATAATAATAATAATAATAATGATAATAATACTAATAATGAATTTTATTTTAAAAAAAAAAGAATATGATAAGAAATCAATTTTCATTTTTCTTCAAAAATTCGATAAAAAATGTAAATATTTATTTATAATAAATATATCGTTGAAAAATATTTATTTATTATTTTATTTTTTAATATGAGTCTGGAATTATATCTATCGTATTTTGATATTATTTTAATTGACTATATTCTAATTTATATTTGTAATTACAGCCAAATAAATAATATAATAACTTTATAATTATTTGACATTCAATTAATAATATAATAAAAAATATGTATCAATTGTTATACTGAAGAAAATTGGCTATATTATATATTTTAAGTTTATTAAGTAATTTATTTCATATAATAAAATTATTGTATATACAGGGAGTTCGTGAAATGATTTTGTAGTTCCTTCAATTTAAAGGATAACAAGGTTTTTGGTTGAAAATATTAAAGTTAGTTGATTTGCATATCAATTTTGATTAGTTAGAACTTTTGGAGGGCTTCGCGATTGTCAGAATCATTTAGGGTCATCGTTAAAATCAAAGTTATATAAAGGTAAATAATGAATGAATTTGACAACTTAAGATTGAAAGATTCGTTTGTGTTAAGAAAAATTTAATTCCTGAATAATTCTTTTGTGTTTTCAGGTTAGTATTAATACATCTAAACGTTTAACTGTGAGATTAAATGCGAATTCAATTGATTAACATGTTCTTAATTCGTAATAAAAGGTACTTTGAAGCACATATGACATATGATGTTTTTTTAAACCCTAAAAAATACTCCTTCTATCAGAATGTAAAAAATACTTCTTCTATCAGACTGTATGTATAAAATCGTAAGTTCGTGGATTCCAATCCTACTGTGAAGACATAAAATATGTTTTGTATTCTTGGTTAATTTTTAATCTAAATTTTCTCTCAGAGTTGTGGTTGGTCGTACGACTAATTACCGACACCGTAAAAAGCAACAAATTAAGAAACCAAAAATAGAAGGCTGTTATCGGACACTATAAAACCAATTGACGGTTGTATGGCAAAAAATTTATTATTTATATCATCCTGTATATTGAGATAAACACAACGAATTGTTTCACTTTTTTTATGTGAATTTTAGTCTATTCTTATTATATCTATATATATTTATTTTAGAATATATATAATTATAATAATGAATTCAAATAATAACTACATGAATATTTCATTCATCTATTGCTATATATATATATATATATTATATATATAACAAAACATTAGATATATATTCATTTATATAACAACAAATAACAAGAGATCCATTTATTTATATTACATGTCAGTTATCAGTCTATTTTATATCAGAAAAAAAATTGTTTTTTTCTGTTTTTGTACATATTTCAAAATGATTTTTTTTTTGTTTTTATTATTCTGTCTTTTATTCATAAACTTTTCGTGTAATTTAAACATTATGCTGTCTTGTAATCATTTATATACATATTTAGATATTGTAGATTTATCATGAAAATTGGAAAACAATGTTATGCTTTTATGTTGATTGGAACAACATATAGATGTAAATAAGAAAAAAAAATTCAAACATTTTCTTTGTTTAATCTTCAATTTTCATTTATGTTTTATATGTATAAATGCATATGGGTATTGGGGAATATTTATCAAAAAAAAAAAAAAATAATGATTTATTTCAGTAAAATAATTTTATATATAAATACATACAAAATATAAGAAGTATATATAATAGAAAATGTTAAATGTACATGATACACATGAACAATGAAATATAAAATGTGTAACAATATATATAGCATATACAATAATATGATAACAATAAAGGAATATTGTGGATATTACAGGAATGCAATATAATAATCAAACGTTTTTTTTTTAAATCTTTATTTGTATTTATGTTTTATCAGTTTGTACACCACACCACCTTTCTTTAAAATTTCAGAATAAACGTATGAGTCTCTGAAAATAAACATAGTTCTATACCTCTACCTTAACTAAATACATATCTGAAATTTTACGAGAATGTTTTATTATTTTCATATATAAATATATAGTTGAATGAAAACTTTCCGTTTTGTAAATTATTGTTAAATGCTTAAATGATTCATCAAGATTTTAAAGGTACATTCTTAAAATTCCTATAAAAAATTATAGCAGGTAGAAAAAAAAACACCGGTAAAATTAATCTAGAATTCACATACATTTTTTTTAGAATTTTACACGTAAATATAAAATTTCATCGTCTTATATAGTTCAATATATATATAGTTATCAATCAAAATATCATAAAATTTGATCTACAATGGAATTTCGACTAATACAAATAGTATATAAAAATTAAATAATATTAAAAATAAAATCGACACAAAAAATAATGCACTTATTTATACTGAAACGAATGAGTACGTGCTTTAAAAGATAAACGTATTTTTATGTATAATAAATAATACAAAATGCAACACAAATTTACTTATTTAAAGAAGCTGCATAAAAAAAGCAAATATAACATACTAAAGGTAAGGTAAAAATTCCAGAAAATATTGATAAAATGATATTCATTTATTTTTTTGTTTTATTTTTTTTTAAATCATTATTTATATTATGTCATATTTCATTAATTTGTCCATCAAATCTCCACTGTGTTTATAGTCTGATAAAATTACACGTGCAACGAAGATGAATAAATTCAGATGGAATTAAATTCCATTAAGGCAACCTATATTATATTAATAAAAGTGTTTGTATATCAATTTCAAATTTATATAAAGAAAAAAAATGTATGATATCACCTTTAAATAAGATGTTATTTATGCTTTTATATAATTATTTATAAAGAATAAGCTGTAACATGATTTTAATTTTTTTTATATTTGTGAATCAGAATATTTCTATATATTAAATTACAAATTTAAAAAAAATTAATATACATAGTGGTATATCGTGAATCTAACATTGAATATATCTATGTATATATGACTTTTTAAAGTTCAAAGTTGTTTTGAATATCATGGATTTTTTGTAAATCCAGGTTGTTTAATAACTTGTCGGGGTATTATTCTAATTAAATTTTTCTACTTAAAAACAGTAGAACTACATTCAACGTAAACAATCAGATCACGTGCCCGCCATGAATTCACTGTACAATTGAATTTGTCTTTTCCTTACCTACGAAAATGTTCATCTGAATGAGTATATATCTGGATGTAGTTAAGTACATATATTTTTCAATATATGCTACTTATTATGATCATTTTCCAAAAAAAATTTTGACCCCCACTTTTTGTAACTTTTCTTCACGAATTGGAAGTTTTTATCGATAAAAATCGAAAAAAAAATTTCCGCAAAAATGTCGCTCGCTCGGCTGCCTCCACTTTTTCTTGGAAACTATGGGACCGATTTGACTGAAATTTTCAACATAACCCTTTTTTGCGAAAAATTTTACAAGTTCGAAGATGGGGTCTGTCACCCCTACCCTTCTACCTCCTCCCTAGCAAATTGTGTAACTCAATGAGTTTTGAAGATATTTGCTTGAAATTTTAGATTTGGGAGTTTGGTACCAAATGTAAATAATTACATTCCCGGAAATTTTTTCTGATCCCATCCCATCCAGTGGCACCCATACAAATTCAAGGGATTATAAGAGATATCTCGTTATGTTTCTAACCAATTGACTAGAAATTTTGGATCTGGAGGTTGATGCAAAGTCCGGGAAATTTTCTCATCCCACCCCATCCATTCCAATCAATTCCGGTGGAATTTACTCGGAAATGGTTATAGTTAGCCCAAAAATTTCTTCTACAAGGTAGGCTTCATTTTTATTCTCTACAAAACTGCATCATTAAATTTTTTCTAATCCCATCCCACCGAGGAGCTCCCATACAAATCCAATCGTGTTCTGGGGAATGAATTTGAACGTCATTTTATGTTAAAATCTTATGAGGAGTTGAATGATGATAAATTTAAGCCCCCCTTACCACCTGGTCACCAATACGTACTTCTTGTTACATGTGTTTGCCTGGCAGCGTTTTTTTTATATTATGTGAAAATAAACCAAAAAATCACACGATAGAATTTTTTTTTTCTTCGAAATACTTAACCTTTATCGAGATTTTGTATAAAAAGAAATTGTGACCCATGACAAATATATTCAGTTATTATATACGCAATTTTACTATATACATATATATATTTATTTACCTTGATAGATAAAATAAGAAGAGGCTAAAGAAATAATAAAAATAGTTATTTATACAGGAAGAAAGAATATTATATGAAAAAAATTTAAAAAAAATTTAAAAAAAAATAAAACTAAAAATTTAATAAATAACTTTACCAAATATTAAACAACTTCTTATGCTTCTGGTGTATTATAGAAGAAACTGGTTTTTTCATTTTGTAAAATGCACGTAAAATATAATTTTGTATTAATTTTTTATTTTTTTCAGATATATCCACATACAGCAAACGAATGAATTGAAAATGCGATTGTTATATATATATGAACAAATGTGTGTATTGTAACAACACTTCTTTTATTTTATTTTATATATGAATAATCAAGATAATACTCTATATGCTGCAACAAAGTTAAGAAGAAAGAAAATTCTTATATCTTATAAAAAAAATATGTATAATTTTATATATCTATGCGGTGCGGTATAGCGTTGCTGAGCCGCATATATATTAAAATATATATGTATATTAAAGATACAAAAAAAAACACTGCACGCAGAGTTTATTAAATAAAATTTCAAGAAATTCTATTATCTCACTTATAAATTATTTATATATATATATATGTATATACATTCATTGAATTGAACGTAATATCATATTAATATAGATAAAGGTATAAATGCACTTGTGTGTTTATTGTTTAGGTTGCATATATATATATATGTAAATATTTTATAAACTGTGAGCTCCTGCGAGTATAATACAATACAATATATGTGATGGAATTTTATAACTTTCAATTATTTTGTATCTTTTGTGCATTTAATTATAAAATTACACTTTATTTTAAAAATCACTCACTCACTAAATTATACATTTATTTATATATTTCTTTTTTTTTATTATATTCTGTTCAAAATATAAAACTTTTTTACACTAAACATAAATTTTCAATTATAAAATTATATAGTGATTAATTATAATCGCAGGTATAGATATCACCGCAATCAAACGTATAACCTATATTTATATGATGATGATGAAGTTGAACACATATTGAATAAAACACAAAAAAAATGAATGATTAATTTTATAGATTCATTGATAAAATTTTTTATTATTTTTATTAATTATTTATATATTGAATTGACTGATATGAATAAATAAAACAAATAAGCACATTTATATTATAAAAATGATGATTATTATTATTAAACTATAAATCCACCTACAACAGCACTTGATTTATTTATACAATAAATATAAAGACGATTTAATTTTTTTTAAATTTGTATAGGTACAATTTTTTATTTTATGATTATAATAATGGAATTTTTTATAATTTCACAATTCACATAAATATATATATATATATATTATTTAGGTGTGGAACTTTATGCTGGATATATACGCGGTACTCTCGATTATAATAACAATAATCTTGATGTTAATTGCATTGTAAAAATCACAATATGAGGTGTGGTTGGTTCGTTGGTGGTTGTTGGTGACAAAAATCTTTAATATTTTATAACAATTTTTAATGATTTTCCCTCCTTTAAAACTAATATATATATTTTGTTACAATATTTTATTTTATGATGAAAGAGAAGACGAAAAACTATCAATTATTATATACTACACAATTATTATGCATGCATTACAATATATGATTATATGAACAACTTGTTATAAATTATTTGTATACACACGGCGATATACATATATTTAGTTAGATGTACTATATATAGATATATTTTCTTAAGTTTTTTTATTATTATTATTATTTGTTTTCTTAACACCGCACCAAAAAAGAAAAAACATTCACAGTTAATATACCAACAAACAGACTGAGACTGAATTGACTGATGTGGATGCGATGTTGTTGAAAAACTTTTGCAATTATCAAACAGTGAACTTTTTTTTTTAAAATGAAAAACAACACCACGATCCATATATATATATATATATATATATATATATATATATACAATAAAACATGTATAGAGAAAATAAAAAATAACCATCATCATATATAGGTAGTATATCCAAATACATATGTGTATAATAATATAATATTATTATTTGTATATATATAAAAAAAAAATATATAATAAACAGTAAAATGCCCTTTCTGGTTTATATATATCTAGATAGGTTTTATTTCTTTGAAATACCTTATTTTTTCTTTTTTACACTCAATGCGTTTTTTTTGTATTTGTTTTTTTTATATATTTTTACATTCATTATATATGTTTCTTCTTTTTTTTTTTCTTAAAATACATACCCATCATCATACTTTAAGACGTTCTTTCTTATTAGATTCTGTTCAGCTTTTTCAATTTTTATTTTGAAATAATAACGCATTATTATTATGATAAATAGCATATATATATAGAAATATTTAAATGCACTTCATTAAAAAAAAAACGTTCAAAATGAATTTGTTTGCGTTAAATAGCCGGTTAAGTGAATTTTATGGTAGAAAAAATAAGATGAAAATAATATAACAACAGAAAAAAAAACGGTTTGTTTTTTGAAAATATAAATAATTTTACTATTATAAGTATGAAAAATGGGAGATTTTTCAAAAAAAAAAAATGTTGGTCCGGATATAATTAATTTAAAAGCATCAAACAAAAGGTATTGAAACTATAAATTTTTTTCAAAAATCGTTAATATTTTTTTTATCAATTTCCGTATTTTTATATAGATAAACATTTAATATAGATAATGGATTAATAATTTTTTTTTTATTTAAAGACACCTTCAAAATATCATATCATATCATATCGGAAATATAATAAATTCCGTATGCTAAATGCTAAATATTCTAAAATAACAGAGGTAATTTTCAATGAAATCATTATATATTTATAAATATATACTGTACATAAAACAAAAAATTTCTAATGCAAATATGTAAAAAAAATAACAAATTATTGGATTATTCAATTATTACATAGAGTAGATTATTTTATATACACTATACCGTATATGTACTTGCTAAAGGCTATATAAGTTTTTTTGTATATATTCCTATTCAGACGAGGGCAGTCTGTTATGTTTCTTGTTCTATATTTTTATCAATAGAACACATTTTTGTATATATAGTTATTCTAATCGTAAACAATAGACATTTGTACATACAGTGTTCGATATAGTGTTTAGCATGGGTGGCGGACAGTTTTAGAGGGTGTCTTTTCGAGATATAAAAACTGCTATGTGTGGTGGTTTTCACCCGTTTCTTTAAATATCTGAAGAACCCGTGATCCGTGATACATAATTTCTACGTTAATTTAAAGGTAATTTAATGCTAATGCTAATAAGGTATCTAATTGCAGTAAGTAGCTTCTAATTACAGTAACCAGTTATGTAGATAAGTGGTCGAGAATGTGAAAAATATGAAAATCTAAAAAAATCGGTTTTTTTCGTATAACTCCGAAACGAATCGTCGGAATCGACAAAAGTTTTTTAGAATGTTTTCGACTCCAAATGACCCATAAAACCTAAAACCATAGTATTGTGATCGGATTCTGGGACACCCTGAATATAAGCATTCAAAGTGATCTGTAAAATCGTTACATTTTGGATATACATTTTACGATCGTGTTGCAATTAGAAATGTGATCGTTTGTATATAGGGATTTAAATAATAAAAAAAGAATTTAAATCATTGAAATGATAAAAAAGAGTTCAGACAATACAAAGACTATTTTTTTAAGTTAAAATACAATTATTACAATAAACTTTTCGAATTGCCTTCGTATACATATTGAATATATACCAATAACATGGATACAGATATACAATAATAATAATAATATAATAGACAACAATAATTGGATATATGTATTTTAACATTTTAATGATATTTTCTGTGTAACAGTAATAGAAAATATTCATTTTTTTTAAATATAAATTCTCTAACTGTATATATATTAGCCGCATTATAAGATGGATGGATATATGCAAAAATAAATGTATATATATCCATATACAATGTATACATATAAATATATTAATAATTGACCATCTATAGAAATTATATATTCTGTTATATATATATATAAGTAAAGTACATATCTAATAATGTAATTTAATTGAATATAATACAAAGGTGTTTTTCAAATATTTATAAATATTCATGGAGATATTTCAATAATATTCACGTAATCAATATATATAAAATAGTTGTTATTTTTGTTTTTCATTAACCATAAGATTTTATTGATTTGGATTATATATGTATAATATGAAAAATGCCATGTTCTTTAAAGTAATAAAACAATATTTGGGTTACCATAAGAGTATGGGATGAGATGGATGGGAGGATGGGATGAGAAAACAATTCATAGATTTTGCATCAAACCTCCAGATCCAAAAATTTCTGGTCAATTGATTAGAAACATAACGAGATATCTCTTATAATCCCTTGGATTTGTGTGGGAGCCACTGGATGGGATGGGATAAAATTTCCGGGAATGTAATTTTTTGCATTTGGGACCAAACCCATGGCATAAAGACTATAGGTATGCTCGATATTTGTTGGTGTTCGCCATTTTTCCCATTTCTGACGTCACTCTGGGTTTTTGTTTTATTGTGCTTATGTTTATTATGGTTTATTACTCATTGAAAAAATATTTTTTCACTCAGAGTGACGTCATACAAAATTGTATATCAGCTGTCAAGCATACCTATAGTCTTTATACCATGGACCAAACCCCTAAATCCAAAATTTCAAGCCAATATCTTCAAAACTCATTGAGATATACAAAAAACAAAAAAGTCGTAAAACTCGGAAAATTTTCAAGGGAGGGGGTGGAAGGAAGGGGGTTTATCTTCGAACTTGTAAAAATTCGCAAAAAAAGATTATGCTAAAAATTTCAGCCGTCGGTTCGTAATTTGCAAGAAAAAGTGGAGACAACCGCGCAAGTGAGTGAGCGACATTTTTGCGTAAATTTTTTTTTTGATTTTTATCGATAAAAACTCCCAATTCGTGGAGAAAAGTGATAAAAAAGGGGGGGTCAACATTTTTTTTTGGAAAACTATCATAATAAGTAGCATATGTACAATTGTACATATGTATATGTAAATATACGTACTTAAAAGCAAAAATATTTTCCCATCATATAATAAAAAAAAAATCTGATTAATTTTGTAAAAAAAAATACTAATTTCGCATGAGTTTCAATATGCGACAGGATGTATTTATATTTGAAAAGTTCATTAAAAAATATGCTATATTTCATCAAATCATATCATTCCAAATAATGAAAAAAAAAATTTCATCAATAATAATGAAATTCAGCGACAACGGATCAATGCATTATCTAAAAAAAAAACATTCATTTACATATGCATTTATACTATTTTATTTTCATATAAATATGTCAATCCGTTTTTTATTCTCTATATATACATACGATACACGATACGACGATACCTTCTACAAGAATAAAGGACTAAAAAAGGAATTGTCTATAGATATATATATGTTATGTAGATATTTATTCTGTATATTTATGGATGATTCTCCAAATAAAAAAAAATCCATTCAAGTACATTTTTATGTAAATATAAAAACAAAATTGTTATAAAACATACATAGAAAATGAATGAATGTGATATAGTTATTTTATATATCAGTGAGATTTTGACCTGCATATTTTTTTAACATTTCTTTTTGCATATATACTCCGTAAAGTTATCCTATACAGTAAAGTTATATAGATGCAAAAACATAAATAATCAGTAAAAATGCATAGAGATTTTAGTTACAATTCCACTTGACTTTTATACCATCAAATTTTACATTTTTCGTTATCTTGTGAAAAAATAATTATAAATAAATGCACCATTGAATGAATTTAAACACATCTGGATGTTCATCTATTGGATATATAATGAAAGTTTGAATATTGAAATTAATTTTATTTTTTAAGAAATTTTATAATCAATCTAAAAATTCCACTGACAAGAATGTAAAATTTGTTCTACTAAAATTGCACTGCAGAACAGATATTGGAAACCGAATGATTTCGTTGGTTTGATCAATTGAATATTAAAAAAAAAAACAAATAGAAAAATTAATATCACAATAGCAAAAAAAGGATACATCCTGCGTTTGATCAAAAAAAGGTACCCGCAAGGAATTGAAAGATACACAAGAAACACAGCTTTAATGTGTATATATATGTAGAACATTCTATATCTCATTTATAAAATGCATTTCACATTATCATTATTTTATTTTATTTTTGAATAAATTATGTCAATATTTTTATATGATATATCCTTAAAAAAATATATTCAGAATAAATTTTCAATTTAATTTAATATTATATGTATATGAAATAATAGATATAGAAAATTATTTATATATGTATATATAGTTTTTAATATCATTTTCCTCATTTCTTTATACATGTACCGATGAATAAGGAACATTTTAATATACATAATAATACAAAATATAAAAATAAATATATGTATTTTATATATTTACATATACAATATAAAATATAATAGATGGTAAATTATGAATTTTCCTTATATAGATTGTAAATTTTTTTATATATATTGTACTTGATGATATAATAATAATAATAATATTATATCTTATACAGAATTATATATATATATATCTATATATATATTATATATTATATACAATCAATTATCTAAATAATATACACTTCACACCGTTCGTTGGTGTATTTATACTATACACATTTATTTAATTTATATATTATATATATATATATATATATATATAATAACATTTTTATAACAGCTTTCATCACATACATTTATATAATACTTTGAGCAACAGGTGCGTACATTACCATCATTCATTTCTGTATATAGGTGTCGTCAAAATGGACGAGGATATAAAATATATTAAAAACTATTTTTATGTGGCACTGAATGATGAAATCGTTGTATTTGTTGTATTGACTTTGGTTTAAAAATATTCACACAGATTATTATTCAATATAATATTAGTCGAGATCACAAAATTTTTCCAGACAAAGAATTGACATGAATTTTCGATGAAAAATTGATATAAACACTCGGGGGGTTTCAATGATCCAATAAGCAAACAAATAAAGTGGTATATAGTGGTAAATGAATTTTTAGGTCTTGAGACAATTAGAAATTAATGTATAATTCGTTGCAAATTGAGTATTCATAAACGACTAAATATAGTAAGTGATGTTATTGAATTTGGTGGATTGAAAACACAAAAATAATTTTTTTAACTATTTCATAATTACTTTAGACTGTTATTTACGGTTATTTACGATGACATCCATAATTTAAATTGTACTAAATTCATTTAACATAAACATATTTTGAAACACAAAACCCGAAAAGCATCTGAGGATTATAATATAACGTTCTGTTTGTCGAGCCCTATGTTATATATTAACATACATATACATTTTTCAACGACATTATATTTTTTTTTTAATAAATTGAAGAAAAAAAAATCAGTACATAAAATCGGAAATTTTATATGTATACAAAAAAAAGGAAAGCGTCGTATTTTACCTATATTATGAACTTTAAATATATTTTATATATGAATGAATGTGATGATGATGATGATATGAATGAAATATTCAGTGTATAAAGAACAAAAAATCAATACATTTTTAATTTAAATTTAAAACCCAAAAAAAAAATTTAATCATATACATATATATTGGGGATGAGTTGAATCAGACAAGTCAGAATGAAAGATTCAAATTATACATGTATTTTAAAACATATACAAATATATGTAATGATAATAATAATCAAAACGGGCAGACAAAACTGAAAGCACACATGTAAGCGTATATATATATATATATATATATATTCCGATCTTATCGACCCAATGAAATTAATTTTTTTGAACAAAAAAAAAACAATTTTCTTTTATTTATTTGTTTTTGAAATGTATATGATTTTGTATATGTACAATATATGAAAATTTTAAGTAGAATAAATTAAATTATAAAAAATTGAAATTAATTGGTAAAGTTCTTTTTATTTTCATTATATGTTATTTTTATATATGTATGTATATGATAATATATTGAACAAAATTTCATTATTATTTTTTCATTTTCTTCTTATTAATAACAACAAAGTTTAGTTATATGGTATGTATATATTCAAAACCATTCATTTTGTTTTAAAATGTATATAATCATAATATATGCATATATGAGATTAAATAAATTATATATACATAAATAAATGAATATACATTTAATGAATAAATGAAATTAAATATATAGGATTGCAAAATATATATACTTATAGATAGGTATAGATAGATGTACGTTACATATATAGAATAATTGGATGTATATATGTTATGAGGAATTAGAAATAAATTAAATAATTTTCTTTTATCGCATATATGCATATAAATATGTCTATTCTGTAAATGTATTTACCCATGAACGTGTATATTATTTTGAAATATTCATCTCTTTGTGAATAACAAAGTGGATTTAATAACAACAATATATGCATGAACAAGATCCAATGGATCCAATATATATTTATGAAATAAAAGTAATGTATCTAAGACAGAATAAAATATATGGAATTATAAGAATTCTAGTTTATTCTAAATTTATTGTATCATACCTGAGATTTCAACCATTCCATTTTAAAATCTTTTTAGAATAAAATTATTGAATGTATAAAAGAAGTGAATATAAATAATAAAGAAATTCATTCAGATCAATATTATAAAATTTCACAATATATCGATACTTTAAAAAATATATAGAACGGAATACATTCCATAACATTTTCCAAAGTATATAGAAATGTATATTTTCTTTTCAATAAATTAAATAAACGTAATATAATACGAAATTGTATAATCTAAAAAAAAAAACAAAATCGAAAAGAAAATATATTTAAATTTTTTTTTTGTTTGAAATTGCATTAGAATATCTTGAATCTTAGCAGCATATATTATTATTTACTTTTTATATACGACGTATAGATAAAATAAAAAATATCCAATTTAACAAAAGTATCCAATAAATGAACAAATACATTTTTATATTTATATAAAATCTAAAAATTCGATATATAAAAAAAAGATAAATTTTTAAAGGATATATAAGAAGTTATAAATTAATATTAATTTCAACAAGGATTTATGCTTATACAAAACCAAAAAAAAAACATTTTATCTGGATTGAAACTTACCAAAAACAAACATACAACAAAAAATAAAACTCACAAAATGACAAATGTTTTTTTTATATACATTTTAGAAAAGATGTTCTTATCCAAAAACGACATTATTTGAATTATATTATATACAATCTATATCTAAATATAATACACATTCTATCTTTTACATACTTTATTTTAAGACAATTTAATTTTTTAAAATATGTTATCAAATAAACATTATTATAATGAAGAATATATGTATAATTTAGTTATTCAATTTTTTTTTTGTTTTTTTTGTTGAGCTGCTGAATGAATGAATGAATGAATGAAGAATTAAAACAGAGTTAATATAATAAATTAAAATTGTTATTTTCCTTTTATAATATAGTTTATTTAAGTCGGAATTTTTTTATACCCAATGTTATTTATACATAATATATAAGAAAACGTCTGTTTAAAAATGAATTTTCTGTATGAGGAAAATCATGATGAATAAATAAATAAGATAAATTATTTAAATAACAATTGAAAAATTATATCTATATATAATATAATTATAGTAGATAACACTTTAAAAATTTGAATTTTATTTTGCATTTATACCATATATTTATTTTGCTATTTTTTAAAGCATTTTTATTAATTTTTCTACAAAAAAGATATGATAATAAAAAATATCATATAATTTTTACATTAAATAAATAAAAATATTAAATATTTATATAATTCTATATGCATGTTTTTTTTTATTTTTATATGATATATGAATTTTATGTTAATACTCTATATTCTATATGTATATTATCCTGGATATTGAGAGATAGTTCTGCTGATATTCGTTTATATGTGGAAGGAAAAATATAAAAATTCATATAAAAATCCAATAAAAATTATTGCATTTTCATTACATACAGTATAGTTTTTATTAATACTATATACTGAAGAATGCTTTTATTTTAAAAAAATAAAACTATATATAAAATTCATGTTATTTTTATATATTTATTAATATATTTTTTTATGATTTTCATAAGTTATGAGAGCTCTTAAAATAATATTTAAATATTATAAAATTTAATAAAAATATTATAGAATTTCCCGGTAAAATGAAATCGTTTCCAGACCGAACGAAATCTTTTGCTACCAAATGAAATACCTTTCCCTACCAAATGAAATACCTTTTTGAGAAAGCGAGAAATTTATTTTAAAACAACAAATAAAGTATTTAATCAGTTTGAATTGTATTCATTTCATACCATCAATATCATGAAAAAAATTATTTCATTTCATTTATAGAATTAATTTTTTTTTTTTATGGTTTCATAAGCTTTTTTCCTTTGTGAGTTGGTTACGTTCGAAGATGGGATATTTCACCCATTGTGCCCAAAATTTTACGATTGTGCCGACATTTATGTTTCTTAAACATGTTGTAAGTTCGTATATTTGTTTTGGTTTGGTTAGGATAGTTGGGATAGGTGATTGAAAAAAAACATTTATGATTTGAAAAACTAACATTTATTCCAATTTTTTTTTAAACAAAAACTTTATTAACTCCGAACATATAAAATACAATTTTCACTTTCTTAAATACTATATATTTTGAAGCTCAAAGATTAACTTGCCGCTTTGCAGGGTAGGGGCTGACACAAGTTAATCCTTTCGCTTATAATTCATTACTGTCCTGTTAATTAATTTTTCTAAAATCAAAATAATAGTTTTTTAATAATTTAATAATAATTTTTTATTTATTAATACTTAAAAAAAAATACGAATATAAAATATGCATTTAAAGCAAATATGCATGCATATCGCAAAACATATATTTATGCTGATTTTGATATCTATTCTATCATATAAAAATGCTGATTTTCATATCTATTCTATATTTTAATATTTTTTATTTAATAATGTATTAAATTATTTAATAATTTTATAATGTAACATAATATATGCACATACGCTAAAAATGCATATATTGCGATATTCATGAGAATATCCCAACAAATTTCATGTGAACTGTATGGGAAAGTAGCAAATTGTATCATTTTTAACATTCTTTTGCTATTTTCCCACATCCGTTACACAACATTCCTCCGCCCTTTAAAGAAAAAAAAAAATGGCTAAACATCGTTTAGACATTTTTTTGTAAAAATGAAACGAATGATATATATATATATATATATATATATATTTTTTTTTTTTTTTTCCTAGATCCAAACAAAAAAAAATTAATAAATATTGAAAAAAAAAAAACTTTTAAGTTAAGATAAATTATTTCCGTGTTTTTCGTATGTAAGTAAAAGAAAATATTATCGGTATTTATTAATTTTATATATATTATTTATTATACTAATATTATTTAACTATTGTAGTTACATCTAATTATAACCGACTCTTTTATACGTGAACATGTTTGATATCACGTTTTGGACTATCGATGGTTGTCTGCATAGAATCGCCGGTTGTAGGATGATTCTCGATTTTCAAATCAATCTTAGCTTTGTTAGCAGAACTGGTTGCGCCTTTCCGCATGATGATATAAACTACGATAATGATTAATACCAACGTGACACTTCCGAACGTATACCCCTGAATTTGTGTAATGTTTAGCATACTTTTCCTGAACCCGCGTTCTTCCCGCTCGTGTGTAATTTGTCCCATTAAATCTTCGATTGGTTGTTTCCCTTCGGCAAGAAGCTTGTTGAAATAGCGATGATCTGTTAACATCAGCCTTAATATTTTATCGAATTGGGTGTTGACTGCGGTTGGTAGCAGGTACACTTTCTGGAGCTGGTAGGTGATGTCCTCTGGCAAAGGGATATTGATGGATATAATGAGACTATTTAGTGCTCTGTCTGGTAAGACGGTGATACTATATAGTTCATGCAACGATTCCCAAGTTCTAAACATTTTGTTGACAGATACTTGGCGAATGATATTAACTTGAATGTTTGTTAATGTTTCGTGGTCAAATATTAGTGGATGTAGTTTGTTCTGGTATAGATCGTCAATTATCGATATATCATTGAACTGTCTATCATGCACATCCATCAGTTTTTCATTCAAACCATTCATCAACGCGTTCAATTCCATCTTTATATTTTGCATTTGAAATCGAATTTGTGACTCCGATAAATGGTTGCTCAACTCAAGTTGTAACTTATTTGTAAAATTTTTAATTTCATCCTCATTGGCCATTAAGGATGTTATTGGTTGAGTGAGTTTGTCGTAAGTGGATTTCAAGACAGTGACCTGTTTGTCCAACAAATTTAAGGTGTTGTTTTCATTAATTTCGTTGTTCTTTAATGTTGCATAAATATTGTTGGCATCCTCGCTATCCATTACTCCAAATGCCCATTTTTGAAAACCTCCTATGAAATTCAATGCGCGTTTAGTTTTATGACGCAAAAATACTCGTTCCAACTCCATGCTACGCGTTTGTATGCGATTAATGAAGATCTTTATATTTCTCGTAAAATCCTCACATGTTGACTTAAAATTCTGTCCCGCCCCGTTGGCAAGGGCGTTACAAACCTGATGTATAAAATGGGTGCAGTTATCGGCGTAGTTAAGCATTTGATCGTAATCATCCAATGTGAATTTGGTAATGATCCTCCATGTATTTTTATAAAATATAACCGAATTATGTTGTTCAAATAAAACATGAGTGTCGTCAATGGAGCTGATATTATATGGTGCATTATTTTGTACGGCGTTTGATGCTGCCGACGATAATGTCGTTAGAAGAATCAGTAAAAATTGTCTGTTATCCATTTTTGTATACTTAATTTACACTAAAAGATAGGGTTTTTTTTTAATCCCTTTTTTTTTTTTTAAATTGTCACTTTTATTAATATAGTAATCTTATTATTGTCTTATTAACGTCTTATTTCGAATTGGTTTGGAAAACAACACTTTCACGTAATTTACACTTTTGGGTTTTTTCTTTTTTATAGTTTATATATTTAGTCTCTTGTTCAAATCACTAATTGCACTTCAAATCTGTAATGTTCATTTGGTTTATTATTTATTAAAGTTTATAATGTTGGTTTTCATTTCAATGTTTTGTTATAATTGTTGTTATAATTGTTTTGTTATAATTGGTGTTGTTATAATGTTTGTGTTATTTGTGTTTTTTTTTTTTTATATATATGTACACTTTAAAATGCACGTAAGAATTGGTTAACTAAATTTTAATAGTAATAGAAAGATAAAAAAAATGTATACTAATAACCTAACACTATGTAGTATGTACTAAGGATATATATAAATATATTTGTTTTTTTTTTTACAATTTGGGTTAACCCAAATTTCCTTATTTATTTTTTTTTTTTAAACATATATTTAGTTCTATATACTTAAATTATAAAAAAAAATTCTATTTTGTTTATTTTTCTTTTTTGTATAAATTCTTAAATTTTGTATCTTAATTTTAATAAAACTTTTAAAATAATTTTAATTAATTATTCTGACATTAATACGTTTATTCCACGCATATTTTCAAACGGTTGTTGTGGACTCGTTTTTGTCCCCTTCCCATGGTTATGGTGGTATTGACCGGATTATTCACAGCCACCACCGAATATGGACCCAACCAAACACGGGAGAATTTGTTTTCCCTGGTAGGATTCCGTAGAAATACCTTATCGCCCACATGGAAACGAACCGTTTTGGTGTATTGGTCGTAATGCCTTTTTGACGCCTCCTTTGATTGGATTAAGTTGCGCCTGGCGATTTCGTGGGTTTTCTGTAATTTGTATTTCAATGAATAGTAATAATCCTCAAAATTGTATACTGGCTCGGGTGCACGTCTTAAAATGCAGGGTAGTTCCGCCGAAAACCCGAAAAGACAATCAGAAGGAGTCAATTTGATTGACGTGTGATAACTATTATTATGTACATGAACCGCCTGCCGTAACCATCGATCCCAAGTTTGGGGACTTTCATCCACGAAGGATCGTAAATATTCCACCAACGGTCTGTGATCCCTTTCGAGTGTCCCATTAGACTGTGGGTGATAGGCAGTGGTCTGTAATTTCTTGATGTTTAATAAATTGCAAACACGTTGAAATAGTTTGCTTGTAAAATTCGTCCCCTGATCCGTTATTAGTTTTTTCGGGATGCGATATCTTGTAATGATTTCGTTATAGAAACATTCCGCCACGGTTTCGGCCTCAGCGTCTGGTAACGCGTAACAATCGAAGTATCTCGTTAGATCGTCAATAAAGGTCAAGATATACTTGTTATTGGAGGTGGTGATGGGCAATGGACCAACGATGTCGAGATAAACCTTATCGAATGGCGTGGTTGGCGTATCGGTTAACACCATAGGCATTTTTGTTGATTTTGAAATTTTGTTCCCCTGGCATTTTTTACATTTTTTCACATACGTCTCGATATCGTCATACATGTTAGTCCAATGATATTGTCTTTTGATTCGCTTGTAAGTTTTTTGAATACCCTGATGTCCTCCCAAGGCGGAATTATGGAACCCCTCGATAACCTGCCGAATTTCAGTGGGATCGGTTAATGTCAAGACGGAGGAGAAACCGTCCAACAAATTTTCCACGTCCATTTGATTAATGTCATTTTCGGCTGTCAATGGGTCCCCCGGGTTACACGGGTTTATTGAATTTGTGTCAATTTTATTTTGATTACCATCCCCATTATTAATGTCAACGGGTTTAATTGGTTCCAGTTTTTGCCCGGACCTGGTTTGTACCATATGTACCGGTGTTTCCGCGTTTTCCGTATTACTTACTACATTGTTGTCAGGTATTCTACTGAGAGCATCCGCATTAGTGTTATACTTGCCCGGTTTGTATTCGATGTCATAATCATACTCAGAAAGTTTGTGGTGAAAACGAATCAATCTGGATGTAGGATCTTCGACATTGAAAATCCCCTTTAAGGGACGGTGATCCGTGATGATGGTAAATTTTCTTCCAAGGAGATAACATCGGAAATTTTTGGTGGCCCATACCATTGCTAGTAATTCCCTTTCAATGGTGGAATAATTTCTTTCCGCGTCATTTAAAGAACGACTCGCAAATGCTATGGGTTTGTCACTCCCAATTTTTCCCTGTGACAAGACGGCCCCCAATGCGGTTTGACTAGCATCGGTAGATAGAATAAATGGCCGTGTAAAATCGGGGTATGCCAATATAGGTGGTGTGATAAGTGCATTTTTCAATAATTGAAAAGCATTTTCGCTTTCTGGTGACCAAATGAATTTTACCCCTTTTTTCATTAATTTGTTAAGTGGACCCGCGATATTTGAGAAATCCCGTATAAATTTTCGATAATAATTCATGAACCCCAAAAATGATTGCAACCGTTTCGTAGTTGTTGGTGCAGGATAATCCGTTACACATGAAATCTTTCCCGGGTCAGGCAGTGCGCCCTCCTCCGTGCAATGATGACCCAAATATACCACCTCGCGTCGTAAGAACCCACATTTTTCCGTGTTTAATTTTAAATTATGTCGTCTTAAACGTTCGAATATATGTATTAATTTGTTATTATGATCTTCTAGGTTTTTTCCATACACCACGACATCATCAATATATACAAAACAATGGATTCCCTGTAAACCCATCAATACGTGATTCATAATGCGTTGGAATGTGGCGGGTGCGCCCGTCAATCCAAACGGCATGCGTTTGAATTCGTAATGACCGAACATGGTGCTGAACGCGGTTTTTGGGGCGTCGGTTGGTTCCATCAGCACTTGATGGTAACCACTCGCCAAGTCCAAGGTGGTAAAATACCGTGAATGCCCCAATTGGTCCAGAATATCCTCAATTCTGGGCAACGGGAATGCATCCTTGACGGTGATTTGATTTAGTTTACGGAAATCGAAAACAAGGCGCCAACGCTTCTTGCCATCTGGACCAGGTTTCTTTGGCACGACCAATAGAGGCGTGTTCCAGGGGCTTTTGCTATATTGGATAATGTCGTCGGCCAGCATTTCCTGAATTTCGGTGTGAATGAATTGTTTGTGTATATCCGGCAGACGGTAGTTTTTCTGGTTGATTGCCGGATGATTTGAAAGAATGGGAACCGAGTGTGTTAAAACATCCGTATGACTCAACCTGTCACCATCCAAATGGAAAATGTCGCCATAAGCAGTGCATAAGTCGAGAATTGACCCCCTTTCCTCCGAATTTAAATTTTGATCCAGATCCAATACCGCTTCCAATTTACGACATCTCGCTGTCCGCCGTTGTTCCGATTGAATATTACGTATATTGTACGAATTAGTCCCAGAGTTCAATATTTCATAGTTACTCAATTTATCGAACGTGGGTGTAATTTCCCCAATCGTCATGTCCCTTTCCAGCGTGTTAATGACCGATACGTATGCCCTATGATTAACAACCTTGGTTATGGTATTCCCGATGTACACACCTCTCAGTATTTCCTGGGATTTAACGATAATTTCACCCGATTGGATGGGACAATGCACCCCGATAACAGTTTGTGTTCGCCCAGGCAATTCGTTGGTCAAGTTCACTGAATTAACCATTACCCGCTGGTGGTCGGACTGAAATGGAAATTCCCCCATCACATAACCCCGCTTATCACATATCGTTAAAGTTTTGGAAATTGAGTCAATTATAGACCGTCCCCACAAAATGTCCCGTCCAATTATTCCATCAACCGGTAAACTAGACGCCCCATCAATTACATGCCATTTAGCCGTTATTGGTTTTGTCATAATTATTTTGCCATGAGTGGACCCCAAAGTTATACCTCGTCCCCCATAAATTCCACCCAGATTAATTCGATCGTGCGAATCGATTGGAACCTCCGGTCGTAAACACTCCCGGTTTAATAAACTTATATCCGCACCCGTATCGACGAGTAGTGTTACTTTCTTGCGTTTAGCTATGTCCAATGGTATGCCCACGAAGACATCGTCCCTTAAACCGTTATATTTACTATTGATATTTAAAGACGTATGCCCCCTAACCCGGCCATGTTTTCGAACCGAGTTAGTTGACGGTTTACTGACTTCCCCGTACTTAAAAACTAGGTATAAAAACAAAATGCTTAACTTACTGCTAATAAATATTGATAGAAAGAATATAAATGACTTGAAAAAGTCGAAACTGACATTGTGGTGGGAAGGCAACTTCCAGTTTTTAATAATTGATAAAAATAATATTCCTCGTTTTCTTAATTCTAGATATATGGTATTATATAGGAAAGATATGATTAGCTTTCCCGATTGGATACTTGTAATTAATATATGCTGTTTTCTTAAATCTAAATAACCCTTGTTGTGTAAATCTATTCCTACGTAATTATCCGCAAAAGAACCGTTAATGCAATGACCATTTGTCCTGGCTGACCGCTTAGGTCGTGTACTATATGGTTTACGCTTTGTCAATGTTTGCCCGAAATGCGCGATATTCTTCCCTACCGCTAGAAGGGAACACGCCAATTTCTTTAGGACCTTTGACGAAAGTGCTTGCCAATATATAATTATACATACCAGATAGTGCAACATCCCCACTAGGGATGATTCATTTGCCTGTTTTTTGACAGGAGTAGATTTATGATGGCATTTTAATATTTTATAAGTAATTGTCTTATGTCTAGGTTTTTCTATTAAAATTGTAGAGGTTTGCATATTTGGGTGTGGTAAAAACTCTTGCGGTTTATTTGACGTAGGTATAGTATCTACTTGCCCTGAGTCGCAGCCCGGGTTGGTTGGCTGGACTCGTTCTCGTTTCCCGACGCCGATGTCTGGCGTTGCAAATATCGTTTCTTGGTAAAACATCGATCCTCATCATGACCCAAACGACCACACCAGTTGCATTTAATGTTAGAATAGCTAGGCCCGTTAATGTTTCCGTTTTGCCCATTATTATTCCGGGCATATGCGACAAAATGTTCCTTTGGGCACACTCCCCTGGTATGGCCATAACACCGACAACCATTACAATAGGGAGCTGACCGGCGTTGTCTACAATCAGCGTATGAGTGACCCATTTGATTGCAAAAACCGCATTTTCTGGGTCCATCAAAGACCATATTGTTGGATCGGGGCACAAAGGTCTGTGCCGGTGGGATATAATATTGTCCATTACTTGGTTGCATGACCTGGTAAGTTAACTGACGATCCGGTACAACGGTATTTTGACCCATATGTGGTTGAACTGCCGGCAAATAATTAGCCCGCGCAAGTTGATAATTGTTGGGATACATACCACCCATTGGATACGGTTGAACCAATTGCGGTTGACTGGGTGCAGTTGGTGGAAGATTTGGCGGTCGTCTCAATAGGGTTTCAACGGATATAGCAGATTCTAGTAAGGTGTTCAACTTAGTTTCCCGACTTCCCAGTACAAATTGTTTAAGGGATGGGTCTAACAATCCCGTTTTGAAAACTCGAACCTGAATATCTTCCATTTCAGATTCCAAAGCCATTAATCCAGCGGCCGGGTATCGTGCCGCAGCGATCTCGCGAGCCCTATTAAGTAACAATATTAGCCGATTAGCAAACATTGTCAAATCCTCAGTGGGAAGTTGGCGTTCTTGTCGTAACTCATTCAGGATGTCGTCCACCGTACGCGCAGGGAGATATGTCGAAGTTATAGCCGCGATAAACGCATCCAACGTTACGATGTTTCTTCCTCGAATCAACTCGAATGCACCGCGGGTTAAACGCGTGGTTAACATTTTAACAAGTATAACATCATCTTCCCTTTCCACACACGTACCGGCCAGTGAACAAGCATTTATAAATTCGCGCACCTGGGATGCCAAATTAGGATTGGGGTCTCCGGAGAACTGTGGTACCAAGGTAGCCACCAATCGGCTGGTTGTTTCAAACGACATTGTTGCCAATCGATGTGACGCGCCGGGCGATGTCGGACTTAAATTAGCAGAAAACATGAGCGACGTACGCGAATCGGAGATGGTGGTTTTGGAACCCAATGACTTTGGTAATAATTTGGAAAACCGTGCTCTTAATTTATTAGAGGTTCCCTCGTGTCCGGAATTATTTATACCACGCAACGATTCCAATTCGCCCTGCAAACTATCGATTACCTTATTTTGATCTGCAATGGTGACAGACAATTCGTCGAGTTGTTTCAGAAAACCCGTCTTCGTTGGAGAGGTGGAATCGCCACGTGAATCGTGCGTGTCGTTTAAATTAACCGTAACATCCAATGTCAATTTACGTATTATATCGTCCTTGTTTCGCAACTCGCCGTGTAATCGTGCGTTTCTGGCCCTTGCGTCTGTTAAACCGCTTTCCAAAGTATTAATTTGTTGTTCTAACACCCCAGATTCTTCCTCGGCCCTGGTTTGATTGCCTTTGTACAACCCAATGGATTTTTCTAAATGTTGGATCCTCTCCTTGTACTCCTGGAGGTTTTTTGAATTTTCCTGCTGATTTAATTGGATGAGTTCAACCAATTTGGCCAAAATAAAATCTGTAGTTTCCAATCGATGCAATTTTCCCCAACGTAACGTGACCTCAGATTTAAATAAGTCGTACCGTTCCCTACCGAGAAGTCGTCTTACATCTGTTAATAAGTTGTCATTTAATAGTTTAATGGAGAGCTCTTGTTTTTTATTATATCCTTCCATAAATTATTCGAACCAGAACGGGTTAGTAAATAGCAAAGAAACAATTTCGAATATTAGTATAAATTATTGGTGCCACGGAAAAATGATCTTGGTTATGATCATTTGCATTGTTTTGAAAATTAAATTTAGGCCAAATTTGGAATAATCAAAAAAAAAAACATATGAAAAAACATCCATATGCCCATAATTTTATTTAAATGAAAAAAAAAAAAAAAAAATAAACAAAATAGTTAGTATATTGGAAAATTACGTTCTTAATAAAATAGACATATACGCACATAAAATCGCATCATCATATATTATTTTATTTTAATTAAAATATATATTTTTTTTTTTTTTTAAATATGATAATTTAATACTTATGTACCTATATGTATAGGTATATATATAATATATATATATTTTTATTTATTTTTTTTTTATATAGACAATATTTCTTTGTTAAAAACCATATGTATATATATATATATATATATATTTTTTTTTTAAAAATAGAACAATAGAACTAACTAACAATAAGTAAAAACAAATTTCCCTTTTTTTTATATATAAAAATTATGTTGTTAAAATAAAAAGCATTTTTTTTTTTTTTTTATTTTATATAAAAATTATTTTATTATTAAAAATTCAATTTTTTTTTTTTTTTTTTAATTTTTTCGTCATAAAAATAATTAAATGAACAAAATTAAAGGAACCAAAATTAGATATTTATTATTATTTTTTTTTTTTTTTAAATGATATATACATTGTTTTATCATATACAGAAATTTTGTTTTATTTTGCTCTAAATCTTACACCTAGACTATTTGTATCATATTATTAATATCTATTAACTTACATTTTTTTTTTATATGTTATTACATACTAGCATTACAATATTTTTTTTTTTTTCCGTTTATTTTTTTTTTTTTTTTATATATATGTTTAATATTTATATTATATATATAAAAAGAAATAACCACATTACTACACAATTTAACATAACATTTGATTTTATATTATTTATGTATTATATATACATATAGTTTGTTTTTTATTTTTGGTATTAATATTCCATATATATTTTATTATTTCACAAATTTTATCATTTTTATTAACTTGATTTTTATTTGTGTTTTAATACATTTTACTTTTCACTTTTAACAAAAAACTAACAATCACTTATAATAACCATCCCAAACCAATCCTACCGGCTGCGCCAATGTTGTAAGTTCGTATATTTGTTTTGGTTTGGTTAGGATAGTGGGGATAGGTGATTGAAAAAAAACATTTATGATTTGAAAAACTAACATTTATTCCAATTTTTTTTTAAACAAAAACTTTATTAACTCCGAACATATAAAATACAATTTTCACTTTCTTAAATACTATATATTTTGAAGCTCAAAGATTAACTTGCCGCTTTGCAGGGTAGGGGCTGACACAAGTTAATCCTTTCGCTTATAATTCATTACTGTCCTGTTAATTAATTTTTCTAAAATCAAAATAATAGTTTTTTAATAATTTAATAATAATTTTTTATTTATTAATACTTAAAAAAAAATACGAATATAAAATATGCATTTAAAGCAAATATGCATGCATATCGCAAAACATATATTTATGCTGATTTTGATATCTATTCTATCATATAAAAATGCTGATTTTCATATCTATTCTATATTTTAATATTTTTTATTTAATAATGTATTAAATTATTTAATAATTTAATAATGTAACATAATATATGCACATACGCTAAAAATGCATATATTGCGATATTCATGAGAATATCCCAACAAATTTCATGTGAACTGTATGGGAAAGTAGCAAATTGTATCATTTTTAACATTCTTTTGCTATTTTCCCACATCCGTTACACAACAAACATATGCGATGATATGCGCTAAAAATTTAATTCGATTGCACTATTTAAGTATGTTTTATACATATCGGGGGTGGAATCGGATCTGACTAAAAATGCAACTCGATTCTGGAAATATGTCAATGAAAGAAGAAAGGTTAGTGCTTTTCCATATCAGATAGGCTATAATAAAATTATTGGTCGTGATTCTGTGTCAATTTGTGGTGTGTTTGCAAAATGTTTTGAATCGTCATCTAATGATTACTGTGATTCAAACCTTGAATCCTTTGATTATTTATCAAGTATCAATTTTACCATCACATGTGATGATGTTTATAATGAAATTTTGGGATGCGAGAAAAAATATTCATTTAGTCCGGATGGTATTCAATCATCGATATTTATGGAATGTATTGATTTCCTTGCATTACCTTTGACTATTTTATTTAATAAATCTAATATTCCTAACTATTTCAATTTTAATTTCCTAAATATGGAACTTATGGACAATTTCCTAACTTATGGAAAAAATTTTTCATTATTGCAATTTATAAGAAAGGTGTTAAAGATAATGTGATAAAATATAGGCCCATTGCTAGGCTGTCAGGTCATGCATTCCTAAAATCTTTGAAAGTTTGATTGTGGATGTCGTTGCTTTTAACATTAGGTCTTTAATTAGACCCGAGCAAAATGACTACATCCGTGACAGATCCAAAACTACGAATTTGCTCGAATTCGTTAATTTTTGTTTTGACCAATTTGCTTGTGGCAATCAGGTTGATTGAATTTTTACTGACTTCAGTAAAGCATTCGACAAATTGTCGCATCGAATTTTATTGACCAAATTATTAAAAATTGGTTTTGGTGTTAACATTGTTACTTGTCTTAGTTCTTATTTATATGGTCGTTCTTGTGCCGTAATAATTTGGATAAAACACTTGATCTCGGTATTTACTAGGATAGTGGGCTAAATTTTAAATCGCATGTTGATAGTATTGTTAACAGGGCTAACTCTATCATTGGTTTTATTAATCGTATGTCGTGTGAAATCTCTGATCTGACCCGTATTGTCTTCGTTCATTTTACTCTCTGGTTAGGTCCATTCTTGAATATGCATGTCCTATTTCGTCACCATTCTACTTTATTCACAAGGCTAAGATTGAATCTGTGCAGAGAAGATTTCTCAGACTCGCTTTGAAATCTCTTCCCTGGACAGTCCCAACAGCATTACCTAGTTATTCTGTTAGACTGGCATTATTAAGTATGCCTAGTTTGGAGGGACACAGGGAATTTATTGGTTTATCCTTGTTTATGTAATTTGTTAAATTCTATTGTTGATTGTTCTTCAATTTTAAACAAACTTAATTTTCAATTAAACTTTAGGCGTCTCCGTGCTCATGATTTTTTTTCAGGGTAATTATCATACCAATTATGGCCGATTCAATCCACTTGATGTTTTAATCATGACTTATATAATTCTTGTAATAGCTTAGACAACAATGTTAAAAGTGGAACATTTAAAGATGCATTTAAACGTAAAATTCAAATTTATATTTTATAATTATTAAATTATTGTACATTAGTATTTAATGTCTTTTAAATAAATAAATAAATATCTCGAAGAGTTTTATACCTATTGTCTTGAAATAATTCATTTAAATAAAAGAAATGATATAATTCTATTATTGATTTCATATTCGTTCAATAATTAGTTATGAATATTATCAGAAATTGAACTGTCACCAAATGTTAGTGCAGATACAAAAGAAAGTAAAGATAAACATCTCGAATGATATTCCGTCTCATATTAATAGATCATTTAATTGTTATATGTAAAATCTATAATATAACAGGAAATAAAACTTTAAGCGTTTTCTTTTATACTAAATTTATAATTTCATACAATTTTTTTTTTGTAATTAGTATAATTAATTAACATTTCGTGTTGTTTTTTTTTTTTTTGTATAATATATACCTATATGCATATAGTTAATTTTAATAAAATATGTATACATATATAGAGAAATAAAATATATAAAGTTATTAGTGAAAAATTTAAATATAATTATATACACCATGTGGATGATAAACGAATATAAGGATATGCGAGGATGAGGATATGATGAATTGCATACAAAGTCTTATATAACAAATTTTCTTTAATAAAACATGTGCGCGCGGAAGAAGAAAATTGTTGTATCACAAAAGTTTTTATATGGTATATATATGGTAAAGAATTTCGTGATTAAAAAGTATTAAATTTTTAGATGTTTTGTAAAATGTTTTCAGATGTGTATATATATATGTATAATAAATAAAAAGTATATGTTGTAGAAACTTTTTCTTTAACCTATTTTCAACAAAGTGCAAAAAAATGTACATAAGTCGCAGTGTATTAAAATATATCTATTCTATCCGTACAACGAGAGTAGTATATGTTTTTTATTTGTTATCCAAAAAAATTCGTTGCAATATTTAGTATATTAACCTTTAAAATTTATAAAATTTTATTAAAAATTTGTCTATTTTATTATGCATAAATAAATTACATTTGGCGGTAATAATAAATTTAGAAAATATTTAGAATTCATAATAGGTTTCAATATCTATATAGATTGGACAGAAACTCTATCTTTTAATTAATGATACTTTCCAAAAAGCTATTTCATATTTAAAAAAAAATTCTTATATGACTTTTAAAAATACACTATAATAATTACTATACAATAATTTTTATTATAACTATATGCTTGTAAATAATTCAACAAAAATAAAAAAATCTCATAAATGAAATGTGAATATAAAATGTGTAATAAAACACAACATACAAAAAAAAAAATAAAATAAAGTTATAATGATTTTATAACAATTTATGAGATAATAGTTTAATATCCGCAACATTATTAAAGTCAGTGTGTGTTTATCAAATATACAATTTATATAAAAGGTGGGAATAACTCAGTTTATAAAAATCACATCACTTTATTATTATTATTATTATTATTATTGTATTGTATGTAGATATATATTAATATTATTATATAATGACTTAATATAAAACTAAACGACTAAAGGAAATGATATATTCATGTTTTATTTTGCTAAAAAAAAAAAAAGATCATTTGTATATCTTTGCATATAGCATAGAAAATGTTTTCCTTTTTTTTCTTATATAACATAAGAACGTAACATTTTAACATCATCTATAGAGTATGTATGTATATAAAATAAATCAAGAAATATTCAACTTTAGGAAAACTTTATCGAAATATAAAAAAAATGAAATAAATTTTTTTTTCACATTATGATAAATAAAATATTCATGCAGGATATAAGAGCATTCATTCATTCAATTCAATTTTTTGATTGTTAACATTTTAAAATTTGTCTAATACACAAAAAGTCATCATTACGAATCATATCACCACCATATAATACTCGTAGAAACAAAATATTAGAGAAGCGATTTCAACAATATCATATCATATTTGAATTATTATCATCACATCACAGTGTTATATGCAATCAACAAAATAATATATATATAAAAAAAAAACTCATATACAATAAACAAATCAAGTTTATATAAAATACCTGCATGCATGCATATATGCGATAAGGAGATGCTTTCATTTTACGTTTTTTTTTTTTAATTTGAAAAAGAAATATTTCAGTTCTTTATCAATTTTATAAAAATATTTGTATAGTTTTTAGTACACTATTATAAAGTATACAATTTTATTTATTTATTTTTTTAAAATAGGTGTGTCTTTATAGTAGAAGAAAAAAAAAACAGAAAACGGAAGAAAAAATTTAAGCACTTTTACCTGCGTCTATAATTTATATATTTGTTCATTTGCATAACATATTATTATTATATATCACTAGATGCATTATTTTTATGTATGTGACGTTGACAAACAATTTATTTTTATTTATTTTCATTTTGAAAAACAGAATATTTAAAATGTATATATAGATCAAAATATATTTCTTTTTTTTTATGTAACAATATGACTAACAATAAACTTGAAGTGAACTCCCGCTTCGGTCATCATGTTTGTCTCTTAAATTGTTCTTAAAAATTAAACTATGATTATAAAACGAAATAAAATGGTTTAAAAAGTACAGAAAAAGTGTAAAAAAGTGTCTTGCAGGTCGAACCGATCCATTTTAAAGTTAAATTTCATGTCGAACGGAGACTTCATTAAAAAGCAGTCGTATTTTTATTCTCCATTATATCCATACACAGAACATCGAATGGAGAAATTGATGGTCCATTAAACATCGAAAAAAGCGATGAAATAATGGGCAAATCTGCATAAAGACCATAGTAAAAATGTATTTAGTTTTAAGAGGGTAAATATAAAACAATTCAACTATTTGAATGCATGCTTATAGAAAAAAAAACTACGACGTTTTTTTACGATGAACAGCACTATTATATATATATTATACAAAAATATAATTGTTGGTCTTTGTGTTATGTATCTTTTATTTGTTTATTAAAAGATACATTTTCAAAGAACAACAAGTGGTTTTTTGTTTTTTTATATATAAAACATAACATATTCATTTTAAACACATATATGTCTTTCTATACAATGGTAGATTTTATATAAACATATATAGAGTTATAAAGTGACTCTGGTACTCCTCTAAAATATTTTTAACTTTTCAAATAACATTAGAAAATAGTTCAAGATTTTAAGAAAATAGTGTTTTGTTCTTAATATACATACATATATATTCATTTATAGTTATGTATGATTTGAATTCTTTTTTGCTTATCTTGAGTTTGTTTTGTGTGTGAGTGCGTGTGTGTTGTAAAAGTCAGCTCTAATATGATTTTAATTCATTTTTGTTTTATTTTGTTTATATATGGGAAATATTTTTTTTTGACTTTTTATAGAAATTATTTAATTAAATATGAATATATGAATAAATTTCCAATCGAATATTCCCACGATTGTAACCAATTGAATTAAAATATAACTTTATAACTTTATAACTTTTCTATATACTTAATATTTACAATGAGTTAATTCGTTAAGATTTATTTTTTTTGTTAATGAATTGATAAACGAATTTTTGGATGTTTTTAAAATATATTAAATTATGCATTTTTTTTTTAAAGTTTAATGCTCTTTTAGGAATTTAAACAGATTCTATAATAAAAATAATAATAAATTTTTCGCTTTACAACCAACAATCTGGTTTTAGCGTCCAACAACAGCCTGCTGTTGTTAGTTTCTAAATTTGTGGCTTTTACGGTGTCGGTAATTAGCCGTACGACCAACCGCAAGCGGAAAATACAATTCTGTGTTAAAATTCAGATTCGAAAAATAACCGAAAACACAAAACATATTTTATGCATTCAGTAGGATTCGAACCCATGACCCCAATATTTCGTTTGAATTTTAGGTTTGGCATTTTTAACATTTACACCAAACAGATTCTATATTTCTACAAAATCCATATATAGAAATGAAAAAAAAAACTAACAAAGAATAGAATAAGTAATCAAAATCATTGTTATATCATATTTTTCTATTCATATTTTGCATTTTTATGTACATTTATAGAGTAATATGCAAAAGTCGATAAATGTAATAAAAAAAAAAGGAGTTCGTGAATGTCCTGTAATATAATTTAAAAAAAGATATCTAAAAATAAACTATTGAACAAAAGTTAAATTGGAATAAATCAAATTTATTCAAAATCTATATAAGTTTGAGTGGTTTTTTTTATGTATGAATATGTTGAAGAAATATATAAAATTAAGTTTATAGAGTGCACAATATATAATATATCTAGAGAAAATATATTCATTCAATTGATACACAATACGAAGAAATCTTTATACTATAAAAACCTCTTATATTGATTAAATAATACATGTTTAGTTAAGTATATAATTATTTATTATCGCATTAATACTTTTATTTTTTATATGCGTCGCCAACGAATCAATTTTTATGAACTGATTTTTTTTTAACAGCTCCGATATTAAATTATTATAATCGATGGAAATTTAAATTTAATAATTTTAAAAATATATAAGAAAAAAAAAACCAAACGCTTACCTTAAATCATTCCGTAAACTTTGATCACCTAATAGAAATTCTTTACCGCCTGACGTCAATAATGGGCTACCTCTTGATGATATGGTTCTTAAATCATATGGATCTTCGGGTAATTCAAAATCACCTTCCGATAATGTTGTTAACTTTTAATAAAAAAATAAAACATATTCAATTTACTTTTGCTATAATAAAATATAAAAATATTGATTTATAATTACCTCACGATTTGGTCCGTGACCATTAGCTAATAAATCACTGTTATTAATATTATTTCTATTCGTATAATAAATTACATTGGAATTAATTACATTTTCAGCACCACTAATTATATTAGGATTATTATTAAAATTATTATTGTTTAATGATTTATTATTATTACTATTATTAATTATAATATTATTATTATTTAAATTATCGATTATATTAAAATTGGCATTCGGAATATTAGAACATTTTTGTTGTATTATTGTTGTTGTGGTAGCTGTATTTGTTTCAACACCATTTAATCGACTGGTCGTCACCAACGATTGATTTGTTGAAAATGGTGTTATTACATCTGATGCACTATCCAATTTATATACTAAATCTTGTAATCGTAATTGTTTTATATTATTAATATTATTATTTATATTATTATTATTATTATTGTTATTTAGAATATTATTATTATTATTATTATTATTAATAGTATTTATGTTGCTATTAGTATTATTAGCAATAATAATATTATTATTATTATTATTATTATTAGTATTATATCGTCCTGGATATACTGTTAATGGTGGTGTAACAGTTGGATACGTTTCTTGAATATTACTATGTATTAATTGTAATTCTTCAGAATTTTGTTGTTCTAATTTTAATTTAGAATATTTTTGATGATCTATTGATGATAATACAATTGATGAATTATTAATAATTGGTGCGGCTGTCGTATTAGTGGTCGTTATAATTTTATTAGCGGCCGGCAATGCTCGATTAGCCAATTTTATTTGTGTTGGTGTTATTGTTGTTATATCATTTACTACAATGTTATTTACAATAGCTTTTGTTATAATTGGTGCTGTATCTTTTAAAAAACTATAATCATATGTTGTTCCATCAGTATGTTCATTTAACTATATATATATATTAAAATATAGAGAGAAAAAAAAGAAAATTTATTTATATATAACTTTATACATATTTTTAGCTTTTATTTTAATTTATTTATGATGTACATATATAATTGAAAATGTTTGCATCAAATAGATTATTTTTCTAACTAACTAACTAACTAATAAATGGAATGTTATTTTCATTTTCAAAAATAATTGGATTACATTTAATCTAGTTTTGTCATGTGTATATAAAATAAATATAAAAGAAAATTTATATGGTATATAAATAATCTTTATTATATATAAATATATATGCATTTATTGCGAAATTTAATTATAAAATAAAATACATATAAATATAATTCATATACACACCGGGCTTAGGCACAATTCCTATATGCATGTGTAGTGTATATATATATATATCAAATTTTGTACATAGCATTTTGTTAATATAATATACTAAATATACGAGATGTATATGTTATAAGATTAATGGAAAAAATCTCTTATACTTTTGAGGATAAATAAAAACAAAAAAATCTTAACAATAAGCATGTATATGTACAATATGACCTTAAAAATTATATATAAGTTGCTGAACAATATATTTAAGTTTAATCCAAAATATAATAAACTACTCTTTGTGAATATATTTCTGTAAAAAATATATATACCTAATGAGTAATGACATCTGAATATATATTTACAATGCTGGAAAATAATAATAATATTGAGTGTAGTACATATTTGTGTTATAATACAATAAGATTCCTAAGAAGAAGTGTTTTTATCACTTCATCACCACATATCACTCTATTTTTTTCCTCACAGCTTTGTTAATTTTATTTATTTATTATATTGCAGCTGCAATTTAAATGTTATTTATATCCATCAAATGCATAAACATACACAATAACACATATATTATATATATATATATGATATGATGCATATAATTGCATATATGAAAAAAATTTTAAAACAAAATTGTTTTGCATATAAAATAAAAAAAATTAAAAATATTTATTAATATGCCAGATATATTTTTTTATACAATACACAGAATTTATATTAGATTATATTTTTGTAAAAAATGTGTACCGTGAAGTGGATATATAAAAAAATAAAATAAAGAACGATACAACCGACGATTGGTTAAAAATTCCGACAACGGTCGTCTGTTGTCGTTTTCATAATTTATTATTGAATTTTACGGTCTCAATATAAAATATTTGCCGAACGCCAACAAACCATATGAATAATACAGCTTTGTATCAAATCAGAGCCGAAAATATCAGAAAAAAATCTGGCAATCCTTCATTCATTATCATGAAACGAAAAATGTTGCCAAACTTTTGAGCCCACCAGAGTGTATTCACTACAATACAGAGTCAAATGAAATTATAAAAAGTAAAATATAAAAAACATATTTTATTGCAAAAAAAAAGTAATATAATAACAAAATAGTACACATTTTTCATATTTTTCTGAAATAAACTGTTTTATATATGAATTGCATATTTATGTATATGTATAAGCAAACTACATACTTTATATAGTTATTAGTTTGTTATATATATAGAATTTTATAATTTGTAATTTTACTTTAAGTTATGTGCGGATAGAAAATATTTATATCTATATATAAAGAAAATACTATAACTAAATGGAGAGAAATTATATATTAAACTGGATATATAATAAATATAATTTAGATTTAGATAAAAAAAATAATATATAAATAGAGGAAATATAAATTAAAAGCAAGTAGAAAAAAAAAACTTTGTTATACATATGATTTATTTATATCGACTACATGTACATATGTATATTTATTTGTTATCGTCTAAATAAAATCTTTTCTTATAACTCTAATATACATACACATTATATTACATATGAATATAGATCCCATATATATTTATTTATAGATATTATCATTTAATATATTATATATATAGATATTATATATATATATATCATAGACCTGTCATCAAAATGTTCGAAAATAATAAATCATTTTCTTTCTGTTTATCTTTTACTTTTTTTTTTTTTGCAGTAATATATGGCATATATTTTAGAATCAATTGATATATGCACATATCAAACAAAAAAAAAATGTTATAATCAATATGTAGATTTCATTTTTGGATATTTGATTGTTATATAATTTTTTAAGCAATATATCGATTTTATTATTATAAGTAAATATATTTGCTTTATATACAATATATCAGTATGTATATATACTTCTGACATAATTTTATAATAATAGATTAATTTTTTTCAAATAAAATCATATTTTTGAAGAGATATAGATAAATTTATAGTTTATTATTCCCAAAATTGATGTTGAATTTGGGAATATTCATATGAAAAATGATATTAAATGTTCATACAAGAACATTTGATAGATTATATATCGTAAGGCACATCTTTGAAGCCGAGAATTAGATTTAGTAATGCCGTCATTACGTTTTTTTTTCTTCAGAATTCTATTGCCGTGAGCGTAACGAAATCACTTAATCAGGTGATGAACCTTAAATGCATTGAATACATTTAAGTGATTTTGGGTGGTAAATCTATTTATTATAATATATGGATTATTTTATGAAATTTTGAAAATAATGCAATCATATGACATAAAAAAAACTTATACACTAAAACGAACTAAGAAAAAATCACTAATTTGTTTTCAAACAATTGTCCAAGTTGCACGTTAGGTGGATTAGTTTTTAGATAAGAAGAAATGTTTACTTTGAATAACTATGATAATCAAAAGTAAGTAGGAAATACGAATTCAGGGAGACTATTCCATAATCTTGCTGTTCGCAAAAAACTAATAAATACAGAATGAGTATTTTGTGAATTTCTCGAATTATGAGATCGGGAATTAGCATTAAAATTTCATTAGAGCATTCATGGTAATAATAGCTATAAAATGTACACAATGAAGCTACTGATCGTCTATGATCCAATGATTTAATGGAATTTGTTATTGTTTTATTTCTGATCAGCGAAATTGCGTGTTTTTGGAACCCGTGTAGTAATTGGTGCACCAGCCCATATGTAGGAATTATACTCTAGAAGTGGTCTTATAAAAGAGCTAAAAACTAGTTCTAAATTTTCAGAATTGAGAAATTCTTTCGATTTTCTTAAAAATCCAATGCGACTAGCCGCGTTTTTAGCTGCAATTATTATATTATTATTCCATGTAAAGTTGTTTGACAAAGACATTCCCAAATTTAATAGGTCATTAGATTGTGGAATAATTGTATTATGCATAATTATTGGGTCAACATTTATGGATCGTTTGTTTGCGAACAAACATGCCTTTGTTTTAGATGGATTAAATTCAACTAAGTTTATCCTTCCCCAATTAGATATTGATTCTAAATCTTTGTTAATTGAAGAAATCATCTTCTGGCGTGACTGAAGCATTTGGTTCGCATTATGATTACGAGGTAGTTCATACGAAGCATGGAATGTACTATCGTCTGCATAACAGTGCATTGGATTTTCTGTTATCGATAAAAGATCATTAATAAAAATTAAAAAGAGAATGGGCGATAGAGCACAACCCTGAGGTACCCCTGAATAAATCGGATAAAGTTTGGAACTAATTCCATCTAGTACAACCTTAATATATTAGCTCCAAACCCATTTACAGAATGTGTCCCCTAATTCAAATGAATGGCATTCGGATATTAATGCCTTTTGTCATACTCTATCAAAAGCCTTAGTAATGTCTGTATTATAGTTTATCTTTATTCGTCCACTTATTTGTCAATCTAAAAAGGCTTTTTCATTTTCATTTAATTATAACCAATATCGAATATGAAAAAATTAACAATTTCTTTGAATAAATAAATTTCCAAATCAATATTTTAAGTTTTTTTCGTAATTTGATTTATATATATTGTATATATAGGTATTTTTTGCTCATATATTTGTTTATATATATATAGAATAATAATTTCTATATAATTATATAATATTTGTTCATAATCTTGATTGTCATATATATTATATATCATATATTATATAGCTATATATAAATAATATATTTATAATAACTATATCTGAATAATATAAGAATCGATATTGAACACCATATATTAATAATAATAATAATACTTATATAAGATTTTATTTTTATGTATTAAATATATTTATTTTTTTTTGTATATAAACATATATGAAAAGTGATGTCTAGACACTTATATGAGAACAAAATAAATTGACATTACATTTTATTACGTGAATAGCTTCATAATCATCACACTTCATATATGTGTATATAGAAATAAATAAATATATTAAAATATGGAGATAAAAAAAATTGATATTATATTACATAAATTCATTATATGTATATACCGATGATATAAAATGTATTTTATATGGAATTGCATAAATGAGCGATATGTATTTTGTATAGAATAGAAAGAATAATCAAATTTATAAAATTCAATTTAAAAAAGTTCTTTTATATTTTTAAATATATTGTTATGATAAAAATTTTGTTCTATAACTTATATAATTCTATTTATATATGTATAATATTAATTAAAGTAATTAAATCAATTTATTTTATATATCATTAAATAGTTAATTATTTATATTTGGAGAACAAGTGCTGCAGAGTCGCATGGAACGCTTGTATGTGGAGCATATGGTGGTCAGACAGCAGACTCTACCAGAAGCAACGTGCAAAAAATGGTTTCCACGGTTCAGAGATAATGGTTTTGATATGAGAAATAAAGAACGTTGGAAGACCACCAAAAAAGTTTGAAGACACTGAATTTGCAAGCAATATTGGATGAAGACGACACTTTGAATCAAAAACAAAATTTCAGAACTGTGAAATATTAATTCAAAGACAAGAAAGTAAATAAGACAAGAAAGTAAATAAGTTTTGCATGGAATTGTTACTGGTGCGATGAAAAATGGATTGATTTTAAGAATCCTAAATGAAAAAAAATCATAGGTTAATCCAGGAAAACCATCAACTGCAAAGGCTGATAATGTCGTATGTCTGGTGGGACTAGAACGGTATGGTGTACCACGAGCACATAAAACCTGATGAAACCCGGTAATAATGATCGCTACTGACAAAAAATGAACCGAATTTGAACCATGCGATCGATAAACGACTCGAATGGGTCAGAAGACACGGCTAGATAATTTTACTCCATGACAATGCACCTACACACAAAGCAAATCTGGTTCAGGATACAATCAAAGCACTTGCATGGGACCTACTACCCTACACGGCGTGTTCATCACACTTGACTCCTTCCGACTGCCATTTGTTTTCATCCATGGGACACGAATTGGGACTGAGTAGCACTTCGATCCCTACGATGAAGTCGAAAATTGGGCGTCTGATTAGTTTGCTTCAAAAGGCGAACAATTCTATTGGCGTGGTATCAACAAATTGGCAGAAAAGTGGGAAAAGTGTAAAGACAGTGATGGAAATTACTTTGATTAAACTATTTATACTTTTTCATCTCAAAAAAATATCTTGTTTTCATTTTAAAAACAGCACTCAGCTAAATAAGTGTTTAATCTATATAGGGGCACTGTGAAAACCAGAAGAAGCTCTTGTATAACTTTAACGATTTTGCAACAGTTTTTAAAAATATTTAAAATTTTTTGAGAAAATTTTATATAAACATAACAATTAGGATATTTAACAGTCGAATTCTTGGAATATGCGGAATATCATATATTGCTTTTGATGAGTTGAGAAAACATTTTTTTATATTATAAAATATTTATTTATATTAGAAAATATTAATATTTATATTAAAAACCAAAACCAATATCGTGATATTCCATTCTCAGAATCCGACTGTTCAATATTCTAATTGCTATATCTAATTTGTGGTAATTTTACCCTGATGTTATCGCATCGAGTAATGTTGGTTGGTATAAATATAGTATCGATCCTCCAGGATTATAATCGTATCGCAAACGGGCAATCTATAATCATTCGTGAGGAAATAAATATCTCACTTTTGAATGGTATATTCAATTAAACAATTCCCTTTAAGACGATTTTCGTTCAAATTAATTTTAATACAATATTTTGGTAATTTTCCATAATTTTCCCACAAATATTTTCCAATTTTTATATCTTCTACAGAGTGATTACTAAATTTTAACTATACATTTTTTTGAAATAGATATCTTCCAATATGTTGAAATTAAAAAAACGATGCATATAGAAATGAAATATGTACATCTAAAAATAAAATATACAAACATTATTCTGACAAAATATTCAAAATATAAACGTATAAAATCTCATAAAAAAATAATCAATAAACCGGTGACAGAAAATAAAAAAAAAATAATCAAAATATAGACAAACCTATATACATAACATTTGTCTTTATTGAATTTTATATGCAAATTAAACAAACATATTTTACAAAATAAAAAAATTATTAAAAACAAACATAAACCGCATATGATATTTAATATATTTATTATGAATTGATTATATATTTTTTTGCCTTTTTTCAATTATTCAATATGTTTTTTTTTTAATATTTAAATTAAATTTCAAAACCAAAATACTTTGTGCGAATGCAAATATTTAATAATATATAACCAAATATATACGTGTTTGTTTTTGATTATAAAAATGAAAGAATTTTATTTTTTTTGTTCATTTGTAGAATACAAAAAAAAATCCAAATAAATTTTATCACGTACAAATTTGGGTATTATTAATATAAATATATACACATAGATACATAGATATATAATACATAAAACAACCAATAAAATTACCAAAAATATTATGTGATAGTAAACCGAAGTAGAATATATTATTATCATCATGTACAAATACAAAAAAAAATGGCATATACAAAAAAAAAATAAGCAAGTTTAGCAAAACACATTGCAAAAAAAAGAAAAAAAATACAAAATAAATGTTATATTTATATGTTCATAAACAATATTCATATGTAAACAACAACAGAAGTGAAAAAAAAAAAACGAAATGAAAATGAAAAAGTGAAATTCAAATGAAAAAATAACAATGGAAACGCATCAAATTTAAATATAAATAAATATACGTAAAAATAACATTGTCTGTATTATACCAAAAAATATAAAAATAAAAGAGGTTAATAAATTCATATAATATTTTTTCGTAGGTTTTTTCTTTTCATCGAAATGTTTTTTTGTTACTTTTCTTTAAATTTTTTATTTTTCTATATTATTATTACATGTTAAAGAAAAAAAGTACTCGTAAATACAAAAAAAAAAACAAAAAAAAAAAGAAGATATATGCAAATTTTCGTTACTTTTTTTTTTTACATATAGTGAATTTTTTTTTTTTCAGAGGTACTTTACAAATTATACATAAATTTTCGTCGTTTTTCTTTATAGCAAAAATTCTGCTGTATTACATATTATACATTATGCATTTTATTTTGAATATATAAATATATATGTATATAGAAGAAGAAAAATGATAAAAATGAAAATGAAATGCGAATGTTATTATATTATTATTATGATTGTAAGACAAACACACACAGAAATTTATAATATATTATTTCGTTTATGTCTAACAAAAAACGTATGAGAAGAAGAAAAAAGAAAATATAATAAATATTCATAATCATTTACCAATGCGTAGTATTATTTGTAAATTATATGAATATATATTTTTTTTTTTACATGATGATTTGTTTTTTAAATTAAATGTAAATATTATTTTGTTTTTTTCCTTGTCAAATTTTCCAAATGACCATCCAGAATTAAATATATATTATAATATATTAGAATGGTATCCTTGTTAAAAGAAAAATAAAATAAAAATAATATCCTTGTTTTCACTCTAACAAAAAAAATATAATAAATCAATGAATGATTTTATCGCATAAAATATCCGATTTTAACTATACATAGATTTATAACCATGTAAATATATAGAATAATTTTATACCTATCTACATATATATATATATATATGTAAAGGATTTGTCTATATATAACTTTCTTTCTTTTTTCTGGTATTTTTGTTTTTTATTTAGTGTGAGTTTGTGTTTATATATTCATGATTATTATTATTATATATTTAACAAAATTCTATTTATATGAGGTCGTATTATTAATACCCTCGCTTTAATACATATTTTATTATATGAAAATACAAATAAAAAAAAATTATTTATAGATGGTTTGAATGGTCAAATAATATATTTAACAAAAGAGTCATGTTACATATTTAATCGTATAGTAATAATAACCGCATGTGGCGCCTAAATATTAATTTTTTTTTTCATTCTAATTTTGAATGTTTCCCAATGTGCCAACGGTGACGAGTCTTTTTTTTTTCATTTTAAGTGAAAATCCATTATATAAAAATATTATAATAAAATCTTTGAAAGAGTATATAAATCATATGAAACGATATCTATAGGTGTGTGTGTGTGTGTGTGTGATGAGCATCACTTTTCCTACATTTGGGAAGGATGAGTGACTAACAAATGATGCGGCAGTGACATCACTTTTGATACCGCACAGTCATTTGTGATACATTAGTGATAGGTCTGTGATATAAGTAGGTACAATGGGTTATAAATAACCTTTTACATTTATATTATCAATACTCAATCTCATCATCGTTTTGTTTTTTCCCCCATTTAATAAACTTATCATATATAGACAATATAATTTTACAATATCTCTAAATCTTTTGTAATTTAATACGTACTATGGTACTATACAACTAAATTTTATATATTTTTTAGTATATTTTAGATTCGTAAAAAAAACTTTAATACTAAAATAGAAAAAAAATAATTCTATATTCAACAAATAATTACCTGTGTTGAAAGTACGGTCATATCAACTGGTACAATTTGTTTAAGTAATGACATTCGTCGAAGACGTTCTCTTGCACTTTCCTCAACGGCAATAAGAAAAGCATCTTGAACTTGAAGTTTTATAGCTGTAAATAGAAAAATAGAAAATGATTTTCAAATTATTTATAATAATGGTTATATATATTCAATTATTAAATAAATTAAATTACATATATATTCAATTATATCAGGTGTTCAATAATTCAGTGATTTTTTCTTGAAAACAAAGCGCTTTACAAGAAATTGTCATATAGTTCATAGAATATATAAAGCTATCTCTGTCCTGTATTAAAAAAATGTTAATTTGGTCCTTATAACTCCTTAACCAAAGGATTTCAAAGTTCTCAATGATCGACATAACACTAGCCCATAACAAACTTTATAAATGTTATATGCTAAGACAATCTCTTCCAAAACGCTTTCTTTTCGAGAAAAATAGATCCGCGTTTATTATGCGTTTGGCTACCGTTTAGATATTTAATAGAAAGAAACAAAAACAATTAGAATTTATTACAGTTAAATTATAGAAATTTTAGAATTTATGATAACAAAAAGGATTACAAAAATTTAAGGATTAGAGATATACTAAACCTCTACTAAACCTCTAAAATTATTTTATTATAAAAACATTTTGTTATAAACTACTACTTTAACCATTATAATATCGGACAACTGCTATTTTATCCGTATGCTCGATTTTGAGATGCTGAGAAAGGACTTTGAACAATAATTTTTTAATCGTTCTAATTTTATTTCATAAAATGATGGTTTTAGTTAAATAATTGCGCAGACAGAAGTAAAAAAAAACTTTTAAATTCAATTAGTTTAATTTTTTTAACACTTTGTTTTATTAATGCCCTCAACTATTCCATTGGACTTAAATCGGGACTGTATTGTTCCTTTTAATATTATTATTATTAAGAACAATACAAAATATTACCAAAGAACTTAATGTAACTAATTATAAGTCTGGTTAAAGTAATGGTTAAAATAGTATATATTAAAATATTCTTTCGACGTCGGTCAATGACAGACAAATTCTATTATAAAAATTTTCAAAATATAGAAACATTTCTCATACATATAACATGTCATATAATTTTTATCTTTTTACAAAAAGAAACAAATTGTATATTCATAAACGAAAATTATATCTATATCATATGGGAGGTTTATTGCATACGTAATGGCATTTATAGGGAAAGTATAGCGAGAAAAAAAAAATTCTGTATATGCACTATTAAGCATATATATTCATATATATATGTATAATAATAATTATATATTTTTTTAATTGTATATAAATATAAATGAATGCTATATATTTTTATTTTTATATACACCAAAAAAATTAAAATTACATGATATTATTTATATTAATTTGATATATATATATGTTTTTTAAAATAAATTTACTATAAATTCATTCATTCATTCATTCATGTATCGTATATCTCTCTATATATACCATATATATTTAAACGACGAGTATAAAATTCTGTAATTATATATATGATGTATGGAAGTTTCAAAAATGTATAAAAAAAATGACCACATATGAAATGTTTATATAAATAAATAAATCATTGACCTTATAAATTGTATATTTTTTTTCTATTTTTCGAAAAATAATAATGATTTCTCCTATATATATTTGAAAAATAAAAAATAAATTTATAATTATTAGTTACTATATATTAAATATAATAAAATCATTATAGTATATATATTTTTTTGTATCGTGAGAGTATATAAATTAAATATAGAAATAAAATGACCAACTTTCACAAAAATGTCAATGTCAGAGTATGTTTATGAATTATATTAGCTGATATTATATAGCGTAATCCTAAGATTGATTCATTCAAAACGATATTCGAATGCATATGATGATGTAAATTGTAAATATAATACGCATATATATAGATTGGTTAAAGAAAATATTGAAAGTCAATATTTATTATTGTATGTAGAGATATAATTTGATAAATATTTATTTTTTATATCTATATATATATTAAGCATAAATTATTTATCTATATCGATGTTTGCGTCGAATATAAATTTTCTTTATAAATTCATTACCATATAGAATATATGTGATGATATACATTATATAGGATATTTAAGTTTTAGTTATTTAATATGTTAAAAACAAAAGCAAATTGTTATTTGCGTACATTGTATTAAATTACATTTATATAATACACATAGATGATGTTAAGTAATGGATATGTTTTTTTTTTAGATATACAGGGTGAGTCTGATAAAATAACCGGTAATTTTAAAAATTCAGGATTGCATTTTACAGAAAAATAGCTAGAGACAAAAATTTTAGGTAATCAAGGGGGACATCGGAATATAATATTGGTGGACCATAAAGTATAACGGTTCTTTAGATATTGAGAAAAGTACATTTTTTGGAATAGGGAGGGGTACTTTTGAGACATTAGGTGAATAATAAGACAAATTCTAAGCAGTTTTTACATCCAACAATTTTTTGATAAACTTCATAGATTTCGAGATATGACCATTTCAATATTCCAACATTTTTATCATATACGATATAAAAATGATGTTTTTTTTGTATTATACTTTTAATAAAACATTTTCCCGTTATTCAAATTTATTGAAATCGCTCAGCATACAAAAGTGCAGCATTTGTAGAGTTCTTATGACATTCTCCATAGATAATTATCATATCGTACGCTTCTTGATTTGAATACAACATCGTTATTAAAAAAAAATATTTTACTACCGAACTTTAATAATAAAGGTAAAGGTATACATAAAATAAGATTATTATGCTTGATATTAGTTTTAAATAGAACAAATTAAACCAAATATTAATTAATAAAAACTGTTCATCCCTTGATTACCTAAAATTTTTGTCTCTAGCTATTTTTCTGTAAAATGCAATCCTGAATTTTTAAAATTACCGGTTATTTTATCAGACTCACTCTGTATATATTAAATATTTTTTTATGGAATTCTATATATATATTATCTAATATATGTATAAGTATATAAATAATTTAATAAGAGAATATTACATAGAAAAAAAAATAAATCAAGAATATAAAGGATATTCACGAATATAAAGGATATTCACGTCGACTATTCTGTTGATGGAATAACAACGGAATAACAACGGAAAAAAATTGAATTGTAAAAAACGAATTGATTGACCCATATTTTGAGTATTGCTTTTTATACCAAATGATATTTTTATACATCGTATGGAACACAGTCTTAGCGAATGCGAAGCTGCGGGATAATGAGACTATGGGGCCATTGGCATGTCAATTCCGACACCTGCGGAAGTTATGCCCATATGGCAAAATTGACCAAATTTTTCAACTGGGTCAATGAGTGCATGCATGCATGGATCTGTTACAAGAGTAAGACGTAACACAATAACTCGAAAAAGATCAAAAATGTTGTTGAGAATAAAATACCAAACCAGAAGAAAAATTTAATCTATATATAATAAATCTCATTTTTATCCTTTTTTTCCCCCTAAAAATATGAAATATAAGAATTATTCCAACACCTCATCAAAACATTTATGAATATATATATAAATAATTCATTTATTAACACTTAAAAGTTTTATTTCTTTTAAATATCGAATAAATTACCGAATTTATAGAAATATGTATCTTAATATAAGAAACATTAAAATATTACGTACGTCTATATATATCTATTTATTTGCAAATTAAATGATATTTTATACAACAACAACAAAAAAAAGGATATATTTAAATAAATATTAAAAAAAATCTGTACAAATACAAATGAAATGTCAAAATATAAAAATAACTCTTTATTTATATAAAAAAAAAATTTTTTTTTTTGCTATAATATATATAAATGTTAAATGTTAAAAAAAATCCATCAAAAGTTTATATATATATCAAAAAATATACAATAAAATATAACATTTTTATATACATATGCATACATATATATAAATTGCGATTCTTTCTCTGATACATTATTAGTATATATTTATTATAACGACAGGCAGAAACGAGAAATATATATTTATTTTTATATATAAAATAAATATAATATCATATAATATATTTATAAAATAGAAAATGAAATTGACTTATCGTTTATCATTTATTCATTTCATATATATATGAGTATATATTTATAAACATCCTTAAATTAAAGTATTGTACAAATAAAAATAAAATATATATATATATATATTACATTAGACTGATTCATATATTCAATTCAATTTTTCATTTCAATATTCTATGGTAAACATCATAAATAAGAATCAATTCGGAAAATGGATTTATTAATATTATGTAACGAAATTAAAATTACTGTCAAATATTTTAAATTTGATGTTCAAACGTAGATTTCTTTTTCTTTTTTGTTTTTTGTGAAAAATTGATTTTTTTATTTGATTTTAAAGAAAATTTTTGCACAAAACTGTGCAATTCAAGACATAGATATTCGTATATTAAAATGTAAGATGTTGAATCGAAATATATATTGAAACATTTTAAAATCCTATATATAGACGATATAAGACCTATAAGGTTATGGATGCGTGTTCAAATAAATATACATTTATAATATTGACGTAATTTTCTACAGGGTATTTCGCAAAATTTGAAAACAATCACCGGGGAAATTATAATTTTATCAATGGGATTTCCCCCCCCCCCCCTTTTTTTACGTGGTATAATCCAAATTTTTGCTTTATTGTCCATAGAACTATATTCGGTATATTTTCAATTGCCCTTCATAATTTGTCCTAGAAAAATCAAGTTCCATAATTAAACGAAATGTCATGTAATCTTAAATCGTATTCCTCTGTGATGTCTTCCTTTATATATATTATTATCATATGGGAATGATCTATAACATTTTATTATCGAAAAAGGATAACCAAATTTAGAAAAAAAATAAATAATAATTATAATAACTGATACATTTTAACATAATACAAATTATATCCCAAATAAATGTTAAATATTAAATATATATAGAGAAAATAAAAATAAATATATTTTTATATTCAAATATAGTCTATAAATAAATATATTTTATATTAAAATAAAGATAATCGATATTTTTTTTATTCATTTCACTCTTTTTTCTATATAAATATGTATCATTTTTATTACGTATTATATATTTATATAAATCGCATCGAATGTATATATATGGTATATTGTATTAATAAATCTATATAGTATTTTCATAGACCTTCACAATAATGTATATATAATCTATAATTTACCCAAAACCATTCAGAATATTTACAGCAAAAAAAAAAAATAAAAATAAATTATATATATTATAAAAAGCACTTGACACATTCAGTTTTCTATATATATATATATATATAAATGAAATTTCTATTTTAATGCAAAAAAAAAAAATAAATTGTAATTCTATACACATTAAAAAAGGTATATATTTGAATGGATTTATATATATAAAATAGGAGGGAGGAGGGCATTTATCATTTATTATTTATTATATTCATTTTCATAGATATGGGTACATTATTTATGTGAATAATATTGTAGAAAACCTTGAATAGATTACACAATAATATTATTATTATATAAAAACTATCAATTAACTAATAAATAAAATCGCTTGTTAATAATTTTTTTTTTAATGAAATTTTCTATAATTTTTTTTAATGCAATTTTGTAAAATAAAAATTCGTTTTGCTCGATAATTATTATATATTAAATACTATATTATTAAAGGTATTTAAAAAGAGGAGGAAGTTTGTTTATATTCTGATAGAGATTAGGTTTTTTATGGTGGTTGAAATTAAAATTGAATTTCATATTTAGAAAAACGTGTACATTTTAATAACATTTATAAGAGGTCATTATATAGAAGAAGCTAATTTCACATTTGCTTTTAAGAACACATATAAAAAATTATTCAATATACATTTGCTCATTTTCTTTTTCATATTTTCATTATAAAAAACAATTGCAAAAAACATTGTTTATGCATATGAAAATAAAAACTTACGTGATTTGCATTTTATACATTAACGATTAACCACACGCAGACACACACACACACACAATATAATTCTATAAACAGTAATGTTTTATAGAATAAAAAAAAAAGGAATAGCTTCTATATGTAAATTGTTATGATCAATAAACAGAAATTCGCAGAATAAAATGTAATGAAAAAAAAAATTATTCAATTACAATTTTTTTTTTATTTTGTATAATACATTATTTGTTTATAAATATGTAAACAATTTCTATACGTATTATTGATGTATCTATAAATTGAAAAAAAAAAACAACACCATTAATACAATAAATCTAAATAATCATTTTGTATCAACCTTGAATGCATCTGGATTTGTATGAATTTTATATTTCATATATATGTAGTCGTAAATTGAAAACAAAAGATTCATCATTCAATTTGTATTGTTACGCGAACCACGAGTTTGTTTTTTTTTCTTAAACAAACATGCACACGCAGAAGTTGTTAATTATAACAAAATCTTTCGTTTTTTTTATATAAGAAATAATTCTACATAAAAACAATAGCATTTTATTGCGATGGTAAAAATTTTAGAACCATTTTTTTCATCAAAGGGTTAAATATCGAATGTATGTACAAAACTATATTGTAACAATAAGTGTATATGACCATTGACCATATATATGAAAAAAACCATACACATATATTGCTAATGTAAAATGCAATCAATATCCAAGAGAATATATAGAAAATAGAAATACATATACCATAGGTGTAGAAATAAGTAAATACCGGTTTTTTGTTTATTAAAGAAAACGCGCTATTCTGACTCCACCAAACACAGAGCACTGTCTTATGACCAAAGCAACATTTTAGCAGTGTCTTTTTCACTTTTCCATTTACCTTTCATTAAATTCATCCTTGGTACCTATTATTTCATCTTCTGAATATTTCTTATTGCTTTTAAGCGTATGCTAATACATTCTTGAGACACATTTAACACTTCTGCCAATTTGTGTTGCGTTTGGCTTTTGGGTCTTCATCCAATATCCCCTGTAGTTCCGAGGCTTCAATTTTTTTTTTGTCTACCCCATAACGTTCATTGTATTTAAAATTTAAATTGTTATTTTTAAAATTGTCGAAAACAAGTCTCACATGCTTTAATGTTGATGGAGGGTGTAATAATTTTCTACCAACAGACGATGACTTTGGTTGATTAAAGAACAACAGCAATGCATGCCGTAAGTGTTCTTTTTCTGATACATATTTTAGCATTTGAGCAATGGGTTATAAAACTATAACACTATATTATTTTCACGAAATTAAACTTGTTTGATTTTACTTATATTATTGCGAATATAGAAAAATAAAAATATATGTTAAATCATAAAAATATTTATATTCCGTTAGCGATGACAATCTAAAAACCGGTAATTACTTATTTATACACCTATAACATTCAATGAGTATATAATCAACGAAATGCGGTTTATAGCTGAAAAGAATTTTTTTTTTTTTTTCAGTATAGTACCATTGAAAATTTTCACATTGTTTATGTATTTTTATATTGCAAAAAAAAAAAAATAATGAAAATCAATTCAATTATTTCAATTTAAAATCTTTTAATTATTGAATAATTAAATCCCGTAGTATCGAACAATTTTTCGTTTCAAATTTGCACAATGAAATTCTATCGTTCTTGCGTGATTAATCCAATATCCACTTTTTATTTTAACAAATCTGATTTACTTTATACAATATAAAAAATTAATCAACAAAAAAAAAACAATATTTATTCAATATGCGGTAACATATGCGGATAAAATTAATACAAATACTAAACAAAAGGCATTTTATACAAAAAAAAACATAACTATTCCATTATATATATATATTTATATAGATAGATTATAATATATAATATGTTTTGTGTGCGTATGTGATATAAAGAAAAAAAAAAACTTATATATTTATTTTCATTTTCCATTTTTAGCATAAAATAAATAATTTATATGTATACAAATTCTGAAATATGAACAGCTGATGAACATTTTTAAGTTTTCTTTTACTTTATTTTATATATCATATATATAAATAAACAACAATATATTTTTTTTTTGATGGATGTCTCACCCATATTATTAATCTATATATGCGGTTGCATATATTTTGTTTATATCCTGATGATGATAAAATATACTTAATATATATACAACACAACACCATATATATTTTGTTGGAAAAAAGTCGGTGCGACGGTCGATTGATGTATAACATTTTATTAAAACATCATTTTTTTTTTTTTTTTGTAAATTGATAGTAGAGAAATGAATTGATTATAGATTACAACTTAAATGGATAAAGAAAATTATATATTTCTTTTTTTTTCTGCTTGGTTTATTTATTGTATATACAAATTTTGTAAAGAAGATATTATATGAAAAACTTTCTTATATTTACAGAGAAAAAAGTTTATCAGAAAGAATATATATTTATTTTTATCATATTTTTTTTTAAGGATGTATCAATCTATAATATAGTATATTTGTATATTGTGTTGTAAATATCGATTATTTTTTTCGCTTTAAAGGTTTTTAAATTATTTAGGTATTAGGTTTTGCTATGGTTTTACTATGGTTTTACTGATAAAATATTACTACGAGATGCTAAATTTGATATATAAAATTTATTACCAATGGAACTTCGATCGCAAGATCTTATATTGAAACTGTTCGATTATTGCGAGCGCTAAAGAAAAATGTTAAAAATATACTCACTTAACACAAGAACTTTTGCCTAAAACTTCTTATACAAACTAATCTAAATTTTATAGACGTCCCTATATAATTGAATATTTCTATATACGAATTTGAATGTATCGTAAAAATATCATCCATAGAAGAACTTTATAAGACATCAAAATCTATATAATCTATAACTTGTAAATTCTTACAGGTGTTATTGATATCGTGCTCTATATTCACATAAAATTCATAATAAAGTCAAATAAATTTGATCGTTGTGAAGGCAAAACAAATTGGTTTTCTAGCAGATTTTTCTTAAAATCAAATGACAATATATAAATAACTAAGGCGATTTATTACTGCGGATACTATAAAAAAAATCAATGTATTTTACAACAGATGAAATTAATTTATAAATATGTATATAAAAAAAAGTAGTGCAATGTCCTTTTTATTGAAGAAAATCTATATAAAAATATATATCTTACAACATATTTCATTAAATCTATATAAAGTTTTCTTTTTTGTTGTTTAGAATATAAACAAATAATATTATCATTTATTTTTTTTGTTAAATCTCTTTATTATATTATGTATATATACAGTGTAGACTGGCGATACAAGGAACCCTTGAATAACGAAACTTCTAAATAGGGAACGCTTCCAAATTTTGTATTATAGCCTTTAAATAAGGAACACTAAATCAATCAAAACCTCGATATAAAGGAACGATTTGTGGTATTCGAAATTAATTAAATTATGTATTTGAAATTATGCATTTTATTTTAACATCCTTTACCATTTTCAACAACTCGGCGGCAAAGTTGTTATAATATACGTATAGCCACTGATGAGGATCCGAAACGTACTTGATTAGATTCCACTTACGAACCATCAAATTCTTACTTGTTGTTCAATTGTAATTTCAAATAAATCCCATTTAAAACTAAAAACCATGACCATGATGAAAAACCATATGCGATATGCTAGCTAATTAATGATATACTCACATATATATATACATCATATTAAGAGTGATTGCAAAATCATTTAAAAAGTTTCCATGACCGCGATAGCCGATAATAATTTAAAAGTAATCCTTTACGATGTTTGATAGATATCTATAAAATAGCTATACGCAGCTATTTTAACATATTTTAAGGAAACCTCCAGATAAATAAACTTTGAAATAGGCAACGACCGCATTGCAATCAATTATTCCTAATATCGCGAGTCTACTGTATATAAACAAAAGTTGTTATTTTTCCCATGTTTGGATATGTATAAAAAAAAGAAATATTAATATTTTCTTTACACTATATATTAAAAAATAAAAAAACTAAATATATTTATTTATTTATTTATACAGTATATATATTATGATGTTTTATATTTTGACAGTTTAGTTTTGAACATATAGCATGGAATATATAAGTATAAAATATCTTATATACAAATGGAAAATATGAAATTTTATATGAAATAAAATGTACATCTACTATATATTCTATACAATATAGAGTTGATTAAAGAATGGAAAAACAGAAATATTTTGTTGAGTTTTCAAAAATATTATTATTATTATTATGACATATTATCAATATTTGTTTTAATATTTTCAATATATATACAAACAAACATATTTTAATATTATATATAGGTAATCGAGAGCTATAGTACAGCAAAATACTATATTCTATTGATTCTATATAATATAGAGTTTTATATACTTAAAGTTTAGTTAACCAAAAAGGAAATTGTGTATTTTAAATTATAAAATTGAATGACATTCATATATAATCTACAATTAAATGACCTTAAATGTGTCTCTATATGCATGAATAAGCTTTCAGTTATTGCCATAAAAATCAAAATTTTATGGTTTAAAGATTGTATACATTTACATATATAAATTCACATAATGATCATATTTACGTATGAAAAATGATTGAAAAATGATAGATATCAGATAATGGCGCAATGGCTGGGATAAAAGAACAATTTTATTATCAGTGTTCTGATAAATTGAATATCATCTCGCGATAATATGGGCTCCGAATACTGCAGGAAGCAGAGGTAATATAGAGGTCAATTACCTGACGAGGGCGGCAGCACGGGTCGCATTTGTGGGACTAGAACCCGCCATCGTCAACTCTACTTGCTTAATCAAAACGACCATAAATGCCCTGACGGCGAGGGAAGGGGAAGACTATTGGCATTCCTTATACCAGGACTGACAAACACGGAAACGGTTTTTCAGTCAAAATTTCACCGGGCTGGAAACAGCAAGGTACAGGAGACGGGAGGAACTGAGGCAGCTATCATAGTACGCCTCAGGGCATGGACCGCTTAATAAATATCTATACAAAACGCAGAAGTCCATATCCGAAATATGCAGATTCGGTAAAAAAAGAGAAAGAGACCTGGGCTCATATACTCTTCGAATGTGACGCTTTGAGAGATAAAAGACACAGACGTTAGGGTCAAGACGATAATGGAGATATCTCTTGACAGTCTACTAAAGTTGATAGCAGAATTAAATCTAAAATTTAATTTATGTTTATTTATTACTTTTCAGGCGATACAATAGATCGAATGGGTTGCAGTACACGTAGCGGTTTATGCAACTACTTCAACATCCACGGACCGGTTTTAGTCGGTAGACGTCAACTCAGTTGGCGGGAGTCCGACACTTCGTCCGTAAATGGAATTCTGCTCCCATACCAATAATAAAAAAAAATCATATGAATGGGATTGAACAGTCGGATTCTTGGAATGGACGGATTAGAGGAGAAATATAATCGCACGTTTACAATTAATATTCAATTCCACTTTTTCCTTTATTATCTATCATGTTTATCTGTTTATCAGGTAGAAAATTTTCCAAGAATTCCAGGGAAATTTAGATGAAATACAGATATATGAATAATAAAAGACAGGATTACCATTACAATTCTGTGTAAAATATATGGGTTATTTATATGAATTTAACAAAAATATGGAAGGAATACTCCAATTTATTAGCTGTATGGATTGTCTTTGGATTTGTCAATTAGTGATTTTTACCAAATAATGGTATTATAATTCTATTTTTTTCTGCTCTCTGTTAAACTTTCTACCAAATAATAATTTCAATTGAATTTTTTATATACATTTTATTCGGTATTTATCGGATCATTAAAGCAGATAAATTAAATAAATACCTGTATAGATACATTTAATATATTTATGAATGATTGCAAAATAATTGTAAAATATTCACATATGTATATAAACATTAAATTCACAAAAAATTCGTGTAATATGTTAAAGCATATATACTTGTTTTATTATAAATCATGTATATAAAATAATCGATGATGTTATTAATAAGGAAAATTAAATTACAACTTATGAAAAAAATTTCACTCTCACTAACGTATAATAATATATATATATATATATATATATATATATAATTATATACAGAAAAAAAACCTTTCACTCGGTTTTATGGGATGCCTGCAAGTCATTTTCATTTATATACATATTCTGAATACAAACAAATTGTATATAAACATAATAATAATAATAAAAAACATATTTATTCTGCAAAAGTTTTTAAAAACATGATTTTTGTAAAATATCGAAACACATAAAACAAAAGATTATATTTTATTTAATTATTCTATTATAATATACGTTCGTCTGGACACAAAAAAAAATCATTGCAAAACAACAGAAAAAAATTTATTTTAAATTATTTTAAAATGTTTATAAAACATTATAGTGTAATTATAATATAAAATGATATTAATAAATAACAAAAAAAAAAGGTTAAAAACAACTATCAGAAACATTTATGTACACAATTAAACATTTTTTTGTGTGTACTTTTAAATTGTAAATACACATGAAGTAAATCTCAATGCATTTTATTAAATTAATATTTTCTTATACCGCATCATCATCTATCTGTATTGCATATAGCATGACTTATTTTTTTTTGAATATCCATAAAGAAATTATAATTTTGCATTATTTTATTTATGTTTTGTTTTAAAGTGTATAAAAAAATATCATTTTACTACTTCTATGTTATACAGATTCAATCAAGTTATAATATAATAAAATAGTAATAATAATATAAATTTTCGCTTTACAACCGACAATTCGATTTTAGCGTCCGACAACATCCTTCTGATGATGGTTTCTTAATTTGTGGCATTTTAAGTGAGTGTCGGTAATTAGCCGGTCAAACGCATCGGAAAATATGCAACTCTGTTTCTTGCAAATTATTGAATTTTATTATCAAAATGCGTGCTCTGTTAAGAATGTTCATCGCGACGAAATTGTGTTCACCGACGAAGCTCATTTTTGGCTCAATGGGTACGTAAATTAGCAGAATTGTCGATTTTGGAGTGAATATCAGTCAGAAGGATTGCAAGAGCTACCAATGCATCCAGAAAAAGTCACAGTTTGGTGCGGTTTATGGGCTGGTGGCATCATTGGACCGTACTTCTTCAAAGATGATGCGAATCGTAACGTAACTGTGAATGGTGAGCGCTACCGTGAGATGATATTCAACTTTTTTTTGCCCAAAATGCAAGAGCATTACTTGCATGACATGTGGTTTCAACAAGACGGTGCCACATGCCACACAGCACGCGCAACACTGGACTTATTGAGAGGCGAGTTCGGTGAACATTTTATTTCACGTTCGGGACCGGTCAATTGGCCGCCTAAATCGTGCAATTTAACGCCTTTAGACTATTTTTTGTGGGGCTATGTTAAAGCTCACGTCTATACAGACAAGCCCGCTTCAATTGACGCATGGGAAGACAACATTGAAGCATTTATTCGTGAGATACCGGCCGAAATGTTGGAAAGAGTATGCCAAAATTGGACTAAGCGGATGGACCATTTGAGGCGCAGTCAAGGTCAACATTTGCATGAAATAATCTTCAAAGATTAAATTTTACGAACCGTACTATCGATTCAAATAAAAATTTCATGCATTTTTCTGAATTTTGTGTGTTTTTTTTTGAAAAATTTTCCTATAGCTTTTAAAAAATTACCCCTTTAGTTTATATAAGTATCATAAATATATTTTTGTCAGAAAAATAACCAATCACTATATAGACAATATAAAAGTGCATCATGCCATATATAAAATATATTGCTATATATAATAGACATTTTTTAGATGATTTTCGTTTAGATGATTTTCTTTTCATAATATACTTTTATTAAGTTGGTTTGGTACTGAGGTACTGAGCTATGATTATATATTAAAAAAAACTATGTGGTGGACAGTATATAGATTTTTTTTTATAAGTATTATGTGGTTTAAAATGTATATATATATATATACATTTTATAATTATAATATAATGAATAAATAAATATAAAATATAAGTTTTATATAATATAAAAGATTATTGAACTATAATATACTATATACGAACCATACATCATAATAAAATATTTATTATAAACAATTAAATATTTATTTATAAATATCGCAACAGTTTTATTACTAACAAAATATGTTTATAATAATTAAACCAAATTGTTTGCGCTATCAATTTACTCATTAAATTCAAATGAAATTAATTATCAAAAAAGATTATATCCACTTATATAATTTATATATAACTAAAAATATGATAAATTATGCGGTTGTATCAAATTTAGTTACTCAAATTTATATATGTATATGTATATACATATGAAATAAGAATATATCTGTGTATATGGATTTTAAATGAACATCCTTTTAAATATATATTTATATAAAAATTATAATATGAATAAAAACAAAATTTTAAAATAAAATTTGATACGCCCGTAATCAACTATACCATTCCATATATACTAAATATATAAATATACATATTCTATATATATATTCATAAACTCTAAAATGACTTTTAACAACCGAATATAATCTAAAATTCTAAATTCTATATAAATCTAAAAATAATTATTTTTACTAAAAAAAAAAAAAGTTATACAAAAAATTAGTTCAATCTTTTTTTTTTTTTTGTATATCCATTAAAAATTATTTAACCTTGACCGTTTTTTTTTTTCGTAACTTTACAATAAATAATAAATCTGATTTGGTATCATATATACATATATAATTTTTTTTATATCTATCCCGCATCCAGCTATTATTGTATAATTAAAATAGATAGAAAATTTTAAATGTGTAACAAATACTTTTAAATTTATTTTATTTTGGACTGTACTATATACTAAAATTAGATATTTTTTTGTTATATTAACCAAATAAAAATTGTCTATATCGTATATCTATCATCATCATCATACCTTTTGTAATTCATTATTTAAAATATAAATAGAAAACACAGGAAATTAAATCCATTTTAATTGTAAAATATATTTTTTTTATATATAAAGTTTTGTTTAAATATATAGAAACAAATCAATTTGCATCAAATGTAAATATTATAATATGTAATTGTTGGCAAATATACTATATATAGAAAATGTTCAGGTCTGCGGGCAGATTTCGGAACAAAGTGAGACTCCTGTGAATAATAATCATTCTATATTTTTTTAGGAATTATTTGATGGAGATTAATTTATCTTTATACAGATGTTGGTCCCATTAAAGTAAATATCAGTTTCCATATTTGTTTTGAGGTATGATTTTCTTTTTTCCTTAATCCGCAATTTTACTTCAAGTTTCTATGTTTCACAAAACTAATACTTGTAAAAAGTTTTTGTATACAATAAAAAAGTAGTATGGAAAATTTTTGATTTTTTTTTAACAAAAATATTGTATTGTTTTTTATTACATTTTTTTTTATACTTATATTATACATTATGACTTCGATAGCATAAAATTTCAGTAAAAAAGAATATATAGAGCAAAAAAAAAAAATTGATGTCATCAAAATGATATATACAAAACCAAACCAAATTTAAAATAACAAATAATAAATTTTACGTATAGATAATAATAATATTTATATTTATAATAACAATAATGGATAAAAAAAATAAAATATATGTTTTTACTATACACAGGCACACACATTAACAATTCATAAAATAAAAAAAAAATTGTTATAATTTCATTTACTTTTTCAACTTTGTATTTATTTTTAATTCCGTTTTTGTCATATATTAATATGAATTTTAATGATATCATCACATATTTTTTTTTTTTATATTTACATATAGAAATTTGTTGTGCCATTGCAAATTTTATTAATTACAAAATATATATTTGTACATATATGTAAAGGTATATATATGTTATATATATATATAGATAGAGACAATAATTGAATAATCAATTTGGATGGATCATATGGGATTCAATTGATATCTTCTCTATAACTATTATAATAATATAATATAATAAAAACAATAACATTTTAAATGGGGTATTATATTTATACATACCAATGGTGTATCATATATTATATATATATATATAGTTATTTAGATACGGAAAGTAAAATGGAAAATTTTGTGTATTTATATATGTATATAGATACGAAAACGTGCATAAAATATAATATATCCATTTGCTTGTATTTTTAAATAACCATTTTTTTTATATACGATGATGATATAAATTCAGCTTAATGAATCCATTTTCTAAATGTTAAATGTTTATGTTTACATATTAAAGTGTTTATATTTAAAATAAAATATATATTAAAGGTGTTTGGGTATCAATCAAAATCTTATATCTATATGTATATTTGAATTATTATTTTAAATCTTTGAAATTCGCGTTTAAAGTTCGGGCCAGAATACAACAGAAACAGAATCGAAACAGAAAAATGAAAATTTCTATTTCTGTTGCTGTTCATTGAAAATACATGCAAAACAGATACAAACGATACAAAACTGTTGACGTTAAAAAAGAACAAAAAAAATTCATTCAAATTTCAAATTTCATTCTGTTCAACAGAATTTCTGTAGCAGAAACCGCAACAGAATTTAATGTCAAATTTGTACTGAATTCTATTTCTGTTGTATACGACTTTGTACCTTTAGATCAAAAAAAAATTATCGCATTACAACGAATAATCGGTTTTAGCGTCCAACAACAGCCTTCTGTTGTTAGTTTCTTAATTTGTGCCTTTTACGGTGTCGGTAATTAGCCGTACGACCAAACGCAAGGGAAAATATGCAACTCTGTGTTAAAATTCAGTTTAGAAAAATAACCGAAAACACAAAACATATTTATGCCTTCAATAGGATTCCAACCTACGACCCCAAAATTTCGTTAGAATTTTAGGTTGGAATTTTTATCATTTACACCTTTAAGTGCTTGCCATACGCCTTCCGACCGACCGATTTTCGTGTAATCCGTATTTATATGAAGAAATTAAAGAAAATCGGTTTTCAAAAATCCGTGGGTCGGGAGACGTATTACAAGCCCGTTAGATCTAATCAATATAAATTGCATATAAATGACAGAAAATTAATTATATAATGTCGGAAATGAAAAAAAAAGCGTTAACAGAATTGCTCAAAAGTTTATTCAAGATGATAGATTAAATATATTTTTGTGTGTTCGTTACTGCCGGGGCAGAATCAGTTTAGCTTCCATAAAACCTATCGGAATTATATTGCCGCGAGCCCAAAAGATATTCAAACAAACAATAGACAAATTTTTAATCAAAAGTACAAATTTGCAAATCATCCTATAAATATGTAAATAAAAAATTCCTTAACATTTTAAATGCGAATGCAATTACATCATAAAATTAAATTGTATAATTTGTTTGGGGTTTACGTATATATATATAGAACCAAATATTGAACTTGCGGTTGAACTAAAATTTATTGATTGACAATTTTACACATATAGATATATATGATAATGTATCCTGCTGCATATACAGAAATACTCATTATATATAAATTCTCATTGAATTCATATATATATATAGTATATAATATAGTTCTGGTTTCATTCATGTTTCAACATTTTTTTTTTTGGTGTGGTAATTTTATATATAAAATAAATTTATACCATACATAAAATTAGAGAAAAATTGTCCTGTCATATCCATATGATATTTTATGATGATTATGATGATGATGATATATATATATATACAATATATAATGTAATTTGTAAATTACCATGTAGATTAAATTTTAATTTAATTTAATATATATAATATGTATATAGTATATAGATAATTGCATTAATTTGTAGTCACGATTGACCTATATATATTTATAAATGAATAAAATAAAATATGCATAATAAATATATATATATACAATATAATAAGAGTAATATCAACCAACAGTCAGTTTTCTTTGTTGGACGACTTGGTGGATGTATATGAATGTTGAAATGGGAATGTATATATAAAGGAAAAAAGAAATCCTTAAATTACAAGTGATTAATTATGTTAAATATAAAAAAGCATATATATAACTATTGTGTGCATGGTTTATATATATAAAAAAAATTATAATTGAATTTAATTGTAGAAAGAAAGTGGATTTCAGTTTTTTTTTTCTCTATGTAACCATCAACCATCAAGGAGTTTAGTTTTTTTTGTTATATAACCATTATATGTATATACATAGATGCAAAATTAAAATGAAAATTCTTATATAAAGAACATGATTTTTTTTTTAATGAATCACAATTTTCTATGTATTAATGATTTCTTTAGAAAACAAATATTTTTCAAATTAATAACCTATAATACAATTTCAAACAATTGAATTTAAAAAATTATATAGATTTAAATTCATAGGAGAAATAAAACAATCAAAATATAATAAGAAATAAATTAAATAAAATTATATAAACATAACCAAACACCATAAAAAAAATATGTAATTGATATTTAAAACAAATAAAGAAGTGATATGGGACATTCAAATTTGTTTTCCAAATCAAAATAAAGCAAAATTTGATTCACACAGTAAATAATATATAGAGATATATAATTTATATTTGTTTTTTATTTTGCAAATCAAATATTTAATTATACATTATTATATTTTCTATTTTATTTGTTTTTAAATTTTTTTGTTTTTAATTTATACACAATCAAATATGTAATTTGATATTAAATATAAAAATTCACGAAACAGATGAAAATTATATATGTATACTATCCTATAAAAAAAAACAACTCTATATTTTAAACTGTTTAATATTATTTTAATTGTATTGTATGGCATATATACAAAATTCAACACTTTTTAAACGTAATGTTTTATTTCTGTTTTTTTTTTAAATGTATATAAACAAATACAGTTTATTAATTATATTTTTCTTTTTTCATAAGATAATTTGTACAATAACAATATTATTATATATTTTTATATATAAAATTTTAATTTTTTTTTACTCTGTTATGTGCTATATATATATATATATACAGTGCGACAATTAATATTCCGGACTCAAACTCAATAATCAGTGGGACGAACTATGTGATGGAACATGCGTTTTGAAGCTTGACGTTTTCTGTATCGTCTGTCAAAATTTCATTGCATTTGGTTGAATAAATAAAAACAATAAAAAAGTTATGGCGTTTCTTGTGAAACAATATTTTAGTTGAAGTAGAAATTTTAACATGGAACAAAGAGCAGTCATTAAATTCAACGCAAAGCTTGGTAAATCTGCAACAGAAACGTTCAAATCGATGCAGCAAGTTAATGGCGATAATTGTATAGTTCTACCTAAATAATTGTATAAGTCTGTGTGTTAAATCATCCACCGTATTCACCTGTTTTAGCACCATGTGACTTCTCCTCATTCTTAAAACTTAAAATGAAATTGAAAGGATGTTTTTTTGAGAGTATTGAAACCATTCAAACAGCATCTACACGCGCACAATAGGCAATACCACAAAATTATCTGGAACATACATTTGAATCATTATTAAATCGATGTAACAGTTGTATTGAATCAGGAGGAGAATATTTTGAATAAATAAAAAAAAAATTTCAAAAATCTTTTTTTTAATGTATTTCCTAGGACCAGTCCGGAATATTAATTGTCGCACTGTGTATATGAAAGAGGTAATATTATTAATTATAATTGCATATAAAACATTTCGTTATTATAAATTTTAATTATATGTGAAATTAATATTGCATTTATTTATGATATGATATACATTCATCATCATCATTTATTATTATATAATTGAATAAATAACAACCATATGCATGCATGAAAAATAAAACCTGAATAGTCAATAAACTCTACAATAATAATAATAATAATAATAATAAATGCATGCATCGCATATATAGATATGAATATATATCAGATAATTTTATTCATTGTGATCAATTATATATTTGAATATAATATTTTATCGTTTAGCTTTTTCATAAACATTTCAACATCCTCTGCCGTATATACAAAATATATATATAGAACTTATAAAGAGAATAAGAAGAATATTAAATATTTGTTTATGATAATATATTTTTTGTATATCATATATATATATAAATAAGAAGAAAAGAAGAAGGTGTCTTTTAATTGTTTTGATTTTCTACCTACAATATCTATAAAATATATATAGGTATAATATTGTGAATATAGGCATAGGTATTAACTATTAAGCATATACATATAGACGCAGAGATTATGTTTGAAATTTAAATTTAATATTACAAAAAAGGTAAATATAAAATTTGAATATTATATGTATAATATATAGGATCAAATAAAAAAACTATTATAAGTACATTATTATTCTTTGATAAAATTCATATAACAATAATATTATTATATATAAAGAACATTTATCTTTATATTTTAATATATTGATTATATATTAAATAGAATACCAATATAATACATGAAATAATATTCCACCCACTATTTTAATTTGAAAAAAAAAAAACGTTTGACATCATCTCATCTTCTCATATTACCTATACAGGATGCTCCCGCTTGATCCCCAACAATCCGCATAACAGGTAATCCTGAGACTATTTCTAGCAAATAATCGTATTGGGAGGTGGGGTCTAACTTCAACCCCTGCCAATTTAGAGGGAGTTTAATGAAAAGTATACATTCAGTAATTAAGCTCTAACTTTTAAACTACTGCGAACCAAGGATATTCAAATAGCTAATTGAATTACCTTTAATTTTGAATTAGTAAAAATTTTTGATATCTGCCTTCCGTTCTGAGATATTGACACGCAAAGTAAGAAAATTAAATTTTTCTATCAAATTTTTCATAAAAGTCGATTTTCCTCGAAATTTCACCCGTTAAAAAAAACTATTTCATAAACCATTTTTTTTATTTTTCATGCCCTACAAAAGTTGTCTAATAGACTGATTGTTTTGGGTTTTGTTCGGATTTGAAAACGCTTTAACTTTTTTCGTTTTAATCATAACATGCAAAAATATTATAAACATTTTTAGAAACAAATTAGGGGGAAATGACAAATGGAAATTTCTATATTTTTACCCTTTACAACCCAACGGCGCAATCGCAATCTTTAATCCCAAGCATTCTATAAAAGCCTCGAGTGCAAAAGGTTAAAATAGATATATCCAATATATGTGCCAAAAGAACAGTAATTACAGGGTTAACCCTCGCAATCAGTTACCGCCTGTTACCATATAAATGTTCAAAAAAGTCAAACCATTCTATTTATATCATAACATAATAATTTTGAATATCCAAAAATTTTAAATAAATCTTTGCAAAACAATTGGTGTCTCCTTAAATATAATTAAGGAAAATAAAAAATTTTCTATTCTATATATTTCTATATACAATATAAAGTATGTATATTTATAAATTATATATATATATACGATACGGTAAGTTTTTGTTTGTACAAAAACCCAAATTAATATTTAAATTTATCCGCATATAATCAATATATATATATGACCTTTATTGTTTATATAATACACAATAAAAAAAAATTAAATAAATAAATTCAGTAATAAAATATAAATTTAAATTTATGCAAAATCGATTAAGAAAATTTTGTATCTTATATATTTTTTGGCAATTATAAATCTATTGATGGATTGATGGATGGATAAAGAAATGAAAATTATTTGACAAAAAAAAAAGAAATACGGAAAATGCCCCCATGAGACAAATTTTCATATCAATTTTTTAACAATTGCAAATCATCAATTTTATTTTTTTTTTTTACATAAAAAATGTAAATGATAATATGAACGGAAGGGGCGTATATTTTAAATTAATTTTTTAATATCTGAATATTATATATTTTTTTTGGAATATTATATATTTTCTATATATAGAAATTGTGTATTGTTTAAAAACAAAACTTTTATAAAAAAAAAACTAAAATTTTTTTCAATATAAAGTTAATGGAATTGAACTTTTTTTTTATTTACGCGTGTATTTTATAAATTGATATTTGCCGTCAATGGGAGATAACAATATTCTTCTATAATAGAATTCCGATTAATGTTTAAGGCTGGAATTCCGAATTATCTAGTTCTTTCGAAAGTCCCTATAACTCTAAAAACAAGGTTTCACTTTTTTTTAAATTGAATTCCTAGCATTTGAAAAAACATATGATCATATTTTAATGGATTTCATCGCCTTATTCAAGCCATGTTTTTCGTTGATTTCTTTTCAATTATTAAAATATCATATAATTAAATTATTGATTCATAAAAATTATAATACAATAAAATTAATACAAAGTTTTATAAGAACAATATATATTAATGCATGATTAACGAAAAAAAAATCAACGTAATTTTTCTTTTGGCGCCAAATTTATTTTTTGCTAAACTGTAATTTATTCTTGATTCAATATATTTTTAAAATATTCAAAACACATACATTTAAAAAGGCAAAATCCAATCTATTGATTATTGTTATTTCTATTAAATTTTTTTTAATAAAAATGATGATTAATCATTAATATTCAAAATACAAATTGTTAAAATATTTAAAAAAAATACGTGAATATTTCCTATATAATATAAAAATTCTTTATAAAGAATTTTACATTTTATATATTTTACCCGCTGATTTATATATAAATAATATATTTACTGGTGAATTATATATATAATAAGAATTTATAAATATGTAAATTCAAATAAAGAATATTAATAAAATTAAAAACATTTTCACAATATTATATATTTTTATATAAATTTTAAAATATAAATATGACTAATTACAATGTAAACGCGCGCGTTTTCACTTTAATAATTTAATTTAATATGTTTATAATAATAATAATAATCAATTGAAAACAAAAACGATGAATTAACAATTTGAATTAAACATATAAATTAGTAAAATTTGGAATATCATTAAACATATGAAATATTTTTTTTTTAAATGAAAGTGTTTCAACTCTGTTTATATCGTCGTAATGAATGACTTTTAAAAATTATCGAATTTTATAAAATTAATAAAAATTGAACTTCTGTTTAGAAAGAAATAATTAAAAATTGTATTTAAAAATAAAAAAACACACACATATTTACTGTATATAATAAAGATATAAAAAAATAAATTGGTAAAATTATTTAAAGTCATATGATTATGGAAAATTTTCAGTCACGGTATTTTTATTATTGAAAATTATATATAGTAAAACTTTAAACGTTTTTGATAATCAATTACGCAAAATAATTGTGTTTAATTTTATTATTTTAGAAAATTTCCTCAGGTTTTTGTGGGGATTTTAATGTTCCTTTATTAAAGCGCGGAGCGGCGTTAGTCAAAACAACACAAAACTTTCTTGAATAATAATCAATCCATTTGGAAACCGAACATTTGTAATAAATTTGGAATGAACTTTCTCATGGAATAAGGAAAATTAAATATGCAATAGCCAAATTTTTACCGATATTTCCTTAATCATTCGTCAAATTTGTTAACAAAACTAATCATTTTCATATACATTCAAAACTTTACATTTAGATATGAAACTTTCGTAGAGATGAAAATTTCTAAATAGCACACGGTTTTTTTTATCAAATTTATACCAAATTGCAACCAAATTCTCGCCTTATATAAATATAATTAAAAATGTTGTCAAACAAAAAATGAAAAATAAACATGACCTAATTTTAATTCAAACAAATAATATATAATATTATTATTTATATCAATAATGAATATAATAATCAAACACGTAAAAATTGCATATGAACAAAAATGGAAATTTTAGAAATTTATATATCGCGTAAAGTAATTTTGTATTGCTTAAAACAAAATTTACTGATTATTTTATCTATAGCACATGTTATTTATATTCATAAATGTTTTTTGTTTAATTTATAGATACAATTTGAACTTCAATTACAGTCATCGATATATCAGTTTTGTTATTATGTATATATGAATGAAATCGATTCCTTTTTATCTATGATATTATTTTGCATTTAAACATATTTTCTTATATATAGCCGTGTATACAAACAAAGATTTTTAATAAAACGTAAAATCACACTTAAACAAAATTATATTTCTATTAAAAATTATTTCAATATTTATTTCCATATGTATAATTTTATTACACATCTAATGGAATATTGCAATATATAAGAAACAAATAGAAATAAAAAAGAAAAATTCCACGTAGTTATAAATTATAAAATAATTGAGACTTGCATTTCATAATAAATTGAAGAACAAAATGCATTTAAAAAAAAAAAACAAAAACAAAAAAAAAGAAGGTGTATATTATAAAAATCATTAGATTATATTATATTTTGTATATATGTAAAATGTGTTGTGTTGTAATGAAAAAAAAAAAGATGAATGTAAAAATTATATTCACATATACAATTTTAAGAAACGAACTAATAAAATATATATACCTTTTGTAAATAAAATGAAAAATAAAAACGTGACACGAAAGCATATGAAAATATTAATTAATATGATTCATTATCGCCAAAACATCTATCATTATTTTTTTTTGTTTTTGGTTATTAGTAATATTGGAAAACCTTTATTTTTATACACATTATTTTAAAAACACTGTAATCACACACTAAAAACTTTTCCGATATATATTCAATTAAAATATATAAAAATAAAATAAAGTTCAAATGGAATTAATCATTTTAAAAAAAAAAAACACACGATAAAACTTGTAAATTAAAATGGTTTATTTATTTTTATTTTTTTTTTTTTTTTGAGCCCAAATTACACACGCAGATGAAAACTTTGCATATATATCAATGAATCATATAAAAAAAAAAAAATTTTTTGATATGGAAAAACTTTTATAAAACTTTTTTTCTAATGAAACTGTTGGTCACCATATAAACATTTTTTTTTCTTCTTCTTCTTTCTATATATGATATATTAACTTATAAATTCAATTGTAGGCCAATATATTATTATTATTATTATTATAACAACACAATCGGTTTTATTTTATTTATTTTTTTTTAGTTACAATTTAGTACGATACATAAAAAAACAAACACTCGATATATACTTTTTTGTTAGTAATTTTTTCTATATGTATCCACATAAATATTTTTAATATAGAAAAAAAAACTATATATATATATATACGTTATATTGGTTAAGTACAATAACTATAATATGCTCCAACAACTGGATGTTGTATTAAAATATCTCCATATAAAATTTCCAGAGATTTTTGTTACTGTATATTATTAACTGGTTTTACTACTTTAATATTATTATTATTATTATTATTATTTTTCTGTAATGTTTAACAAGTTGAATGTTGTTGTTTTGTAACTTTTATTTATTCATTTTTTTTCTCGATAATTTTTTAAGATGCGTATAGTATATTTATTTATATATATATATAAATAATGTAAAGGTTTTGTTTTTCTCGATTTAAATTAACAAAATCGACGATGCTCGTCGATCGATATAATAACAACGAGGAAAAAAAAAGTATTAAATGCTTTTTATAAATCAAGTTATAAAAAAAACACACAAATAATTACTAAAGTAATATATATACCCATTTATGTTTTATATAGAAAAATAATAAAACACTTACACAAATTGCATATATACATATATATAGAATAAAATTGTAACAAATTATATATATATATATATGAAAACTATATAATCTCACTTTAACGATATCTATATAGATACGACAAATCAAAACTATCTAAATAACTAACTATATAAACACACATTTATATATCTAATATATATATAATAACAGAGAAAATTATTAATTTTCATTTTTAAAACACCCGACAACCGAGATTTATTAATGCATACTTATGCTGTTTGTTGTTTGGAATGTTGTCATTTAATATATTTAAAAAAAAAAAACAAAAATACAATAAAAAAAAATAAAACAAGAAACTTTTATATACAAAAACAAAAAACTCTGTATATGCATACATAAATATAAATAAATATAGATATGCAAATAATGTCTGTAGCGTGGACGGAATGGGACAGTCAGCACTGATTTTTTTTTTTTTAGAAAATGTATATATATATGAATATATAAAACAAAAACGTTGGTTTTGTTTGTATTTTATATATATTGTATACAAAAATAAATTAATGGCGGTCACTAAACGAACGTTGTAATGGCACAAAAAACCTCGCATTTTTGGGGGTGGTTATATAAAAATCTAAATATATAGGTATATTTTTTGGTTGAGGAATAGGAATTCGATTGAGGTAATTATATCATGAAAATGATACAGACACACTTTATAGGGAAATGGTATAGAGATGGTCCTTTAAAAATTAGATAAAATTTTCCTTTGAAATTTGTAGCGAACTTAATTTAGAAAATCATAGAGAATTTCCTTAAGAAAATTATACAGAATTTCCTTTAGAAAATTATACAGAATTTCCTTTAGAAAATTATACAGAATTTCTTTTAGAAAATTATACGGAATTTCCTTTAGAAAATTATACAGAATTTCCTTTAGAAAATTATACAGAATTTCCTTACGAAAATTATACAGAATTTCCTTAAGAAAATTATACAGAATTTCCTTAAGAAAATTATACAGAATTTCCTTAAGAAAATTATACAGAATTTCCTTAAGAAAATTATACAGAATTTCCTTAAGAAAATTATACAGAATTTCCTTAAAAGAATTATACAAAATTATTAGCGCAAAATTAATCAAATCGCCAGAATTAGTTAGAAACGAGTCTGATAAAAGTATAAACTAAATAAAGATTATAAAAGATATGTGAAAATTGTATATGTACGTACACATATATTGTTATAGAGGTAGAAATATATACAACAAGTATGTATATATATATAAAATAAATAATGTATAAGTGAATGGAAAACTAAAATCACAGAGGGGTATTTTCATTTATTATGTTACATATTTATATTTTATTTTTATTTTATTACTTTTTACGATTGTTAATTAAATATTTATAATTAAATTATATAGTAGAGTATATATCCATTTAGTAAACAAAATATATAACTATTTTCCACAAGGTATTATTATAAAAAGAATGATAAAACAATTTTTTTAAAAATAGTTTAAGGATTATTTTATGGATTATTTGTATTATTTTATATTACATTTATAAGTATACACTATACCAATCAAAAAAATAATGTATTAAAACTCATTTTTAAAAATCGCCCACGAAGTTCTTTATAATCTATCACAGAATTAATTTATATTTTTTTGATGAATCAATTTAAAAAAATTGCATTTTAAATGCGAAATTCATTTCACTTTTAGGTTACTTTTATATAACTTAATGGTGCGAATAAGAATAATTTTGGACTGATTTTTAACTGATCAGAATTCAATATAATGTTGAACAATAATTTTAATATAATTTTAAAAGTGTTAAATGTTAAAACAAAAAACCCCAGCAATGGATAGTTTAAAAAAAAACCTTAATCTGATTCTGCTTCTTTTTTATTTGTTTTTTTTTGTTTTATAGTATTGTATGGTGTATGCATACAAAAGAAAAATACTCGTATTTGTATATTTATATATTTTAAAAATAATGTTTGATAAAAGGTATATTATATATAGTTTTTATATAAATAAATACAGGTGAGTACAGGTTGGAAAAATCTATATATTATTTATATGCATACAAATGAGAGAAAAAGAAATGATTTAAATTGTATAATACGTAATAATATTTCATTATTTTTACAAAATGATTTGTTAATTATACAATTCAAATTTAATGTATTTAAATTAATAATACTTTTAGGATATTTCATTTTGAAAATTATAAAAAAATTTAACTTATCGAAAAGAGTTAAGCGAGCCTCAATATCGGCATACGAATGCATAAGTATATAATAAATGTATATACAATAACAAATTTGATAAATTCAGCTAAAATATAGATGAATACAGGCAGGCAATACAGGTAAGGTAAATGGTAAATAACAAAAAAATTAAATTACTTTTCTATGCATACAAATGCAATTAACATTTAAACGTATTCTATATATATATTCGTGCTTGGACAAACACATATACATATTAAATTAATTATATGTATGGAACTATATATATAAATATGGTAATAATAAATAATGGTAATAAATTAAAAAAAAATAAAAATAAACAACAGAAACAGGTATTTTTTATATAAATGTAACTCCATTAAGAAATACCTGCCTATATACGTTACGTATGTATATAATAATAGAATCAATAGAATATACATGGATTGAAATACATACAGGTATATTCATTCTTATTATATATTTGTGATTTTAATAAACTATACTATATATATATAGAAACGATCGCAATAGTATTTTTTTTATATCGATACAATAATAATAATAATAACTTAATGTTGATTAAATAAAATAAATGTACATATAAAATAAATCTAATAGAATTTTTCAATTTAAAAAAATTTGATATTTTACAAAGATATGATAAAGATAAGATAATATAATTATTTATTTATTATTTATTTGAAAAAAAAAAACCAAATCAACCTTTATAAATATCATCATCATAATGGGAGGTATGAATGCGATTCAATATTTTCCATTATACAACTCTTTTAATTTATATATAAAATTCTTATAAAGTTGCCATAAAGGTAAAATTTTTCCGGCTTAGCGGATTAAATTAAATTTAAAATTTTTTCGGAGGGTTTTTTGTCGCACTTATTCTTTTTCAATTAAGTTGAAATATATAGGATTTTTCTAATAACTATATTAAGATAATTATAGTTATAGTTTCAACGAAAGATAGTTTTTTTTTATATATAGAATGATTCTTATAAATATGATTCAATTTAAGAAAGGGTTTTTCAAGTCAATATAAATGTTAGGGATTTTTGAAGAATTTTCTATCACACTAGTAATTTCCACTGAAGAAATGAGGTTCAGAAGTGCTTCTCGAAGGATTGTCAGTGACCAGACAAAATTTCCACTGAAGAAAAAAAGGTACAGAAGAGATTATTGCGAAGAATTTTAAATTACGATAGAAAATTTTCGATACAGAAAAAAATGTTATTATATGTTAATTTTGAAAGGTTTTCAATCACTCAAAATTAATTTCCATTGAAGAAAAAAGGTTAAAGATGAATTCTTGAAGGATTTTCCATCACCATAATAATTTTCACTAAAGAAAAAATGGTTTAGAAGGGATCTTCTTTATAACCAAAATAATTTTTTTAATAATTTATATATTTCATAGGTATTTCTAAATTTAAATATAATAAAAAAAAATGTTTAGCTGCTACTCACCAGGTAAAGGACGATGTCGCCTTTTAACCCGTAATTTGATAATACATGATTGAATACACTAATAATAAAAAGATAAAAAAATGTATATATAATAAATAATAAATAAACATTAAATTTTTAAATAAAATTTAATTAAAATATAAAAGATCAAAGCTAAAAAAAAAGGATAATTCACATATTTTTATTTTATCTTTTGCGTTTATATAATATATATAAAGATATACATATATACTAACCTCATGAATAAATTGTACAACCATATGCCTTGGCACATCCTCCATAAGACATTCATTTACATTAATAATTTCATCTCGAACATCCATATTTTCTTCAAAGGAACCATATAATTTAATTTTTCGATCATTATTTTCCACGACAATTATAACATAACCACTTAAATCGGTGATGGCAGGCTAAAATATATAAATAGAAAAAATAAATATAATATTTCATTTAATTAAAAATGCGATATGAAAAAATTAAATATATAATATAATTTTATAAGACATTCAATATATATAATGTTTATGTTATATATTTATTTTTTGTTGTGAGCGGTAATTATTATTATAAAATATAATTAAATTAATTATAATATACACGCGTTTTAAAATCTTATTATATTTACCCCATATATATATATATAAATAAATATGAAATTCTATATATTTGAAAATATCTTCTTTATATATAACGTTTTGAATTTATAAGAAAATTTATATATTCTTTGATTTTACATTTATATAATCGCATGTACAATATTTATATACATACTTCTAAGTATACTTATAATGCGAGTATATTTATTCTTAATTATATTTTGTTAAATATATCGCAAATTATAATTATATAAACAAAATATTAGCATATATAATATATATATATTTGATTGTATATAAATATATGAGAAAGGAATATCTCTATCTGTATTATATATAGATGAATATTGTGTATTATATTAATTTAAACAATAATATGTTAATATAAAAATGTATTAGAAAAAAAAATTAAAATACAACCCATTTTAAATTATTAAATCATAAAATAATGTATATTAACATTTTAATTCTTCATTAAAAATAAATATTATTTATGAAAATATATGATGAAACAAATTTATAAATTAATTTTAATTCCCTCATATATACATTTTTACTTTTTGAATGGGATCCTTATAAAACGTAAAACACAATTAATTTTTTTAAAAACTACTAATGAGATTTTGTCTTAATTTTTTCCCTCTTAATCCATATAATTTTTTGGTAAATATTTGACCGGCCCCTTAAATAAAAATTGGTATTATTATATTTTATAAACAATATAATAAAATATTTAACAAACAAACAAATAAAATAATGGTCTCTTTATTTATTTTAAATATATGTATATATAAATTTCTTATATGGGTTAGTAAATAAAATGTATATATTATATAGAAATGAAATGTGTTATTATTTTACTAAACAATTATTTTGTATATAGATGAAATATTTACTTGATATATAGTTAAATAAACATCACTCCATATTGAGAAGAATGAAATTTTTAGGATATATACTATATCGCCGCCGTATATATCATATATATAAAATATAGACAAAAGTACCATCTGGAACGACGATTTATCAAGTACAATGAAAATTCTCCTTAAATTCATTTAATAACAACATAATGATAATAATAATAATAATAATAATAATAATAGAAAATTCTATATACATACGTATATAAAGAAGTTGAAAGAACTTTTATTATAAAAATATAAATTTTTTATGTATATTAAAATATTTTTGAATTTGAAATCAATATAAGATTTTTCATTGTTGTAAAACCCAAAAATATTTGTGGTTTTTCTCTATATATAATATATTTATAGAATCTATATATATATGTTTTTTGTCTGCTAATTCAAAAATCATATAGACCTATGTATTAATATATAGAAGAATAAAATAACAATTTTCTAATCATAACAATAATATTTATATTTATAGAATAAGTAAATATTAATGATTGTTGAAATGATAATGGATTTTCGCATGAATATATTTACAACAACACTATTATACAGTCGTGGTCAGTTAAAAAACACAGTGATTTATTACGCCAAATATTTTAGTTTTACAAGTATATATATAGAAAACCCCATAAGTTTCTGGAAAAATGTGGACCGATGGACCGATGAATCAAATACCATAATCGATGTGGATCGGATGAAAAAGTGCATGTACGACGTCTACGTAATCAAAGCATCAATCCATTATGCACATTAAAAACAGTAAAACATGCTGGCGGTAGTATCGTGGTTTGGAAAGCGCTATATTGGTATGGTATTTGTCCAATACATAGAATAGAAGGAAAAATGGATAAAAACCAGGGTTGGGGAGTCGGCCCAATTTTCGATCGACTCCGACTCCACACCCCTGATAAAAACATACTTGAATGGTATGGTATAAAAACATACTTGAAAATGCAATGGAACCATAAAAAATAAAAAATAAATTTTTCGCTATACAACCAACAATCTGGTTTTAGCGTCCAACAACAGCCTTCTGTTGTTAGTTACTTAATTTGTGGATTTTACGGTGTCGGTAATTAGCCGTACGACCAACCGCAAGCGGAATATACAACTCTGTGTTAAAATTCAGATTCGAAAAATAACCGAAAACACAAAACATATTTTATGCATTCAGTAGGATTCGAACCCACGACCCCAAAATTTCGTTAGAATTTTAGGTTGGCATTTTTAACATTTACACCACAGAGTTATTATGCTGATGCATATGCTGATGGAACCATATGCTGATGATAATATGCCACTTAAGAGGAAATTTATGGACGATAACGATCCAAACTCACCGCTCGTTGCATAAAAAGATGGCTGTTAGAACAACAAGTTAGTGCATTAGATTGGCCAGCACAAAGTCCGGCCTTGAACCCCATTGAGAAAATTGGTGAAGAGATGTCGAAAAAGGGATTAGTCTCAATCGACCAATTTGGACAAGTTGCGGGCAGTCGTGCAAGCGGCTTAGCTTGCAATCCCATCAGATCGATGCGAACGTTTGGAGGAAAGTACAATATATCTCGTCGATGTGCCGAAGTAATTAAAATGAAACGTTTCCCAACAAAATATTAAACCAACTTTATTAATTTTTTAAACTTTTTATCAATTTTTATCAATTTTTATCACCTTTTAATCAATTTTTTTATTAATTTTTTACTTTGTGATGCAAATAAAGCCAAAGTTCGCTGACTGTGCTATTTACAATTTTACATGACCACTTAACTTTAAGAATTTTTTACGTTTTATGTTCAGAATTTTTTTGTTAAAGAAAATATATTGTAGATATTTACATTAATTATGAAATTATGTATTACTGTTTCATTTCTATAAACTCCCTTAGTCAGTTTAACACTGCTTCCATTAGATACTTTTAAGAATTGGTTCCAAGAAATGGGTGTGTTATTTAATTGACCACCGCTGTATATGTTAAAAAAATCTTCTAAAAAGTTTTACTATATAGAGGAAAGAAAAATATTTATTTATTTATTTATATTACAACAATCATTGAATCGTTTAATGTTATTATTACAATTCAAATGGCATTAAATACCATAAAATAATCGAAATGTAATATAATTATTATTAAATTTATTGGTAATAAAATAAGATAACCAAACAAATGATAGAATCGAATACCGATCAAATTTATCACATACACAGCCATATACATAATCGATTTTTGATATATTTGAATTTGTTTTCCATATGAAACAAAATAATAGTATTACAAAATTCAATCTTTAGAAGTGTTTTTTTAATATAATATCAATTTTAATTCAATCAACTGACATTATATAGAAGAAACTTTTGAAATCGCAGCATTGGTTCAAAAGATATATAGCAAATTTTCGCACAAAAAGTGTCTGTGAAAACGTGTTCCAATTTTCCGACTTTGAGCTATACCTATATTTGAGCTATATTTGAGCTATATATCTTTTGAAATTTCTCCAAATTTTCTACTACAAAAAATTTTAAAGAATTTACTTATCAAGATTTCAAATATGATGTAAAGAAAATTTAAATTGGAGAAAAATTAAAGCGCTAATTCACAAAATCCAACATTTGGAAAATTGAATTTGTCGAAAGATTTTGTATATAAAAAAATGGTTTTCGTGTAGAATAATTAATTTCTATTTAGTTAGGGGCTTAATTTTCATAATATTCTATATCGTTTTTGATCAAAGGTACAAAATTTTTTACGCCCTGCCATCGCAAATTTTGGTAAAACACAAGTTGTTTCATTAGACATTACTGCCTTTCGGTTTACGTTTATTTTCTCTCAAATATGTTTGGCTTTATTTTCAAAATTTCATAAATTGATTCACATGTAATTAAAGTTTGACCACCCAAAATCACCTAAATGCGTATTGAATGCATCAAAGGTTCATCACCTGATTAAGTGATTTCGTTACGAGTTAACGGCAATAGAATTTATGCGCGAGGTTTTATGGGCGATAAACCGATTATGCCGTAGTAACGAACAAAAAAAGAAAAATCAAACATTATCGGGAAAAAAATAAAATATTGCTCTAAATGAACATATAATAATCTATTTATTATCCTGAAAAACTCAAAATAAAATGATGAATTTTTATATACCATTTAATTCACAAAATAAAAAAATTAAAAAATTCAATTAAATTACGAATAAAAGTTTTTTTTATAATAAATTTTCCAACACAAAAAATTTATTGATTGGTCCACATTTATAAAATGATAATAAAAATGGTTTTTTTTTTATTTACAATTCATTGAGCTAAAATGTTCTATATATATATATTTCACAATTCCATAAATATATATTTAATGTCATCGAAATGGTATATATATTATATATATTCTATATAATCGGGACCGGTCCTTTCTGAAAAACGTTGCACTTGCCGGGGGCGCTCCTTTCAGTGGAGTCAAAATATTTTAGTATAATTAATCTGATTTCACAAAATTCTTCTTTCAAAACATTGGAATAGATTTCACCAAAAATAAAACCCGACGTGTCCAATTTGTTGTAATTATAATTATTTTTACCAAAAATATTTTTTTAATTTTAAATGTTATCAAGAAGGCTACCCCAACAAAAAAAACGCATTATGAGCATATACGTCTTGTGGGTGAATGGAAAATTGCTACTATATATATATATATGGTATATCTAGGGCACAAATATTTCCGGACAGTTCCTGTATATAATAATAATATGTAAAATTTAATGTATATATACTTGAATTTTAACATTTTACCTAAAACTATATATATTATAAATTTAAATGTAATAGATACTTTTATATGTATATAAAACATATGTATATAGATATAAAGATATAGAGATAATATAAGTTATATATGTCATGTGATGACCCATTTTTAAACTTTAAACTTTCTTTTAAATTTTCCTTTTCTTTTTCGTTTTTTTTATTCCTTATTCTGTCAGAATGTTTACCACTCAGAATTATGTAAAAAGTTATTTAAATATATATAGTTTTTTGTTCACATTTACATAGTCTTTTGCAGTTCTTATAAAATTTATTAAATTTTCTTTTTGTTATTATATATTCAAAATTTATTTATTTATATATACTTATTTGCAGATGGACATGTTTCAAATAATAAAATATGTCATTCATTTATCCTGTTTTTATATATATCTAAATATAAATAAATATATGGTTATTTATAAGACAAAGGTTATTTTCTTTATATAAGGTATATAGTATAGAACATTTATTAAATGGATACACGTGTGATAAATTTATATGTTGGACAACAAAAAAAAATGTATATAAATAAATAAATGAAATGGATAAAAATTCATTCAATCATCTTTGGCAGAAAGAATATTATACTATATTTTATATATATATATATATATATATATATGAAATGTATATATTAAGGTTATATATATATTAAGAAAAAAAAATCGTATCCCTTTCAATATAATTTAGTTTTTCATATACATTTTTTTTTGTGTTTTGCAGATATTTTTCTCCTTTTTTCCTCAACAATATATATATGCTAGTATTATTAAACATATAAGCGTAACTGCAATATACAAGAAAAACTATATTCAGATATATCAATTTCTTGTATATTTATATATATGCATATCGTGGAAATGTTAATCTATATCTATCTATATATATTAGGTTGTCGAAAAAGTATTGATAATTTTAATAATTAGATGTCATTATAATTGAATATTTCAAGTAGTACTAATCTGATCAGGTAATACTAACATATGTTCGAAAGATGACATTTCGTAGATAAAAAAAAAAAAAAAAGTTTAGTCATTTAAAAGTTGTAGTGCATTAAAGATGAGCGAAAAAATTCGATACATTTTAAAATTTTATTATGAAAAAGGTGAAAATGCAACGCAGACACATGAACAAATTTGTGCAGTTTACGGTGAAGGAACTTTATCAAAATTAACAGCCTATAGATGGTTTGCTCGATTTCGTTCCGGTAATTTTGATGTCAAAGATGCACCTCGTTCTGGTCGACCAATCACTGAAAAAGTCGATGAAATCATATCAAAAATTGAAGAAAAAAAATCAGTCATGATATCGCTAAAGAACTAAACATCCATCACCAAACAGTTTTAAACCATTTGACAAAGGCTGGATACAAGAAAAACCTCGATGTTTGGGGTAGCACATGAATTAACACAAAACAATTTAATGAACCGAATTTCCATTTGCGAAACGCTGTTTAAAAGGAACGAAATCGAGTCATTTTTAAAGCGAATGATTACAGGTGATGAAAAATGGATCACATACGATAATAATGTACGAAAAAGATCGTGGTCCAAGAAGGGTGAAGCTCCTAAAACAGTAGCAAAACCTGGATTAACACCAAGAAAGGTAATGCGGTCTGTTTGGTGGGATTGGAAAGGAATCGTTCATTATGAATTACTAGCACCCGGTCAAACCATTGATTCCGATCTCTATTGTCAACAATTAACAAGATTGAAGCACGAGATTAAAAAAAACAACGTCTAGAATTAATCAATCGAAAGGGTGTTGTGTTCCATCATGACAACGCCAGACCACACACATATTTGATGACTCGGCAGAAACTGAGAGGGTTTGGCTGGGAAGTTTTAATGCATCCACCATATAGCCCGGACCTTGCACCTTCAGATTATCATTTGTTCCGTTCTCTGCAGAACTCCCTTAATGGTTTAAAATTAAATTCCGCAGAGGACTGCAAAATGCACTTGGATCAGTTTTTGCCCAGAAAACACAGAAGTTCTACAGTGATGGGATAATGTCTTTACCAGAAAAATGGCAAAGGGTCATCGATCAAAACGGCGCATATTTGGTTTAATAAAGTTCATTTGAAATATATAAAAAAATCGTTTGAATTTTGTTTGTTAAAAAAATTATCAATACTTTTTAGACAACCTAATATATATATATATATTAACCAAATTCTTGCCGATATGTTACTATATATATATATATTGATAAGCAAAACGAACGCATATATATTTAAATATACACGCGATTTATATGAAAATATTTTTATTTTATATATATGAATAGAAAAAAATTACATGCGGTTATAGTTTTTGCGTGAAATAATAAAACTGAATCGTTTTATGTTTTTTTTTCTTCAACAAAACAAAAACATTATACGTTTATATTTGGTTCTATATATATTCGATTTGGTTTTTTCTTTACTTATATACGCATTCATTCTTTATACAGTAAAATAATTGTGTAAATAAATCAAGAAATAAATCATCGCACAGTAAAAAATAGCAAGAAGAAACCATATAGACAGAGATCTCCGATATAAATAATATGAGAAAAAAAAAAGTGATTTTATATATAATTTATCTCATTTACATGCAATTTTTTTTTGTGATTTCATTCAAAAAAAAAAAAGAAATCTAATTTATTTTCAAATTCTATTTTTATCGAATCGATTTATTATCAAAAAAAAATAAAAAAAATTGATTCATAAACTTTTCTATATACCAAAAAATCCATATAAATGCAATAAGCAAAAAAAGGAACAAATAAAATATTCGTATATATTTTTTTTTCTTTTGTAATTATCATCAATCAAATTTATTTTCAAATATATATTCTATAATTTTGTATATACGGGCAATCATAAAATATCATTTATATTTATATAATAGTATAGGTAAATAATAAATCTATATATTGTTTTGAATTAGTCAAAATTTTCTTTAATATTGTATATATACACAAATGAAATAGTTAAAGGATATTTTTCACATTATATACCAATTACCAAAAATTTTAATTTTATTGTTTGATCCTTTATAATTACTAATAATAAATAATTTATTTATATAGAAAATATAACACAAAAAAATTAAAAATAGAAAATGAGATTAAATAAATTATAATTACAATTTCCGGAGAGGTTACAACCCCACATACAGATGTTTGCTGCATAATGTTTTTTTGTTGTGTATTATTTCCGTTGTGGTTATAAATTACTAATTATAATTATTTGTATAAAATACAAAAATAATGATGTTATTTTTGGTGAGTCCACACCTATCTATCGATGATAGCTATAAATACTCATAAAAGGAACATCATATATCACCGCGAATACAACAATATAAAATTGTTATTATTAAAATTTTTAATATTATTTTTATTAATATTATTATTGTGTATTGTATATTGTTTTAGAAACATTTCAATTTATTAATTATTATAAAATTCTTTTTTTATATATATTTTTTATAATAACAGATTTTCTATAAATTTTCATCTTTTTTATATTATTATTTATATATTAAACATATATATTTCATAAAAACCTTTTCGGAAAATCACCAAAAAAACATAATTTAATTTATTTAAAAAAAAAAAAAAAAGGAACACAAACACAATTTTTTTCACTATACATAAACTGAAAAACTGACAATGTAATGCAAATTACATGTTCTTTATTGATAAAAATATATTTATTTAATTTTTTTCATAAAAATATATAAATTAAATGATTTTTTATTTTAATTTTTTTTAAACACTATATATATATATAAATAATCATTTATATGTAAATCACATATTTAGAATATTGAAAGAAAAAATACTCAGATATACACATTTTAACCCACATGGAAAAAGAAGATCATCATCATTGTTGTCTTCGTCGTCGTTATGTTGTCGTTGTCGTTTCTGTAGTCGTCGTCGCCGTCGTCGTCGTCGTCGTCGTATCACCACATCCTCGCATTTTCTATATATAATATAACATCATCAGGACACAATAATAATAATAATAATACTTATATCAAAAATGTTTATTACTTATATTTTGTATAGTATAAATTGTAGTAAAAAATAAATAAAAAAAACTAAAAAAACATTTCTTCTTCAATTATAAATAATTAATTATATTGCAATGCAATAAATAATAATATTTTATTCATTTGAATGAAAAAAGCACACCCAAAATTATTATTTTTTTCATCATTTATTTATAACACATTAAAACAATATTAAAAGGATATAAACAATAAATCCCACCACGTTAAAAAAAAATCAATTAAACACACAATTTAATATATAGAAAAATTTACAATTCTTTAAAATATATTTTTTATTTTATTTTTAGTTAACAATTTTATTAAAAACACTTTTCTATTTCAGTTTTTTTTTTTTTTTTTTTTTATCCTATAATTTCATTTTGGGATTTTAACTTCTTTTATGTTTAAAGATCAATACTCTTCTTGGTCCATATTTATCTTGTGTGTAACCTTTTATATATATATCACACACATGTATATATATATATTAAAAGTTATAAAAATCTATATATATATATATATATATATAAACGGTTACACTTGTATTTATCAATATTCAAGAGTTGTGTAAATACAATGATAAAATGTAGGAGGAAAATTTTGTGGAAAACTTTTATGGAAAATTGTATATATGCTACACAAATACATTTGTTATATTAATACTATATTCTAGACGTATTTTACATTGACATTGAGTATAGATTTTAATGTAATATACAATATATAAAATAAAGTATGATATTTAAATAGGAGAAATTGGCATGTGCTTTTTATTCTTTTTGATACCATCATATAGATATATACATATCTATTCAATTCAATGGAATTTTATGCTCTGATTATGATATAATAAATATTTTATCAGGTCGCAAATAATATATAATATTAAGGAGCTATAAATTGAATTGCATATATATATGTATAATTGTAATACAGTATTGCGAAATAAGGGTATAGATAGAACGTATAATGTATTCGCAATCAAAATTAGTTTAATCCATTTTTAAATCTTTCGAAAGCGTGATTTTTTAAAAGCTATAGGAAAGTTTTAAAAAAAAAACACATATAATTCAGAAAAATGCACGAAATCTTTATTTGAATCGATAGTACGGTCCATATAATTTAATGTTTGAAGATTATTTCATGCAAATGTTGACCTTGACTGCGCCTCAAATGGCCCATCCGTTTAGTCCAATTTTGGCATACTCTTTCCAAAATTTCGGCCGCTATCTCACGAATAAATACGTCAATTGAAGCGGATTTGTCTGTATAGACATGAGTTTTAACATAGCCCCACAAAAAATAGTCTAAAGGCGTTAAATCGGACGATCTAGGCGGCCAATTGAACGTGATCGGTCCCGAACGTGAAATAAAATGTTCACCGAACTCGCGTCTCAATAAGTCCGTTGTTGCGCGTGCTGTGTGGCATGTGGCACCGTCTTGTTGAAACCACATGTCATGCAAGTCAAGCTCTTGCATTTTGGGCAAAAAAAAGTTGGATATCATCTCACGGTAGCGCTCACCATTCACAGTTACGTTACGATTCGCATCATCTTTGAAGAAGTACGGTCCAATGATGCCACCAGCTCATAAACCGCACCAAACTGTGACTTTTTCTGGATCCATTGGTAGCTCTTGCTATCCTTCTGGCTGATATTCACTCCAAAATCGACAATTCTGCTTATTTACGTACCCATTGAGCCAAAAATGAGCTTCGTCGCGATGAACTTTTTTAACGGAGCACGCATTTTGTTAATAAAATTCAATAATTTGCAAGCGTTGTTCGTTTGTTAGACGATTCATGGTTAAATTATAGACCAAACTGAAGATGTTTGACGGTCAAAAAAAACACGAAACGTGCGTCAGCTGTTTAAACCAGTGTTGCCAAAAAGATAATAGCTAAAAAATCACACTTTATATACAGTTAAATTAATTGTAAAACTATCTATGGTTTGGCATTGCCTTCACTTACGACGGTCAGACAACATATATCCACGGCTCATCGGTCAAGATCTATTATTCTTATTATTAAGAACAATATATCTTGAAAGTTCCACAAAAAATGTATAAATTGAACAGAAACGAACGTTTTATTTTCAATAATTGATTCTTTTTTTTTTTTAGGACCGATTATGTTCAAAACCAATAGGGATATATTACTTGTTTATATATAAAATTTAGGTAATAAAACTCAAATAATTACACGTCGAACAGATCTTTAGTTTAAGAATCATCGTGCTTACATACATCCATCCATCCATCTGCATCTACAACGACCAACATTCCTCAGAAAGTTAAACAAAAAATTGATTATAAAATAAAGTATAATACAAAAACATTTTCGATAGTTACTTTACAAAAACTTCTCAATTTGTTTTTGTTATATGCACTATATATAAAATAATATACCACTTTCAATACAAACAAAAATTATTAAAATATATCCTTTCCCAATTTTCCTAATTTTCCAATTCTATAAACATATATAATAGAGATTTTTCCTGTGCGTGCGTGCATGCGTGTTTGTGTACGTGCGTGAATCTGATGGAGTGTTAAATGTTTTTCTCTTTAAACTTATATCTATGTATAAAATAAATTGTGGAAAATGCTCACGTATAAAGTAAGTACAGGCGCAATACAACTGCCAATATTGATAATGATAAAAAAAATATAAAAAAAAATTTTAATAATGTATTATTGATAAATTGGCAAAAAATTAATTAATTAATTAAAAAAAAAGATTCAAAAAAAATTCGCAAGGTTCTACCGAGATTTGAACTCGGATCGCTGGATTCAAAGTCCAGAGTGCTAACCATTACACCATAGAACCATATATTCACCCAACGTTTATTTATGTATGTAAATCAATTAGGGATTTCAATTGGAACTATTTAATATTTGTATAAAATTTAAAAATTTTATTTTGTAATGTTTTTTTTTTCAACATCTATTTATAAAATCAATAATAATTAAAAAAATACGTTGAATTATTCTTCATTTTCAATTAATTTTAAATTTATAGTTTACAGATTTAATTGTTTAACTATCAACGCTCTTTAAGCACTATGTGGTCAATATTTTAACTATATTATCATATGAAAGTTTTCCACCTATTTTAAATTCATTATTTAAGGTCGAAATTAAACATTAGTAATTAAATGTTTTTGAATAACCATATTCTAATTAAAATTAATATATTTTTATTTTTATGAATAAAATATAATATTAATTTTGAACATATAAATATCATATAAAAACACCAAATTTCTCATTGTCCTCACTGGTAAAACTAAAACCAAACAAATTCTGATAAATAAATACCGAGGTTAAAAACAGTCAAATAAACGTCATAAATATATTTTAGTAACTTTAAATATGGCCGCCATCATCATTTATTATATATATTTATTTATATATATAATTTAATATATTTATAGTAGTGGTGGAGTGGTGATATGATGTGATTGAAAAACAACACGTACATTTGCAAATAATAAAAAAAAAAGGTTTTTTTTTGTAAAAAAATGTGTGATGTTCAATGTGTATTTTTTTTTTTATATAAATATTATTAATTAAATCAGTTAATCAGTGAAAATTTTAATTTTATTATTAATTTATTTAATAAAAAACAAATTAAATTGTAAGAAAAAAAATGTGTACATGTTCAAAATTTTACCATTTCATTGTAATTTAAATAATAAATTTTGCCATTGGCTGGTGTTGTGTTGTGTTGTGTTTCTTTTTTTTTTTTCATTCCAATATAGATAGAAAAGAAAAAAATATTTATGTGCATTATTTTTTTTGTGCTTTTATATTGTGTGTTTTAAAAGAAATTATAATAATTATTAAATAATTGTGATATATCTAAATCCAATGATTGTATATGCGTTTTGTGATTTTTGTTGTTAAAATAAAAAAAATAACAAAATATTTTCTTTTTTTTTTTTAAATTGTAAATAAATCTTCTACTTTAAAAAATACAAAATATCATCACACACACACACACACACGCGCGCTGTTTTTTTTTTTGTTTTTTTTTCTGCTTTATATTTGATAATATTTTATAAAAATAATAATGTGCGATGATGAAATTGATAATTTCCAATGTTGTTAGATAATGGAAAAAAAGTGTATACTTTTTTAATAATTTGCGAATGCCGCCTTTGATATCATCAACGACAACGCATCAGCCGCAGCAGCTGCAGAAATCTTATCAATTACCATCATCAATTCTAACAATGTCTGCAGCAGATTCAGTTGACAATAATAATCAGCATCATCATCATCATCATAATCATCATCAATTAAGTCAATATCAATCTCATCATTCGCCAACATATCCGCAACAAAATCATCATCAACAAAAACAACATCAATTATCAATTGAAAGTGGTAATAATAATAATAGTAGTAGTAATAATAGTAATAATGGACACCAAATACCATCGGATGCAAATTTACCGTTGGTAACAGCACTATTTGATTATGATGCACAGGGTGAAGATGAATTAACGATAAAATGTGGCCAAATAATATATGTGCTTTCGAAAGATGTTAATATATCGGGTGATGAAGGATGGTGGACGGGTAAAATCGGTGATAAAGTTGGAATATTTCCATCGAATTATGTTACCGATAAAGATCCAATGGAAATCAATGCAACATCAACGGTATTCGGTAATATTCAACCGACACAAATCGATTATAAAGATTTACGATTAGAGGAGGTGATCGGTGTCGGTGGTTTCGGTAAAGTACATCGTGCCTATTGGTATTCGGACGAGGTTGCGGTAAAAGCGGCCCGACAAAATCCCGAAGAAGATATTAATACAATGCGTGATAATGTATTAAAAGAAGCAAAATTATTTTGTACATTAAAACATGTAAATATTGTTGCATTAATTGGGGTATGTTTAAAAGAACCAAAACTGTGTTTGGTTATGGAATACGCACGTGGCGGTTCATTAAGTCGTGTATTAGCATCGGGTAAAATACCACCAGATGTACTTGTTGATTGGGCTAAACAAATAGCACAAGGAATGCATTATTTACATAATGAAGCACCAATTTGTATAATACACAGAGATCTAAAAAGTTCAAATGGTAAGTAGTATTGTATAATTTTCAATGTATTATTCAACAAAATCTATAAAATATATTTAAATAATATGGATTATCAATTGAGAGTGTAAAATTAAAAAAAAATAAATATAACTTTCTATAATCAAATATAATCAATAATAAAAAAGAAACACACACAAACACACAAACACGCACACAATTTGTTATAGAAGATATGATTTTTTTTTCTAGAAAAAAAGACAAAATAACAAATCATAACAGGTATAATACCTGTATAATACATTTTGGTAATGAGAAAATATTAACTATTTTAGGAAATAATTCATTTATCAATGATATACAATTACAATTGTTTTGTGTTGTTAGTTTTTTTTTTTTTTTTTTTTTTTTTTACAAATCAATATTCATTTTTTTTTTATCATAATATAATTTTTGTTTTTTATGATTGATGGAATTCTTTTATATATTATTGATAATATATGATAATAAATAAAATAATATTGGTATATAATGGAAGCAAAAAATAAAATACAAAACGTTATCTAATTATTAACTATAAATTTCGCATTCATTTTAGAGGTATAATTTTATTTTACCATTTACGTCAATTGGTAATATTTATAGAATTCTTATTTAAATTTGATGATGATGATGATGGTCCCTGCGAACAGTTATGATTTTAACGGTCTAATAGTATTTTAAAAATCAACTTTATTGTTTATCGAATAATTTAAATATGTATGTACTCATGTATATTCTGTTGAGTAAACCTTTCATGAACAATATTTTTATTTGTATGATAAATGGATAAATGATACAATATAATTAAAATTTTTAAACTACGATTAGATTTTTCTGTTTTAATAATTATATGAGGTAAGGTCAATCGAATTTTTAAAGAATAACAATACAATTAACATATTTTTTTATTTATGATATTTTTTTTTACATTTATTACGTATTTTTTTGTATATATTTATTGTATGTTATCAAAAATTATATAAAAAAAAACAATATTTTATCAAAACACACAAACAAAAAAGGTTCAAATCTCATTAACAACACAACAATACACACACATACCAATTTTTGCTAATATCATTGTATTTACTTTAAAAAAAAAACAACAACAAATAATATTTGTACAAAAAAATAAAATAAATAATAAATTGTGGTGGTATCGATCATGACAATAACATGTTGTATATCGTCTCATTAAATATGATGACGTTTTTAATATGTTTTATTTATTTGTGTTCAAATTGGTTTTATGTTATGCTTTCTTCTTTTTTTTTTTGAATAATTGTCACATAATAAGTAAAGGGTTGTGCTTGTGACCAATTCCCTCTATAGTCTTCGTGGTCGACAGTCAGAATACAGTCAAACAAACAGTCAGAATACAGTTATACCTTCAATTGCTCTTAAATCTAGAACTAATTAGAATAAAAGAAATAGAAAAGATAGCTAAATAGTGAGCAACAACGATTTCTTCAAAAATTATATTGATCTTTCGGTGTTTTTTTAAGGGAAGGATCGAATCGATTCAATTTACTTTATAGTTAATAAAACCAAAATTTCACGTTAATAGGAGTTTGCAAGTCATCGTGTTTATATCCAACCATTGATCTATACCAGATAGAAAACAAAAATCGTTTCCTTTCGGATCTACAAAGTGATAATAAAAAAGTGGTGTTAAGAAAAAGTGTTTTCTATGCCATAATATTTCAATATTCTTGCTAATTTGAACAAATCAATAAGGACGATAGATTTTGAAATCGAAATAAAATATTCAATATAATAGATTTTTTAATTATAAAACCAAATAAAAATAATACCAAATCTTTTCTTTTGTTTTTTTGCAATTGGGTGAGGAAATCCTTTTCACAGACATAGTATCAAACTCTCGTCACCAAATGTAACGTCCTACCGACCAAAAACCCCAGTCTGCGGTATATGGGCAGGTATACCGCCCCATCCCCCCGCCTCGAAGATATGAGACTTCCGGACTAGGGCCTATTACGCTTGACTTGATTTCTGATTCAATATGATCAGCAGTCGTTGACTGATAGCCCTCAGAGTGTTTCTATCTTTCTATACCAAATCTTACATTTCCATTTATCTTTTTATCCATTTATATATGGAAAAATTATTTGATAAATGAATGAACTTTATTTTGAATTGTTCAGCCAAAAAAAAAAAAAAAAAAAAAGAAGAAAATTCAAATCTTTCACATACCAAAAATAAAATACAAATAAAAATTCATTCAATATTTTGAGGGGTTTTTAGTTTGTGTTTGTTTAATCAAAAATATATTTGAAAAATAATATCGCGTAATTAATGTAATTTAATATTTTTTTAATTAAATTTTTTTTGTTTTTTCATTAGTATACAATTCACATAATAACTACCCAAAAAACCATATACCATTCATTAAACAATATACATATATATAGTAAAACAACAAAACAACTTTTTTTTTTTTTGTAAAATAATATCTTTTCAATATGGATATGGAAAAAATAAATATATTTTATAAGACATTGACCGTCTTCGTCCGTCGTGCGTCTATACAAAAAATAATAAACTATACAAAAATTGTATCAAAAAATTCAAGTGTAAATAATATATTAAAATGCATTCGTTTTTTTTTCTTTAGTTGTTGATAGGTCATTATATTTCTAATGCATTTTTTTATGTTTAAAATTAATTAGTTATTATTAAAATGTACAATAATTTGGTATTTGCTCGCGTTATCACGACAAACATTTAAAGGGGAGTTAACAACAATCAAATCAATTTTATTTACCTTTGGATATTCTAAATTGTAATTTTGGCCATTGACATATAGAATCGATTTTCACTGGTAGAATCTTAACACTGTAATCTAATTACTATATAACAAAAAGGTTGTTTGGAGAACGTAATGATATCTTTTCGTATCAGAATAATTCATTTTAGACGATATTAATGATGAAATAATTCTTTAAAATGAATATCAAATTAACAAACAGATCTTATAAGCAATTACCAAAAAATTGCCAACATTTTATAGGTAATAATTTTATAAGTAATTCAGTAACTTTATTTTAAAAGTATAAATACCAATCTAAATTCATCTTTGTACGATACGATCATTTACGATTGATATTTATTATATATATATATTATTTAATGGTTTTCTTTATATTGCTGTTGATATTGTTCAAGTATTTAAGAGATTACCATCATTATTACATTTTGTATTTACTTGATAAGATATCAAAAAATATTTAACCAACAAACATACACGCACAGTACGTCATTACCAACCAGACAACCATTTAACAAAGCATATGTATATATAAAATATAATATAAGTACATCCATCATCATATGTGTATATATCAGATGTGCGTTTTTAGTTTATCAACAAATATCTCAATATTGTTATGAATGATATAATTGTTTTTATTGTGTTTTTTTTGTGTTGCTAAAAATATTGTTGAGATAAGGATATACGCGCACATTTATAGATAGGAAAAATAAAGCACAACAATATCAATAGTTAGTTATTCTTCTATATATATATATATATTCAAATAAATTTAATTGTTTGCTGATATTGATATATGCAGGGTGTCCCAGAACCTGACCACAATACTCCGGTTTTCGGTTCTATGGGTCATTTGGAGTCGAATACATTCTCAAAAATTGTTCTTTACATTCTCAAATCGACTTCGTTTCGGAGTTATACGAAAAAAACCAATTTTTTTAGATTTTCATATTTTTCACATTTTCGACCACTTATGATAATATAGCTGGTTACAGTAATTGGAAGACCACATACGCTATTAGCATCCGCATTAAATTACCTTTAAATTAACGTAAAAATTATGTAAATCGGACCACGGGTTGGTTCTCTAGATGTTTAAAGAAACGAAGAAAATCACACATAGCAGTTTTTGTTCTCTAAAGTTTGAGGTATTATATCTCGAAAAGACACCACTTAAAACTTTCCGCCACACATCCTAAAAACCTTGCTACATTAATAAGCTACGTTTTTGCCATATATTTCAATACACTATCTCTAATATCTCTAATTTTGAGGTCCAATCCTACTGAAGAAATATGTTATATATTTTGTGTTTTCGGTTATTTTTCGAATATGAATTTTAACACAGAGTTGCATTTTCCCGTGCGGTTGGTCGTATGGCTAATTACCGAGACCATAAAAGCCACATATTAAGAAACTAACAACATAAAAGCTGTTGTTGGACGCTAAAACCAAATTGTTGGTTGTAAAGCGAAAAATTAATTTTTTATTTATTATCTCTAATAGTTTAGAAGTTATTCACAAAACCTCATGAGGAGCACGCACGGATAAAAAGTATAAAAATGTATGGACATTTTTAAAATTAATTCATAGGTGAAAAAACTATGAATATTAAAAACAAAAATGCCCATACATTTTTATATTTTTTATCAGTATATCCTAGTGGGTTTTTGTGAATAACTTCGAAGCTATTAGAGATATAGTATTGAATTTTATATCAAACGCAAGCTAATTAATGTAGCAATTTTTTTTTTTTCACTTTTCGAGATATAGTACCACAAACTTTAGAGAACAAAAAAATATTATGTGTTGTCTTCACACGTTTCTTTAAATATCTAGAGAATCCGTTATGTAGATAAGTGGTCGAGAATGTGAAAAATATGTAAATCTGAAAAAAATCGGGTTTTTGAATCGATAGTACGGTCGATATCATTTACTGTTTGAAGATTATTTCATGCAAATGTTGACCTTGACTACGCCTCAAATGGTCCATCCGCTTAGTCCAATTTTGGCATACTCTTTCCAATATTTCGGCCGGTATCTCACGAATAAATGCTTCAATGTTGTCTTCCAATGCGTCAATTGAAGCGGGCTTGTCTGTATAGACATGAGCTTTAACGTAGCCCCACAAAAAATAGTCTAAAGGCGTTAAAGCGCACGATCTAGGCGGCCAATTGACCGGTCCCGAACGTGAAATAAAATGTTCACCGAACTCGCCTCTCAATAAGTCCATTGTTGCGCGTGCTATGTGGCATGTGGCACCGTCTTGTTGAAACCACATGTCATGCAAGTCAAGCTCTTGCATTTTGGGCAAAAAAAAGTTGGATATCATCTCACGGTAGCGCTCAAAATCACAGTTACGTTACGATTCGCATCATCTTTGAAGAAGTACGGTCCAATGATGCCACCAGCCCATAAACCGCACCAAACTGTGACTTTTTCTGGATGCATTGGTAGCTCTTGCAATGCTTGTGGCTGATATTCACTCCAAAATCGACAATTCTGCTTATTTACGTACCCATTGAGCCAAAAATGAGCTTCGTCGCTGAACACAATTTCGTCGCGATGAACTTTCTTAACAGAGCACGCATTTTGATAATAAAATTCAATAATTTGCAAGCGTTGTTTGTTTGTAAGACGATTCATGGTTAAATTATAGACCAAACTGAAGATGTTTGACAGTGAAACAAAACACGAAACGTGCGTCAGCTGTTTAAACCAGTGTTGCCAAAAAGATAATAGCTAAAAAATCACCCTTTATAATATAAATTATTAATAAACAATATGGATTTGTATTTATTGGATAAAAAAATAAAATAATAAGTATTATAGTAACAGACATAACAAGAAGACCATAACGATTTTCATATATTTTCCATACATATATAAATGTGTGATGTAGTATTTTATATCATAAATAGAATTTGTTTCCTATTTTGATGTGGTTTTTGCACAATAAAATTGTTTTATGGAAAACCCACAAATAAACAAATAATATGATAATAATTTTTAATTTCTATGTACACAAATATATTTGAATAAAAAAAAATCAATCAATCAATTACTTACTGAATGATGCGAGATTAAACGCACGTATCCTCGCATTCATATATATTGATGCGTATTTAAAATATTAATAAGTTATATTTAAAATATATAATAAATAAATTAATACAGCAGGTAATTCATATTCATTAGAATTATTAGTAATTTTATATATATAGATATATAATATAGAGACTTATCACAAATCATAAATTGTATTTTTTAAACAGTCAAATTGAACCATGTTAATTAATAGTAATTAATATGAATTTTTTGTGAGATGTATAATAAATAGAACTTTTCAATGAATGCTTCTTAAACGCTGAATGAATGCTTCTAAAGATGACTTGATGAGGAGGGTTTGAAAAAAAAAAAAACTCTTTTTCTAATCTTTTGTCTTGTCTTAATAAATTCATCAATCATATGAAAATGTATAAATACACGTCGTTAATTAATATTTAAAAATAAAAGTATTACGTAAAAAAAATGAATTAATATCATAATTTATTTTAAACCATTAAGTGTTATTTAAAATTTATTTTGATAATTTAATTATAAAACTAAAACATATATTATTTTTCTGTCTTTTTTTTGAAGGTGCATTATCTCATTGCAAACAAATATAATATTTTGTCCTCGCTACATTACATTTTTTTTATTGTATTTAAAATAAAAATATATCTGATTATATTTTTATAGGGGAAATACCTTTAAAGAATTTTATTTTTTCTTTATTTATTTATTTATTAATAATGTTTGATTATCAAAAAAAAAAAAACAGCAACAAAAACTAGAGAAACTCAACACACAACATGAAAAAAAAAATTTTCATTATCATTTATTGCAAATTTTTTTATTGTATTATTTCTTTTTTTTTTTTTTTGTAAAACTTTAGTTATGAAAGGTATTATTATTATTAATGTTTATATGAGGGTTATCTTTGTCGTTCAATTTTAGCTTGCTTGCAATCATTTTTCGTTTGTTTAATAATTGCGAAAGATATAAATAAAACAACAAAAAAAAAATTGTGTTATCAATTTAATGTATGTTTGTTTATATTTTTTTGGCGATAATTCAAGTACATGGATGCGAAACAATTGAAAATATTGATAATATATAATTTTTGTATGTGTATGGTTTCTATTTTTTTTTTTGTGTTCGTTAAACGCTATACACCACTACAACGATCGCTATTGCCGAATTTGGTGTGTTTGCCGACCGTTTAGAGAAATTTTAATAAAATATTTATGGGTCATGAGTTTAAATAAACAAATTTGTTTTTTAACCAATCTACTATAATATAAACATATTGATATTTATATATAATTATGTAAAAACCCATCAGAACTATGCGGCAATTATAACCATGAGATTACTTTAGAGGAAACTTATAACTGGAATCGCTAAAAATTAGATATAGCGTTTGTCGTTATATTGAAGGCACACACTTTTGTATCAAACTATCAAAACAAAACTTAAAAGGGAAAACATCACTATCAAATAGTTTATTCGAAAATTCGCAATCCATTGCGAAATTATATACATAATAATAATAAAATTAATACCGTGTTATTATCAATAAAACATTAAAACTTTAACTATATACTATTTTAACCATTATAATATCGGACACCTGCTATTTTATTCGTATGCTCGATTTTGAGATGCGGAGAAAGGACTTTAAACAATAATTTTTTAGTCCTTCTAGTTATTTATTTCATAAAATGATGGTTTTAGTTAAATAATTGCGCAGACAGAAGTAAAACAATTTTTAAATTCAATTAGTTATGGAATTTATTTCAAAATGATTACATTTAAGGGAAAAAAATTTTGACCATTATAATATCGGACACTTATATTATACGCCACTAATCTCCCATGTAACGCCTCCTTTAGCCCTTATGATAGCCTCCATTCTCTTAGATGCAGTATTTACTAAATTTTTACATTCATCCGGTGTTTTTGTATTCCTCATTTCAATGATTTTACCTTCGAATTCTTCACTCCTTCAATTGTAACTTTCGGATCATTTTTTAACTTTGTTTTATTACTGCCCACAATGATGGACTTTAATAATGACTTGAAGATACCCATTTCCAAAAGTAGATTTCTAAACACATTTCTTTAGCTTCCAACCAGTTCTTAGTTGCTTTAGTGGTTTGTGGTAGAGCAACATCTTATTGAAATGTAAATTCCCCGTTTGAGTATAATTTAATAGTCGATGGCAAAAGGTATATTCATTTAATATATGAATGTATTTTTGTGAGTTAACCGTACACTCAATGAAATGTAAATTCCCGAGGCCTTTTATCGACATACAACCCCACACTATGGCACTGGCTGAAATTTTCGCAGTGCGTGCTAAACAATCACGATGGAATGATTCATTTTTTGTGTAATTTAGTTGATTATCGGAATTACCATACAAATTAACTTTCCAATAACAAATTTACTTTCATCACTAACTATAATGCTATCCCATTGCCCCAGAACTCAAAATTGTTTATTGTTTTGTTTTTTTTTTTGCAAAACAATTGAAAGGGACTTTGATTAGGGCTGAAAAATTATTAGAGATATTATTATTAGGGGAAAAACATTTTTAATAAAATATGTCTTTATTTTTATCATATATTCATAGCTCGGTTTATGAATCCATTGCCTTGTCCACTTTCGTGCGACAGGTTTTGGGATTGGTGTTGACTATTTTAGATTTATATCATGCCCAACACTTCTCCTATTTTTCATAGTTGAGTTTATCACGATCAGTAACATTAGACCACTTTCACTTTCTTTTAATTATTTTACACCACTTTCTGTGACTCAAATGAACCGGTTAAATCATATTTTATTTAAATATCTAATACGGTAGACTTACAAATTAGCTACATTAAGTTCTTTAGGAATATTTCGTATTGTTCTTAATAATAATAAGATTAAAAAGAACCATACAGTCCCAAATGTAAGTACAATCATTGTGGGTATTAATAAAACAAAGTAAAACATGATCCGAAAGTTACAATTGAAGGAATGGAGAATTCCAAGGAAAGACCATTGAAATGAGGAATACAAAAACATCGGATGAATGCAAACATTTTGTAAATACCACGTCTAAGAGAATGGAGGCTATCATAAAGGCCAAAGGAGACGTTATACGAGAGATTAGTGGCATATAATATAAGTGTGCGATATTATAATGGTCAAATTTTGTTTTTGTTAAATGTAATCATTTTGAAATAAATTCCATAACTAATTGAATTTAAAAGTTTTTTTACTTCTGTCTGGGCAATTGTTTAACTTAAACCAACATTTTATGAAATAAAATTAGAAGAATTTAAAAAATTATTGTTTAAAGTTGTTTTTTGGCATCTCGAAATCGAGCATACGGATAAAATAGCAGGCGTACGATATTATAATGGTTAAAGTAGTATATATATAATGGTTAAAGTAGTATATATTAACAGTATAACATATAGAAACACTTGGCATATAAAACAGCGATATTAATGTCTATAATATTTTTAATTATACATACATATTTTTTTCAAAGAACATCTTCTTTTTTTTTTTTAAATAACCGTATAAGAATCATATATGAATATAATATTCAACATATCAAACCCTTTTAATGGATTATCGCAGGGTGTTATTTGCCTTAACATAATAATAATAATAATAATAATAATATAAATTATATGTATTTGAATATATACATATAGATAGATAGTATATTAAAGGGATATAATAATAAAAGAGGATTTTATATCATTACTATATACTTTCATTTTACTATATTTTTATCTGCATAATTATAATATTTTTATGAGATACTATATATACTATATATATGTATGGAATTTTTATACAGTGCATTCCGCTGCTTAAATGCGGCAGCATCGATTATTTGGAAATAACACTAAAATTTCCTTTAGTAATTTCACTCTCCGTTAAGGTGTTTTTATCCTTCTTTGTGTGAAATGGCCTGGCCCGGAGTTAACGTAGAAAAAATTTGAAAATTCTTAATTTTGTAAAATGTCGTCCCGATTAGACGAACAACACTGTATATCAATATCAAACGATTATTCTTCATTTTCAAAATATATATACATATATAAGGATATTTCTTCTGTCGATTTTTATTTATTATTTATTTATATTTGCAAATATCAAGGGAAAATAGGGAACGGCTGTCAAAATACAAACAGAACTATATATATATAATATAGTTAAATTTATAAACTAAAAAAGGAAAAAAAAAGATTCCAATATATGATAGTGCACGTTTATATATAGTTTATATACAGCACAAACTGCATAAATATATAAATAATATAAAGATATAGATATATATAAATAAATATAGCAAAATGACTAAAAATGCATTTTAGATTAAAGTGAAATATATTGTTTGAATGTGATTAGATTTTAACAAAAAAAAACATTTTTTTTTCTATTGGAAAAAAGAATTCTATATAGAACAAGAAGGGTGATAATTTAATATATATATATATATATATATATATATATATTATATACAGAACGATTTGATGATTTGGAATATATATAGAAGTATAGAAGTATAGTGCAATATTAAATAAATAACTAATATATGGTGTGTGATTATAAGCTGCAGTATACCCAAAAATGATTCTGTGGTGTAAATGATAAAAATGCCAACCTAAAATTCTAACGAAATTTTGGGGTCGTGGGTTCGAATCCTACTGAAGACATAAAATATGTTTTTTGTTGTCGGTTACTTTTCGAATCTGAATTTTAACGGCTGTTGTTGGACGTTAACACCAGATTGTTGGTGGTAAACCGAAAAATTAATTTTTTATTTATACCCAATAATTGACTGTTTTTCTCTTTTGGGGGAATTTTGAAAACTTTTCCTCACATTTTTACTGGATCAATGTGAGTGACACGCATTTCCAATAAATTGCTTCTAATTCTATCCCTTTCAATACGTGTCAGTCATCTAAGGAATATGTCGTTGCATTTCTAACACATCTACTTGAAAAAGTCGGGAAATGATTCCCAAAATTTGTCCAAAAAACGACTCGTTATTTCGCCCTCTCTGATATTATCCAAATGGGATATTATATATTATCCAAATGGGATATGTCCAATTCATAAAACATCGTGTTGTGAATATTTGAGAAGATTTGAATTCAGCCCTGGTTCCTAAGTTATGGGGCCTAGAAGTTCCTTAATATTTATTTATATATTGACTTAAAAAGTTTTATTTTAAAAATATTTATTTACCGCTCTATAAAACCAAATACAAAACCATTTGCATTAAAAGAAATTAAGAAAAACCACGAAAAACCTAACTTTTATTTCTATATATATTTATTGTTTATGGGGAATATAGAATTTTTCACAATTTTCAAAAATAGGTTTTAGACATAATATTGGGCCTAACGTCAGTTAAATAGCTCTATTAGCGCTTAGTCAAGTTTGTCTAAACACATTAATCGCAATTTAGAAGCGATAGATTCATTGTATATTCGTATATTTCTGAAGATTTGCAGTTTCGTCAATGGGAAATTCTATAGGCCCCATAACTGAACCCCCACGACTAGGTTCAACTCCAAATACAAAAAGATAAAAAACAATGTCTTATGACTGTGATTAGACCACATTTGGATAATATTCGGTCTTACTCTTTGAGATATGCGAATTAAATAAAAAATTTTAAAGTGTTTATTTCAGGAATGTCATATAAAGTTAAATGAATTATTATAGAGATATCTCGTTCTGTTTCGGATTGGTGATTAAGTCAAATCCATCCCTCTAACCATTGGCACCCCCTTAATTTCTGAATCTTCTAGATGTTTGTCTATCTACCATACAGAGTTTTCATCATTAATTTTTCATTAAAGATAAGAATATTAAATATAGAAAATATGTGTGGTATTGTTGCTTTAATGATATGTGATTATAAATTTTCCTTTGCCTTTATAATTTTCTTCTCTATTGTGTGTGTGTGTGTGTGTTTATATACTTTTTATTTATTTTAGTCTTTGATCGTTTTGGTGTGTACTGCAGTGTGTATTATTTATATACTGTATAGAATAGTCTTTAATTAACGAAATCAACTTATTATATAAAAACAAAAAAAAAATGATATACTGATTAAAGTTTAAGAGAAAATAGTATATCTATTAATTGGAATTACAAATAAAATATATATCTTTTGTTGTTGAAACGTTGCCATTCTTAAAATATCTCCACATGTTGTTTTTTAAATGATAACAAACATATAATAATAATAATAATAATAATAATAACAATAATAGTCGCTTATTTGGTAAATACATAAATGAATATATAATGTTTAAGATAAAATTTGCACTTATTCCAAAATAAATACAAAATAAACAAAGAGTTGTTATACAGCAAAGCAATATGCGATATATATATATATATACAAAAATAGAACATGGACTTTCCATTTTTTCGATTAAATTTACAAAATTTATATATATGTATATACAAGGGTTTTCTATAATATAATACTAATACTTCTTATTATAAAATTGCATCCAAAATGTATACAATAAATACACTTTATTTTATATACATTTTCATATCGGTATTTCTCTTGTTGTTCAATTTTATTTTTAGTTTATTTTTATCTATATGTTAAATGCGGTTGTACATAAATGAAATAAATCTACTCTATATAGTAAAAAATTATTTGCTAAAATACATTTTTAATATATATATATATACAAAGAGATATACAAATAAATAAATATATATAATAATATAACAATTTTTTTTATATATAGTTTAGTATTCTATAAAGTAAATTTTTTAATTTTATTGCTTAAATTTGCTTTTTTTAATATTATCACTATATAGAAGAAATAGAAGAAAAAAGGTGAATGAAAGAAATATCAGTAAAATTAAGGTAAAATATACCTTTGGTGCGACTAATCCTTGGAATCAATATAACAATAAAGGAAAATTTGATCCGCAAATCTCTTATTGTGTATATAGAAAATATCCTTCTACGGTTTTATGCAAAACAGCCAAGTTTGACAAAAATTGTCAGTGTGTAATTTTGAATCAATTAAAAAAATGTATATTTGCATATTTGTAAATAATTCTATATTTTCCATAAATATATAAATATATAGAAATAAAACTATTTTAATATAACAAACAAATATTTGTAAAATTAATATATCTGTTCTGTATCTATATATAAAACGAAAACAAAGTATTTATAAATAATATATGCAAAAATTGCAATATATATTTATGTGTTTTTTCTGTATATACGTATATGTAAATTCATGCAAATTAATTAATTGTGTTGATAATGAAAAAAAAAATAAAAATAAAGTAAATAAATTAAAAAAAAAATAGATTCTTTTATGCTATTTTGCTATTATTTTGTTTTTTTTACCTTATTTAAGTAAAAACACAAATTGAACAAGTTCTTAAATAATAAAATATTATATTAATATATCGCGAAAAATAAAATATTTTATTCGAAAAATGTTTGCATTTGAAGAAGACTTTAACGAATCACATTTGTACTGAAGATCAAGTACAGAAATTGTACAAAAGATGAGCGTAAGAAGTTAGTTCTACAATATGCAAATATACAGTTGATAAATTTCTTTAATCGTTATATAGTTATTCAGAATCAAAATCAAAGCAAAGATTTTCATAACCTTATTGTACTACAATTATTTATGAGAATGCTATATAAAAAAATTAAATCTTACAACTGAAAATATCCGCGGTTTTACCGTCCAATAAACAGCCTTCCCGGTGTTGGTTTTTTTCTAATTTGTTTCCTTTGCGATGTCGCGGTAATTAGCCGTATGACCAACCGCTCGGGAAAATATGCAACTCTATGTGAAAATTCGGATTCGAAAATAGCCGAAGAATACAAAATATATTTTGGGATGGTATTTTTATCAACTACACCACAGAGTCACAGATAAATCAGTAAACGTTTCCATAACGTTATTTTACTACGATTATTTAAGCGAATTCTATATAAATATATTAATGACAATGTCATCACTTATGGTTCCAAAACGTGTGGTAGATGACACATGCCAACGAACGGCATCTTGGGTGTGTTCGAAAAGAAATAATGCGTCGCATCTTTAGAACAATGGATGATGTCGATACGCCCATGAATTTTATAAAATGAATGGTAAATCACTAGATTATAGAGTGAGAGGATGCGCTCATAGATTTGCATAGTGAAGCCACTATTTTTATAGGGTTTGTGTTTACATAAATATGTGTGATCGATTGCAACCAGTGGCGGTGCAATATAAAGCGTATTTGGATTGAATGACTACCGAAGAATATTTCATTTTTCTTTATAAAGTGGTTCAGATTCTATCCGAAGTTATTCCAAAATAATTGTTACAAATCCTAAATAACTAATAAAAATAGTTAATCACTAGAGGTATGTGCAATACTATTGAAATCACTATTTAATAAACAGATTTCCTCACCACCCGAAGGTTATTGTTAGAACGAATGATCCAGATAAAACAATTGCTACTCAAAATCAAAATCGCAAAATCGGGACAAAATCGAAAACTACACACAACCCAATCTCATTTTGAATGACTCCGCCACTGGTGTTTTCAATTTTTTCTAAGAATTTTTTTACCATTGGAAAATAATTTTTTGTTTGTTTGTTTACAAAATAAGACCCAAGGGGAGGAGCCAAATTTGGGTGTTATTTAAAAAATTTCTGCTTCACTTGAATTTGTATACGTATACGATATCAGGTAATCCTTTTACTCTACAATCTAGTGGTAAACCGCACATTGTTCGGTTTTTTTTAAATTGGTCGCTTAAGGTGGTGATCGTGTACCGTCAAAAATGCTGGACAGCAAACCATCCAAGGAGCGTTGGAAGGCCGCGGGGTAGGTTGAAAGATGAAGTGGAAGTGAAGCTTCGGGCTCTTGGAGTTTTCGGCTAGCAGACGTTAGCGGTGAATAGGCCCGATTGGAGAATACTTTTATTGGAGTCTAAAATCAATTGTAGGTTGTACGCTACACGCATAAGAAGCAGAAGTAGAAGTAGAAGATGTAAATAAATGACATACGAAGAAAGACTGAGATGAAATAAAACTCGTAGATAATTCATCAACATCCCAATAAATATTTAATAAAACCAAATATATATTTGATTGTATATATTAGGTAATCTAGAAAGTTTAATCACTTCAAAGAAAAATGATATGAACACATTTTATAGTAACCTTTTTGTAATTACTATAAAATACAGACATCTGTGCGATACATATATACATTTTTGTCAATTACCAAAAAATAAGAAACGATAAAAAAAGAATTCAAACCGTAAAAATATTCTACACATTAAAATGTCATATATAAGATAAAATATTATCATTTTTATGAATGGAAAATTGTGTAAAAGTAAAAACAAAAATACAAATAAAATATCAATTTCATTTCAGTTATTATCTTTTCTTTCAAAATGACAAATTATTTTCCTATTGAATTGAATTTTATTGTTAAACACAAAACTATATATTTGTAAAATTTTTGTCTAAATATTTTGTTTGTTTTGCGTAATTCATAAATAGATCTTGATAATATACAATAAAAATATGGTAAAAACAAAACAATACTATATAAAAAAAATATAAAATTATTCAATTGTGCTTGATCTTTTATATATATATTATATATATAATATATAAAAGGATAATGACCTAAAAATCTAAATAATATTGTTTGTTTAATGTTTCTTATATAGGTATTTTTTTATGTAATTATATTTTGTATACAGAAATCTGAATCTATATATATATAAAAATTGTGATTTTAGAGATGAACATATAATTATTGATTTGAATTGTTTTATTGAATACAATTTTTTGCTATCGGAAATGCCGCATTTTACATTTCTATTTTGATAAAACGAAAAAAAAAATGAGGAGTGTTTTTATTAATTCTATATAATACCAAGACTTTGACTGATCTGGCCTGGATTTTTCCATTGATTCAATTGGCATTAATAATATATATATATATATATATATAATTAACTTTTTTGGAATTCTTTCATAAAAAACGAAATTTTTCTCTTAATAATTAGATTTTATTTTTATATATACTACTTTAACCATTATAATATCGTACACCTGCTATTTTATCCGTAGGCTCGATTTTCAGATGCCGAAAAAGGAATTTAAACAATAATTTTTAAATCCTTCTAATTTTATTTCATAAAATGATGGATTTAGTTAAATAAATGCGAAGACAGAAGTAAAAAAACTTTTAAATTCAATTAGTTATGGAATTTATTTTAAAATGATTCAATTTAACAAAAAAAAAATTTTACCATTATAATATCGGACATTTATATTATATGCCACTAATCCCCCTGTAACGCCTCCTCTGGCCTCCTTTATGATAGCCTCCATCTTCTTAGACGTGGTATTTATAAAATTTTTACATTCATCCGATGTTTTTGTGTTCCTCATTTCAATGATTTTCCTTGGAATTCGTCACTCCTTCAATTTTAACTGTCGTATTAACTTTTAAACTTAATCACCACAATGATTCTATAGGACTTTAATCATGACTCGAAGATGTCCATTTCTAAAAGTGGATTTCTAAACACTAAACACAGCTTCCAACCAATCTTAGTTGCTTTAGCGGTTTGTGCTAGAGCATCATCTTATTTAAATGTATATTCGCTGTTTGAATATAATTTAATATTCGATAATTTAATATATGAATGCATTTTTGGGCGTTAACCGTACACTCAAAAATTAAGTAAGTAAATTAAGAAAAATAAACGACGGCTTTTACCGGCATAACTCCACACCATAGCTGAAAATTTCACAGTGCGTTTTAAACAATCGCGATGGAATGCTTCATTTTTTGTGTGAATTAGTCGATTATCGGAATCACCCACAATAACATATTTACATTCATCACTAAATCTAATGCGATCCCATTGCCGCAGAACTCAAAATTGTTTATTGTTTTGTTTTTGTTGTAAATCAATTGAAAGGGGCTTTGATTTGGGCTGAAAAATTATTAGGGGAAAAACATTTTTAATAAAATATGTCTTTAATTTTTATATATTTATGAATTTATGATATATTTATTTATGAATTCATTACCTTGTCCACTTTTGTGGGACAGGTTTTTGGATTACTGTTGGTCATTTTAGATTTATATCACTCACAGCAGTTCTCCTATTTTTTCACAATTGAATTTATCACGATCGGTAACATTAGATTTTCCACCACTTTCTGTGACTCAAATGAACCGGTTAAACCATATTTTATTTAAATATCTGATACGGTAGACTTACAATTAGCTACAGTTCTTTAGGAATATTTCCTAATGATAATAAAATTAAAAACAACAGTCCCAATTGTGGGCATTAATAAAACAAAGTAAAAACATGATCCGAAAAATTGAATAAATTGATTGAGTGAAGGAAAAATCATTGAAATGAGGGGTACAAAAACACCGAATGAATCCAAAATTTAGTAAATACGACATCTAAGAGAATGGATGCTATCATAAAGGGCAAAAGAGACGTTACAAGCGAGATCAGTGGCGTATAATATAAGTGTCCGATATTATAATGGTCAAATTTTTTTTTGTTGAATTGAATCATTTTGAAATAAATTCCATAACTAATTGAATTTAAAAGTTTTTTTACATCTGTCTGCGCACTTATTTAACTAAAACCATCATTTTATGATATAAAATTAGAAAATTTTTGTTTAAAGTCGAGCATACGGATAAAATAGAAGGTGTCCGATATTATAATGGTTAAAGTAGTATATAACTAGAGTAAAAGAAATCGCAAAAAAAAGAGAAATATCAAATATCCTTAGGGTATACAGTTTTTCATCTAATGTGAATGAAGATAAATCGAATTGTTTTTTTTTTCTTTCTAGAATTGTGTATGTGCACTTGACATAGTTCAATAAATAAAATTAAGCCGCATCTATATATGTATGCATATAGATTTAAGTGTGTTATCGCCACCGCATTGATAAACAAATGAACATTAATATAGTTATATATATATATACAAAAAAATTTATAATGGATAATAATAATAATAATAATAATAATAGTGAATAAATATTGATTTTTTTCTTCTATGTATATATAGAAATATTTTCCATTTTTATCCCGACTAAATATTTTTAATTTTATATCCCGACTATATAATATTATCCATCCATATATACATATATTTATATATAGGCTTTAAAGATAATATACAAACGATGAACAGAATTAGTGTGTTACAGAATAGATATATATATATATATTAGAAATCAGATGATTTACAATATAAAATTTTATTATTATATATGTAGCTTCGCATATATTCATTTCTAATATCAGATATATTTAGCATCACTCAATAAGTTCGTAGGATGACTATATAATAAAACCACAACTTTTAGACAAAATTCGGCTTTATTCATCAACATACATATAGTTTCCTTCAAAAGTGATACATTCATTACAACGCGTCTCTAAAATATTTCGATGCATTTTTTTGTTGAAAGATTTATCTTTGGCAGCAAATTGCCCTTAAGTCAACCTTCTTTTCATCCTTTATTGTACATACTAAGCTGACTATCGATTTGACCCCGGAGTGTAGTGATGGATCCATGTTTCATCCATCGTCATAAATCGTATGAAAAAACATTTTTTTTGTATTGCGCTGGAACAGCTTCAAAAGGAACTCTGAATCGTTTACGAATTTGTTATTTTTGGTTGAACAGAGCTTTATCATATGTTCAAATGTTCAGGCAAAATCGTGAATACATTGGCTTTTGATATCTTTGAGGTGTCAGCTGTCTCAAACACAATTTTTTTTATGTTTTCGGGAACAACTGGTTTTGACCATAACGTTCAACATTACTTTAAGAATTACAAAAGTACCATCACAAAAATCACTGTAACTTTTGAATTAAATGTCAGATACGAACTTCTTGAGTAATGTGTTATAAAAAATCATTATACATAGACAGTATTATACATATAGATATATAGACGTTCTTTATATTTTTATATCCATCATATATATATATATATATAAGTAATTGATATACGGATATTAATTTAATATATATATATATATACAAATATAAAATTGATTGATTATACACGCACTATCTGATTACTCTATATATTTATTTATATTATGTGCAAATTATAGGACGAATTGTTTTTAGGGTTTTTACTTTTTATATATTTTTATTGATTAATGTTATAAGGAATTGTTTATTTATAGGACATCCTTTTCACATAGAAATTAACCTCAATCCAATATATTTTATGCTGTATAGATAAAATTGTCTTATCAAATATCAATTCAGACTTAAAAAATTTTATTCTAACTATATATATAGATGTAATAAAAGGACATCCTATAATGTAAATTTTTGTAAAAGTAGGTCCTTACATCTGTCCTTCAGATGTCGTATTTAACACATAAACATTTTTGAGATTCATCAAAAAGAATTTGAAATATACAAATTCGAAATATCGATTTATGTATATATAGATAACAGTAAAATCAGATCCATAAGACTAATTACTTTTGTTATTGTCTAGCATAAACAAATATCTAAAGTCTGTCTTGTCGTCTGTTGATTGCTATATACGTTATCGACCTAATTCTTTCGGTCAATGCAATGGGGTTTGTTGTGTCCATTACATCATAAGTTTGTTTATTCCTGTAGTTTAGTGACGATTATAAAACAAAAACAAGTGGTCGCATTAAAATTGTGTTTCCGTCACACGGAAAACTGTTTTATAATCAATTTTAATGATATTCTAAACGGAGAAATTCATCTCTTCTACAATCCCAACCAAATGAAATACTTTCAATCCATTTGTTATTTCTTATACATAATCATTATAGAAAAAAAAATTATAATCATTATTATTTAATATACTTATTTCGATAGATTAGATTATTTAAATTGGGTTGTGTAATAAATTCCCGAAACTCTTGACCACTCGGGGTCATTTTGCTATACACTCTGGATCTATTCCATATTCATACATTCATATATTGACCCTGCTCAGAAATCTGACCAAATGCATTATGGGGTATGCACATAACATCTACGGGGAATGGAAATAATAAGCCAATGTTCCCAAGTCTTATTTAGCTTTAGCTTCACATTCCCATAGAATGTGCTTTGCCGTTTCCTTATCGGTTTGGCACAGCCTTCAAGTAGTATAGAGAAGTGCCCTGGTAAATATCGTTTAAATATCGGTTATTTCGATAAGAATTAAGTTAAGAAAAGATCACTCTTAATTAAAAATATTTATATAGAAACATTTAAAATAATTTAATTTAATAAAAAAATAATTTCTTTCTTTCTATCAAATTTTCAGTTTTAATCTTTGAGCCAATTGAAGCCAATAATTTAAGAAATAAAACATTAAAAATTACCGACTTTGGTCTTGCCAGAGAAGTTTATAATACGACACGAATGTCAGCAGCCGGTACATACGCATGGATGCCACCAGAAGTTATAAAAGATGGAACATATTCAAAGTAAATTATAATTTTATGATTTTAAAACATTAAGCATTCATATTGTATTTCTATATTAATGTTCATTTCTTCTTGTGTTATAGATCATCGGATGTATGGAGTTATGGTGTATTATCATGGGAATTACTGACTGGTGAAACACCATATAAAGGTTTTGATTCGTTAACGGTTGCTTACGGTGTAGCGGTTAATACATTAGCCTTGCCAATACCGAAAACATGTCCAGATGATTGGGGAAAACTTATGAAAAGTAAGTATTGTGTTTTAATATGAATTGTTTATAAAAAAAAAATATAAACAATAATATAAATTTTTTTCAATTGTTAAGGTTGTTGGGCAAGTGATCCCCACAAAAGACCATCATTTAAAGAAATTCTATATGAATTGCATTTAATTGTACGTTCTGGTTTTACACAAACACCAAATGAATCGTTTCATACAATGCAAGATTGTTGGAAAAAGGAGATTGCTGAAGTTTTAGAAGAATTGCGCATAAAAGAAAAGGTAAATTTAATTTATATTTATATAATATATATTTAGTATTATGCGCGAAAAAAATATTAATTGAGTTTTTTTGTTTTAGTTTTATAATTATACTATATATATGAATATACAATACAATTATATACAAATTTTTTTTTTTTTATATATATACTAAACTACCAAAACAAACAACAACATATCTTATATAATATATACAAATTGAATTATTTCGGAATGTGAAAAAATTGCATTAAGTTTTAATTTAATTTTTGTTTCTAATTTGCTTTAATTTCCTTTGATTTGTTAATAAAATTCTGTACATGTTAAAATCAAATAATTAAATATTTTCTAAACTGTCCGAATAACAAAAAAGCTTACAAAAAAAAAACTTAAATTTATTGTTTTGCTTTCTTTGAATTCTGTGTATTTTGTTTAATTCTTCTATATATATGATATATAGTAAAATGCCCTGTACTTTATTATTTATTTTTTATTTTTCTTTTTGGCTGCCTCTTTTAATTTTTAAGACTGTTAAGTCTTTGGAAGAGGTAAGATTTAATTCAATTCTCTAAATATATCTATAGATATATATTTATTTAGTATAAATATGATTTTTAAGTGGTTCTTGTACATTATTTTATAATTTCACAATCACACACATCATTTTAAAATACAATATAAAATTTACACACAATTAATTTATTTTTATAACAAAATTTTATTATTTTATATAATCCAAAATATACAAAAATTGATATTAATTATTTAAAACCAATATAATCTTCGGTAAAATAATATAGGAATTGCGCTGTAAAGAAGATGAACTAAAGGAAAAACAATGTCAGCAACGGTTAAAAGAAGAGAATTTACGTAAACGTGAACAGGAATTATGTGCTAGAGAATTAGATTTATTAGAACGTGAATTAAGCATTATGATACAAAATGCACCGATACCACAAAAACGTGTAGGAAAATTTAGTAAAAGCAGACTGAAGGTAATTTACAAAACAAAATATTCTATCCTCGTAGTTATAAATCAAAATAAAAAAATACAGACAATTTAACTATAATTTTGGAATGTTTTTGCCAAAAAAAAATAATATAGCTTATAAAATCAGAACCTGGTCAAATATCATCGCCATCGGATTTTAGACATACAATAACGGTAAAACATACAACATTAAATAATGAATCACAATTGCGATCAGATACACCACCGGGATCACCATCAATACCACGGTTGCGTGCCTATGCACGTAAGTAAATTTTCTGTTTTTTTATTACTTATTGAAACAAATTAAAATAAAAACACATTTTAAATCTCATCAACATCGTCATCAAATCCTCATTAATTATAACTCGCCGCCATTACACCCCCCCATTTATCGTTTATCATATATTTTTAAAATATAAAAAAATATATTAAAAGTGTTCAACAAAATAATTGTTGTAAATTTTTAAAGCTTATTTTTAATTAATTTTTTTGAAGTTAATTGTATTTTGATAATTTTCCATAGAGTTTGAGTTATTTTTTCTTTATTTATTATTTGATTTTTGTATTTATTCTGAAATGGATTTTGCACGTTTTATTTTGCCTATTTTTTTTTTTTTTTTTTTGTATTTTGTGTAAAATGGATGGAATGGAAAGTTAGTTAATTTAAAATGTTTATTTGATTTGAATTGTTTTGATGACAGACTGTAAACATATAAACAAATTATTTAAAAAGCTTTATTTTTATTATTTTTATGGTGTTTATTATATTAATAATAATAATAATAAAATAAAGTTTTTAATTTTGTATAGTTGCGAATGATTGATATTATATAGATAGATTGATGTTATATAAAGTTTCATCAAATGAATATTGAAGTTCTCTAGATTATGTATAAGGAAACCAAGAATGTTTCCGTATTTTTCATTTGTGATTGATGAATTCTATGAAATATTTTATAGATTCCGTTTTGTGAATCGTTTTTAAGATTCACCATCAAACTAATCCCTTGAACTATATATCATTCGTGTAAAAAAAAACAACGTATTCTTTCATATCATATTAAATTATATCAAATTAATGTACGGTCGTCAGGTGATAATTTTGAATTCAATGGCAAAATAAAAACAAATAAACAAAATAGACACTTATTTATATATATATAGGTTGAAATTATCATATCCAACATTTATAATATTATTTTTTATTCAATTTGTGACATACTTTGAAAATTTTCAGGTATATAATCTCTATATAGATTTGCATTCACATTTAATATAAAATCTACATGACACATACATACATATTATTTTTTATTTTTAAATTATTCGTTTGATATTGATCTTATTCGCGCAGTGAAATTGTAATTTCCTGATATTATTCTGTGATTTTAATTTGTACGATTTTGAAGAAATATTTCCAGAAAATCTCAAAAGTATTTCTAAAGGAGTGTAATTATAACCAACAGCCAAAATTGCAGTATATCTATCAATTTTACCAAAATAAAAAAAAAATGAATACCTTTGTGAAAAAATCAATTTTGAATGAATGATTGGTATTGGTAAATTTTAATAAAATTCTTTTAAAAATTTATTATATATTGTATAAAACATTCCATTCGTTTCACATTCAAAAAACTACTCACAACATTCACAACATTCATAATCATTTTATTTATCATTTTCCTTTAAAACAAAAAATCAATTAATATATTCGAAATATTCAAAATATTTTATTATTTTTTTATTTATTTTTTATTTTTATTTTTTATTTTTTATTTTTTATTAAATGTGAATATGATATTGATTTATGTATTCTGTAATTTTGGGTTTTGCGGAATATTTCATCAATGAAATTAAATTTGATTGAAAAAAAAAAAAAAAATACAAAATTGAAACATTAAAAACTCATCCGCCCAAATAAAAAAAATCTTTAAATATTAAATATCATCGCATCACGATATATATATATATATATACACGATAAATTGTCAAAAATCAAATAGCACCAACTGATGGTATTAAAGGTAAAACTTGGGGACCTTCAACGTTACATCAACGTGAACGTGGTCATTTGCCGGCACTCAATTCAACAACACGTACACCACATTTCAGTAAAAGTGCACCAAATTTAGATAAATCACGGACAGCCACATCAAGAACAACAAATGCCACAACATCATCATTGGCCAATTCATCATCATCACGTAATAACATTTTAGGTAAAAGTGATGAAGGTTTGAATACAATTACAAATAATAGTATTAGATTTTATAATAGCAATAATATTAATAATAAAAATAAGGGTAATATTAATAATAATAATAATAATAATAATAATACTAATGATGGAAATGATGATTTAAGTAATTTTGAAAATCATGATGGTGAAGTTAAAGGTTGTTTCGGTTTTATACGCAGTGACGATAGTCATAATAGTAAACATAAAAAATTTAGTATTGATAGTAAATTATCATATCAAAGTAATTGCAATAACAATAGTAATAATAATAATAATAATAATAATAATAGTAATAGTAGTAGTAGTTGTAATGATAATAATAAACAGCATCAACGTTCGAATTTAATGTTCGATAATAGTTCAAATAAAAGCTCAACCAACAAATCATCACGTTGTAATAATAAATATTCTAATGATACTGATAATAATAATAAAATAAATACTAACATTAATATTAATAATAATAATAATAATAATAATAATAATAATAATAATAATAATAATAATGATTTATATTCAGATCGTTTTTATCATGGTATACAAAAAAGTCTTGAACAAATATTTGGACGTGATGAATATCAATACAATAATAATAATAAGAATAATAAAAATAATACCAATACCAATACCAATAATAATAATAAATCACATTTTGGTAATGTTGTTAACACACAAAAATCACGTAATTCAAAATCAAGCGGTGATTTAACAATGTATAATAGTAATGATAATTTAAATAGTAATAATAATAGTAGTAATAATAATAATAATAATGCTAGTATAAATAATAGTAATGATCAAATATATCATCCGGTAGTGTTTAATCAATTCGATAATCATTTCGGTTCAAATTCACAATTTGATCGTCAATGTTTTTTGGTTGACTATCAACAAAAACAATTGGAATTGGAACAAAAACAACAAGAAACATTACGTATTAGTAAACGGCAACAATATCCATTACCACAAAAATCATGTTCGTTAGACGAAGCTACCGATAATATAATTCCATTTTCAATATCCACCTTACAAAATCATTCATCATCATTCGAACAACGCAGTAGTAGTATTGATGATGATGTCGACGACGACGATGATGATGATGAACAATCATCATCATCGTTATCGCTTAGTTTGGGTAATCAAACAACAATTCCCACCCAAACCCCAACAACAAATACTAATACAACAAAAATGAATGATAATAAATTGGATTATTTTGCTGAACGGACAAATTCAATTTGTAGCGATCAATCACAATCGTCAACAACTGATTTATCTCAAATAATACCATCATCACGTAAAAGTTCGGTAACATTTCGTAATAACGTTGAAATTAATTTTCAATCGGGTACAAGATTACAGAAATACTATAGTGATGAAAATTTATTAAATGATACATCATTATATGAAAATAATAATATTAAAATTATACCGATCGGTGGCAGCGGTAGTAGTAATAATAATAATAATAATCCTAGTCATAATAACCGTAATAATGATGGTATTAATAGTAGTAATAATAATAAGAATAACAATCAAAAGAATGATTCATTAAAGAGTGCAATGCGTATAAATGAATATAGCAATAATAATAATAATAATACTTCTATTACCAAAATAAATGAACCACATAAAAAAGAACACACTAAAAAAGACAAATCTATAAAAAGAGGAATTTTTGATATTTTAAAATTAAAAAATAATAGTTTTTGTAATAAACTTACGGGTGGTAATAATCATAATAATAATAATAATAATAATAATAGTAATAATCGATTAAAAAAAAATAATATGAATAATGAAATGAATGAAAAATTATTGGATGGACCATCATCATCTTCTGATGATCAACATTCAATGCATTCATCAACATCATCATCAATTGGAAATCTACAGATATCAAATGAAATGATAGCAACACCAACATTAACATCAACATTAACATCATCATCATCACCACAAAACAATAATAATCAATCATTATCATCAGAATCCTCATCGTTATCCAATACAACAACAATATCATCATCATCATCATCATTATCGGCGGCTGTAATTGGTAACATTGATAATGAACCAATATATGATGCAATATTTCGTACACGTAATTTTGTATTGGCTTCACAAAATGATCATTTATAAAGGTTAATAAAAATCTTCAACTATAAAATAAAATACTCTTATTGAATTTAATATTTCTTTTTCAAATAATCCCTTTTTTTTATCCAAAAATCGATATATATTAACTTAAATTACATTAGGTAAATGATTTTTCATTTTTTATCAATATTATTCATTGTATTCATATTATTGTGTTGATAAGAGAATTGATAATCCTTTATTCTATATATATATATTTAAAAAAAAAAAATGTATATCCTTATTTAATTTTTTAAAAAGAATAAATAATTATAAAAATTTTCGCTAGATAGATAATTTTTTGACTAGATTTAATTATAATCTTATAAATATCATTTTTATTTTTTTTTTTTGACGTTTACCTTTAATTTAATGTATATATATTTAAAGCGCTTCTTCAAAAGTTAATATACACAACTTAAGTTATCCAACTTACAACAACTTAAGTTATTCGGTTAAATATTAAGAAAAAAAAATGTTTTAAAAAAAAAACTTGACGACGCCGCAAAAAATACTATATAAAAATTATTTCCAAAACAATTTTTTATATAAATTAAACGATTATTAACTTAAAAAGTTAATTAATAATTATAAAAAAAGGATTCTATTAACTTAATCAGTTAATAAAAATAAAGGATTCATTAATTTTTTTTTTGTAATTTACACTGTGTTATATAAGATTTTGATCTATTTAAATTATATTTTATTTCTTTGAAAAAAAAAAAACATTTGTATTTGTAATTTATTTGTTTTAAGAGAATAAAATTTGTTTTAAAATTAAAAATTTTATTTTATTTTATTTTATAATTATTATTATTATTATGATTATTATAAATAATATTATTATTATTATTATAATTAATAATTGTGAGATATTACGACTTTTTAAAAAATTGTGCATTGAATAAATAATGCCCTTTGTTTTTTTTTTTATTAATTAAGAAGAAATCCGTTTTTTTTTTTTAATTTTAATTTTATTATCACTCGAATAATCATTTATTAAAAAAAAAAATAAAATTGCATCACTGCCGCGTGTCACCTGTTTTATTATGCTCTATTATTGGACACGCAATTTCTTTTTACATTCTAAATAATTTCCAAAATATAATAAGGGTAATGAATTAATTTTTATAATTATAAATTAAATTAATTCTATAATGGATCAATATTTAGTGTTTGTTATTGGTGTGGTGTTTTTATTTTAATTGTATTTTTTTTTGGGTGTAAAATTTTTGGATTTTTAATTTAAATTTAAAATATAAATACGTTTAGTTTTATTTGTGTGTGTTTTGTGTATTTTTTAATTTTTTTTTTTTTTTCATTAAGATCAAAATAAGATTAATTTTTATTTGTTTTTTTTTATCCATATATAAAATTTTTATCCATAAAAAATAAGTGAAAGAAGTGATTTATAGATTTTTGTTGATGAATGAATTATTGAAAGAAAAATTATTATTATTATTATTATTTATTTTTTATGTATTATTATTTTTAATTTTTTACATATAGATAATATTATTATTATTATTATTATTATTATTTTTATGCAATTTCAATTGATTTTTAAAATTTTATTTTATGAATCGTGCGTAACCACGTAAGCAATAAAAAGAAAAAATTATCTGTGCTAAGTTTAAAAATTATGTATATTAAAAACCTCCACCCACCAGAAAACAAATAAGGAAATTTTTCAAAAACGATTTTTAATTTAATTTAATTTTTATTTTATAAATTAATTACTATTTTAAAATAGTTATAGATAAAATATTTTCTAAAATTAGCTATATAGCGACAAATATAAAAAATAAAATAAAAAATGTTTAAAAATTGGTGGAAGAAATTAAAATAATAAGAAGAAAAAAATCCCCCAAATTGAAGAAATACTAATTTTTAAAAAAAAAAAAATTATTATATTAACAAAATTGAACATAAAAAAAAAAAACGAAATATTCCATATATTTAATAGAAAAAAAAAAAATTAGTTAAACCAATTTTCCAAAATAATGACAACATTTTTCTTTTTAATAATTGAATTAAAAATCGCTTTGAAAAATTCTTTCTTTTTTTTTTTTATTTAATTAATTATTAGTATATTATTATTATTATTATTATTTTTATTTAATTTAATAAAATATATAGATTATTTTTTAGTTTTGTAAATTAAAATATTTTAATTTTTAAATTATATATAATTAACCATAATTAATATATATATTTATATATATATATATATGAGGTGACGGCTTTCTTTATTGTTTTTGTTTATCTAAGAGATTTTTTATATTAAAAAAAAAAGAAAAGATTAGTAGAATTTAGTTTCTTTTATTTTAAAAAAATTTATAGAGAGAAAAAAATATGTTTTTTTTTTTATATTTATAATTTTTGTTTTTATAATTATTATTATTATTATTATTTTTGTTATAATTTTATTCTATAAAGATTTGTATTTTTATTTAATAAAATTGCAAGCATTTTTTTTTCTATTATATAAATAAATATTCTTTTTTGTAAAAGATAAAATTATAAATTTTTAATTTATTTTATTTATTTTTTTTTTTTTTTTTGCGATATTAAAAATTCTTTATTATTTCATAATTTCTTTAATTTATCGCGGGGCCGTGGGGTTGTGGGGAGTTTTTTTTTTTATATTTATTTATTTTCCTTTTTTTTTTTTTTTTTATTGTTGGTATATCGTAAATTAGAACCCAAAGAAATATTATTAAAATGCTTGCTAGCATGCTTTTTAAAAAAAAAACTTAAACCATTGCGTTAAAGGTATAAATATAACGTAATAAAAAGTAATGCGTGAATTCAACAAAAAATCTTGGAAAAGAAATTTAATAAATAAAGAGCAATTAATTATTATGGGATTTATATAACGTTATAGAATATTATTTTTATTGTTCTATAACTTAACTCAATAACTGATAACAAATCCTTGTAGTACAATAGAATATACTATAGAATGGAATATTCTAAAAATCATTTCAAAATGTAGAAAAACTGCTTTATAAATACTTTATAAATAAAACTGTAGTTCAGGTATGGACATTTAAAAACAATAATTAACAACAAAAAAAATCTATCTTAAATTATTCCTTTTTTTGATGGATAGAAGATAAAATAAAAAATAAATATATCCTTATAACTTGATATAAATTTCTTAATTTTTCTCATTTATGCTGCCCTTTAATTAAAAAAACTGGTATCGTCGTATACATGAACATTTACAAATATATATATATATATATATATATAGATTATGGTCAAGAGGATTGGTGTGGATCAGATATAACATTAAATTCCTCGTCAATAAATCGTTTAGCATCATCAAATATACAAATGTCTTCATTATATAATGCAGCAGCAGCAGCGGATGGTGGAAGTAGCAGTGGAGGTGCTGGAGGTGCCAGTGGCGTTGGTGGTGGTGGGGGTGGTGGTGGTGATAGCGGTCATTATCGTAAACCAAAATTATCAATCATTGAATTGGTACTATATAATATTGCATCAATGTTAGGTAGTGTCGCAATCGGTTATGATGTGCGTATGTCAAATGTATCACCGCCGTTACATCATTCACCACGTTTACACCAATCACCACAAACGCTATTCAATGATCAACAATATGTTCAAAATCATGCGATATCGTTGTTAAATTCGGAACAGTCGTCTAGTGGTGGAGCGGATGGTCGGTGTCCTGACCTGAGTATAGATAATCTAAATTTACCAATTAACTATTCGAATCCAAATATTGATATTGATTTTAATGAACGGAATTCATCGTCTACATCAACATTTCCACATAATACCTATCATGGTCCTGTGACACATACAAGGTACACTGGCATTTTTTTTTTGTAATTCTATGTTCTTATTCTATTATTTTTATTATTCATATCATTGCAATTTATATTTAGACCAAATCTATTGTCAATGTCAACGATGACACAACAATCATCTGATGATCAGCCATTGAATCCATTCAGTGAATCACCACAACACTATATACAATCAACGTTATCAACAACAAGTGGTTTAGGTTCAAATTATACAACAAATACATCTGGTTTATGTTCATCAATTAGTGGCAATATTGGTGGATATGCTATTGGGGGTCCGAATTATAATAATAACAGTAGTAGCGGTGGAGGCGGCATAGGTGGTGTAAGTATTACCCAACCACCAACACCGTCGCCAAGACGCAAAACAAGTTCAACATCATTCAGTGAAGTTGTTGAATTACAACATGACCGTGATAATCGTGCACCAATTTATATACCAGGAAATTATGTGGATTTTAATCATTCAAGTATTTTAGAACTTCAACAACAACAACAACAACAACAACATCAACAACCACCACCAATGTTAACACCAAAATTACATTCAAATAATCCATTTTATCCGGCTGCTTATTTCTGTAAGTGTATCTAACTATCTGTAGTATCTATATATTTGAAATAAAAGAACTGAAACTTTCCTATTAGATTAACCATTTTTTTCTATTTTTATCAATCCTCAAAATATAGCATCAAATTATTTTCCATATCGACCTGCAGTTAATTTAGCCTATGAACGTGATTGTAAATCGTATCCAGATTATGATACAACAACAAATGCATCATCAACTTCATCATCATATTATTATGATAATGGTAACATTAAAAGTGGCAGTACAATTGGTTTTAATATTGGTGGTGGTGGTGGTGGTGGTGGTGGTGGTGCCGGTGCAATAATGCATCCAAATAAAAGTAGTAATTATGATAGTATATTACGGACACCGCCACGTGTACCTAAAATGGGTATAAGTGCAGGCCATCGACGGACAATGTCAAATATATCATCATCAACAACATCATCGGCGTCACCAGTGGGCACCGTTTCCCATGCCCCCTCATCAATAAGTAATGTAAATCCGGGTTTTCGTTTAGAAAATGATGAAATCACATCAATGTACAATCAACAATTAGATCGTTTATATTTTAATAAATTAAATGTTAATAATCATAATGAAACAACATCATCACCGTTACTTTTAAATAGAATGAGAGTTTATGAAAATATTCCTTATTCACCGTCGCACCCCCATCCACAACAACAACAACAACAACAACAACCTGCGTCATCATCATCCTCCTCACCATCAATAAATGACTATAATCAATTGTTGGCACAACGTAATGAAAGACCTGTAACATTAACATTTGAACATGGTGGTTGTGGTGGTAGTGGTCAAACAATTAATAAATTAAGATCTAGTTTGAAAAAGCATTCAACGAATAAATGCAATTCTGATGGTGGTGGTGGTGGCGGTACACCAACGAATCCAACACCACCCGACAGTATAACCAGTGATGATAGCTCGTATTTAAGTGCTAAAGATGGTTTATCAATTTCATCACAACATAGTCGTGTACGTTTTAGCCCAGAAACATTATTAGACATTGGATCATCATCAGCAGCAGCAGCCGCATCATCATCGTCATCATCATGTATGAATGTTGTGTTACCATTAACGATCGCACACACAACAAATACAATCGAAGGAGGACGACGAAATATGTCAAGACGTTATCAAAATACTAATCATGGTGGTGGACCATCATCTAGTTCTAGTGTTGATCGTTCATCATCATCCTAGCATTCACTTAATAATAATAATAATATTGCTGCTAAAAACTATTATCTTTATGAACGAAGGCGGGCAAATTCAATTAATTATTTTGATTTTTAAAATTAATTATCGGGTTTTTCTTTTTCTTTTTTTTCTGGGTTTCTTCTATCTTTAAATTATCACGTTTAATAATTTAATTTGTAAGTAATCGTTCAAAAATGAAATTGTTAAGAACATTCCATTTATAAATCAATTTTTTTTTTTTGAATTTTTTAAAACATCAAAGTAATAAAAGATATCGGAAAATTAATAACTATAAAACATAGTAAATAAATTAAATTGAATGTTTATAATTTAATCGTCAGCATATTGTTTTTTTTTTTTGGTAATTTATTTATCAGTTCAGAAATTTGTATTTTATAGTTTCATTAAAAATAAAAACAATTGCTTCCAACAATTCGTCAGATAATAAAACGTAATAAAAATATGAATATATAAAGAATAAATACTCATACGGTTCATATATTTTTAAGATATTCCTAAAGCAATGGTTTGATCTTTCTCCTCACGATGTAAAAACCATGTAAAAACAACAAATATTAAACAATTGTAAAAATATCAAAATGAATTTTTTTGGAAATATATCAAATATATAAAGCTTGGAAAACTACTAATATAAAAGCAAAAAGAAATTAAAAAAATTTCAAATCGCCTTACTAACAATTTAAAAAAAAAACACATTATAATTAAGTAACAATTAAGATAATAAATAAATAAATAAAACTTATGTACTTATGACAAATTAATTTTAGATATATACAAAAATGAGCTATTTAACAAATTAACTATAATAATAATAATGATAAATATTTTAGTTAATTAATTATGGAGATGCAAAATCATTTTTTTTTTGTTTTTTTTTGTTTGTATTATATTCTAAAAAACAATTATGCATTTTTTCTTTCGCATATTCAAACAAAAAAAAATTTGCGGTAAAGTACCTTAACTAGTCAACAGTAATAAAAAAAAAAAACATTTTTCATACATTAATTAATAATAATATCAAAAACAAACATTTTGTAAATATATTATATTAATAATATTTGTTAAAAGAAAATTGTAAATAAATTATTTATAGCTCATCGACCAATTTAACAAAATAGAAATAACGCGATAGATATTAAGAATTGTGTATTTTTCACCTATAGACAATTGAAGAATAAACAACCCCTTGAACCCCGAATTATAATGTAAATATAAATAGAAATAATATATTTAATTAATAACATTATTTCTAGTCGATTGATAATTTATATAATATAATTTATAATATATACATATTTGAAAACTTATACTGGCGCGCGGGAGTGAACGAAATTATTTTTGTATTTTATAATTTTTATTCCAATTTGAAAAAAAAAAAAAACAAAACCGATGCATTCCAAATTGATATATATCTAAAAGACAAAATATTATTATTGTATTTTTTAATTATAATTTATGGAATTTTTTTTTTTTTTTTATGAAAAGGCGCATTAAAAAGAAAAAAAGAATATTATTTAAATATAAGTTTTTAACATATACAAAAAAGGCATTTTTTTTAATAAAAACAAACAAAAAAAACTCATGTAAAATCTATTATTTGTTTTCTGAATTGTTTTTTTTTTCCTTAATATTTTCCAATCCAATAAATAAATAGCCAATATTCCAATAAATAGAAAAAAATATCATTAATGGAATTATGGGCAATGTGGTCAATGCGGTCCTCATTAGAGCATTTTCTAACGTCCCAAATTTTATCAATTTTCTCGAAGTTTCAGATCTTGCATTTTGTATTTCAGTTGTGATGGTCTGAATAAGATTTTAGTATTCATGTGTTGGAAGGATGTAAAACGTGTCAATCTTTGGATTTACTTACTTACTTCTTACTTCTGCGCGCCTACAACCTACAATTGGTTTTGGCGTCCATTAACAGCCTTCTCCAACCGGACCTATTTACCGCCAACGTCCGCCAGCCGGAAACGCCGAGGGCCATGATATTTTCACTTCTACTTCGTCTTTCCACCTACCCCGCGGTCTTCCTACACTCCTAGATCCGCCCGACTTACTGTCCAGCATTTTTCACGGTATACGATCGCCATCCATTCGTACCACATGACCAAACCACCTCAGGCGACCGATCTTAATGAACCGAACGATGTCGGGTTCGGTATATAATTTATATAGCTCGAAATCGAACCGCCTACGCCACCATCCCCTTTCCTTTGTCGGTCCAAAGATGAGGCGTAGTATTTTCTTTTCGAACCCTCCAAGTCGCCGTTCGGTGGCCTGTGTCATGCACCACGTTTCAGAAACGTAGGTCACAATTGGTCGAATCAGTGTTTGATATAGCTTTAGTTTCAATGTTTTACTCAATGTCTTCGAGAAGAACATCTTTCGCAAACCGTAAAAGGCCTTGTTTCGCAAACCGTAAAAGGCCTTGTTTCCCGAAGCAATCCGGGATTGAACTTCCTCCGCTATATCGTTTTCGCTGTTTATGCTGCTTCCAAGGTAGCTAAACCTGTCCGCCGTTTCATATTTGTTCTGACCAATTGATACGCTTTGATGTTGTGCCATAAACCTACTGTTCGTTGGTGCGATCATATACTTGGTTTTCTCCTCGTTTACCTTTAATCCCATTTCCGAAGCTTCACGTTCCAACAGTAAGAACGCTTCTTTAACGGCACCCATACTTCTACCCACCACGTCAATGTCATCGGCATAGCCGAGTAATTGAACAGATGACGTAAAAATAGTGCTGCTGGTGTTAATGGTCGTCCTCCTTATACATTTTTCCAATATAACATTGAAAAACAAGGTAGCCAAAGGGTCCCCTTGCCGTACTCCGTCAATGGTTTCAAATGCATCCGATTTGATCCCCCTTATTTGTACCTGAGATGTAACTTGCGTCAGTGTTAGTTTTGACATGGCTATCAATTTTTGTGGGAATCCAAATTCCTCCATCGTGCGCCATAATTTTTCCCACTGTCGTATGCGTCGTATGCGGCCTTAAAATCAACAAATAGATGGTGTGTTACTACGTTGAACTCCCTACACTTTTCCATTATCTGTCGTATGACGAACAGTTGATCAGTTGTTGAGCGATCATTACGGAATCCACATTGGTATTCACCAATGATTTCCCCCGCATATGGTAATAGGCGCTTATGCAACACATAAGCGAGTACCTTATATGTTGCATTCAGCAAAGATATTCCCCGATAGTTGGAACACTCCATCCTGTCTCCCTTCTTGTGTATTGGCACAATTACAGCAAGCCTCCACTCCTGTGGTATAACCTCATAGTTCCAAACATGCACAATTAGCTCGTGTATACTATTCCACAATACATCCCCAGCACATTTTAAGAGTTCACCAGGTACGCCGTCAGATCCAGCCGGCTTTCCATTCTTGAGCTTCAGAATGGCTTCTCTGGTTTCCTCATATGTTGGTTCCGAAATTAGTGGTTGTGCTGTTTGGTACGGAAGTTCGTTTTCTGCATTTCTACCAATTGGGTTGCTTGCTGTAAGTAGATCTTTAAAATACTCAGCCCATCTCGCGATGGCTCTTTCTTCATCCGCCAAAATTTCACCGCTGGTATCCTTACAAAGAAGGGGTTGTTGTATAAATCCGCTAGTTACAGATCTTATTCTCCTGTACAAATTTTTACTGTCATTCATGCTGGACAGCGTGTCTATATCCCGCAAAATATCCTGCTCATGACTGCTCAGCTCATGCTTGTTTCGGAATAATTTGCGTTCAATGGATCTTTTGGTTCTGTAGTCATCCATGGCAGTTCGTGTGGCGCGCTGAAGATATTTTAAACGCGCTTGGTTCTTTTCTTCATGAGCCGTTTTACATTCGTCATCGAACCAACCATTTCTGACCACGCCAGGTTTCAACTTTACCGTCTCTTCTGCCGCCATTTTCATGCAATTACGTAATCGATTCCACATATCATTACACGTGTTTTGCTATTGATCCACATCTGTTCGAACAATTAACTCCACCAATTTATCTTCGTACTGTTGTTTCACTTGGTCATTTTTGAGATTTTCCAAATTGAATCCTCTCGCAATGACTTTTTGGCGGTTTGCACTAACACGATATCTGAACAAAGCTCTTACGAGATAATGATCAGAATCAATGTTAGGTCCCCTAAAGCTCCTTACATCCAGTATGTATGTCGGACGCATGACGGCTGTCAATGAGTCCGTGGTCTATTTGGTTTGTTGTTTTTGTATCGGGCGAACACCATGTTCCTTTGTGTATGTTCTTATGTGGGAAACGTGTGCTGGCTACTATCATATTGTTTGATATTGTGAAATAGACTAAACGCTCGCCGTTATTATTGCAGTGTGTATGAAGGCTATGTTGACCAATTGCCGGTCGATATATACAATTTCCCTACCCTTTAAATCTTTGGATTTAGTAATTAAAATTATACAGACAACGAATGTTTTTAAATTCACCGAAAAATTAAATGCGTTTTTTTTTCTGTACCATTATTTCTTTTTATAATTAGCTTAACTTTTAAGAGCAATAATATGTCGCTTGATTGTTGGCCAGGATGCAACAATACAATATGGTTGTAATGGCAACCGACCATCTTAAGTTTATTTGGAAATATAATAGATATAAGAGTTACTATAGATTAATACTCTCTTTAAATTGATAGTATGAATATCTGAAAATTTATTTCACCTCATTTTCTTAAAATAAATCAGCTGGTGGTGATCGGACCGATTTGTTTATATACAATTCTTGGAAATATTATTAATTGTTTACATTTTTTTATAAATTTTGGTTTGTGAAAAAGTGTGTTTTTTGTTTTTTTTTTAATATATTAAAATAATTATTATTTCCATTTATTAAAATAAATCTTATTAATAATAATATATATATATATAATATATTACACCATTTTTATGTTTTATTTTTGTTATATATATTTTTGATTTATATTTATTTTTTATATATTATTGAAAAATAAAATTAAAATGTTTAGAATTTCACTTTCAAAGTTCATTACGTAATTTATCAAATTAATCATATTTATTTTATTATTTATTTTATAATTTTGAAAAATACAATATAAAAATTATAATTTTGAATTTAAAAATTACAAAACTTGGCGCTTCAAAATCACCACCAAGCTGTTTTATTTTATTGTTTTTGGTTTTTATATATGAAAATGAAAATGAAAATGCGACTAGCGATCTAGTAACTCTTATATCTATTATTGGAAATATTAAAATTAGACAAAATTATTTTTATTACGACCATTTAAATGCGATTAAAAAAAATACATTGGCTTAATTTATCCTACAATAAATGAAGATGCAGTTTCATTTCAATAAATAAATTTTAGGATAAAATAATATAATTTGTTACTCACCACAAAAAAGTTTTAATAAATCGGAAGAAAAAACATTAATTATTTCAATTAAATTTAATTAATTTTTTAATTACATTATTCAAAAAACCAACCACAAACTCACGCAATCATTTTAATACCAATAAATAAATAAGGGAAAAACTACACTGAAACTGTCTGTGAAAAGAAAGTACTCCGAAAAAAATGGCCGCTATTTTATTTCAATCTAATTAATACATTATAGATGGCATTTAAATAAAAGAAAATCATTTTTTCTATCAAATACATTTTTATTGGAGAATTTTTTTTTATATACAAAGCCATAACATAACTGTCAAATAAAATGATGATGATTATGATATTTATTTATGCAATTAATTTCTCTCATTTATTATTATGTTTTGCCATTTGTGCGTGTGTTTTTTTTTTGGAGGTAGATAAGTAAGCAACTATTGGAAGTAATAGCATCTTTTGTTTTTAACAAAATAATTTATTAATAAAATTAAAATAATAATAAAAACCAATGACCACATTAAAAAATGAAGGTCGTGGTGGTGGTGGTGGTGGTGGTGGTGGTGGTGGTGGTGGTGGTGGTGGTGGCGATAGTGATGGTGATGATGATATGTCCGGACCAGAATCCCAACATTCGGGCTTTAGTCATGATCATCCCGATCGTGATTCATCGGCTGAAGAGGCCGATGAACCAGATTCCGATGATTCCTCAGAAATGGATGGTAGTGAATGTGAACGTAGACGTTCCGATTGTGTAGATAATTTATCAAATTTAGAACGACAATTTCATGTATTGCGTGAACAATTATATCGTGAACGACTACAACAAGTTGAAACCCAATTGAGTGAAGTACGCAGTGGTCATTCACTAGAATACCTGAATCCATTAAAACAAATTACCGAAAATATGGCAATACGAACTGAGGTGGCTACCAAATTATTACAATATAAACATGAAAACATTAATCATACATATTTATCAGAACTGTTGGCGTCCGATCAATATTTTGAAGTGAGTTTCCTTTGTATTAATTCAATTTTTCATCATTTTTTTTTGTAATATCCCTTTTTTTGTTTAGAGTGAAAAATCCTTAACATACGATTCAATGAGAGAGGAATTGTTAGATAAAATGCGACGATTAGAAGAAGATCGACATAATGTTGATTTTTCATGGAATGATTGGGGTACAAATACAAGAACATCAAAAGTACGTGGTCCGGGTCGTAAAAAAGCAGTTACCGTTACGGGCCCGTACATTGTTTATATGTTAAGCGAAGAAGATATTATGGAAGATTGGAAAATTATAAGAAAATCATTAAAAAGATCTGGAACACATTCATGATATATGTAATTAAATATATATTAGAACCTATTATGTGGAATATATGGTTCTAATATATATTTCCCTTCATTCAATTCCTTTCATATTTTTTTCATCAATCAATCAAAAAAAAAAAAAAAACCAAACCAAAATCCAATTCATTTCCCATCTTAGGTTTAATTGTAGAATAAATATACTGTGCGTTATATGTAAATATTACATTAAAATATATGTGGATTATATTATATTTTGATAAATTGTGTGGCGAGTGTGTTTTTTATGTACAAAAAAGAAAAGAATTATTTTTTTTTTTTGTTTAACTTTAAAGATATTAATTTTTAATTCATAAACTATTTATAATAAAATAAATACAAAATGTATAAATTTAAAAACCTTTTTGTTGTAAATAATCTTGTATCAATGTAACATAGTCACCTTTAAACCAAATTTGTCCACTCATCTCATTGATACGTGTTGCAATTTTCTTTTTTAATCGTTTCTCAATCATATCCTTTAGTTCACCTTCCAATTTCCATACATCACCTTGAATTTTACGTAATATTGTAATGTGTCTGGTACCACGATAGGTACGACTTAAATAAACGGGAATCATGTGATTTTTTGAACGAACAATAAAATATGATAGATTGTTTGTAGTTGCTAAACTATTTTGTTGTGGTTTCCATCCAGATGGATATTCTTGTTTTTCAATTGGTAATGGTATACGATCGGTCGTTCCCAATAGCCGTTCAACATAATGCCATTCAGGTGGATTTTTTACAACTTCAACATTTGGATACTCCTCCATGGCTTCCACTGCATTTGAACTACGAAAACTTGATTGTCGTATCGATAATGTTAACGATGCTTGTGGTGGTGGTGGCGGTGATTGTGGTCGACATTGTTGACATAAAATTTCACTTCCTTTTATTACTATTGATTTCTGTAATTTAATTAAATAATTTAGTTTAGTTAATTTTTGTTTAATTTTATAAATAAAATGAGAACAACAACAACAACAATAATATAATCAAAACAAATGCACACATGTCAAAATTAGTATATTTATTTTTGAATTAAATAAATTATAATCTATTTGGATAATTACCGGTAATATTGTTTTTAATGTATGTAATGTTTTTGGATTATTTATTGAATAATTATCACGTAAAATTAAAGATGAAAATAATTTTATTGTATATTTACTACAAAAATTTGCCATATTATTTTAAATTGTGGCTGCACAACAAAATAAAATTGATAATTGAAAAATGTTGATAAAAATACCAAATTACCAAATGCAAATGAATAAAAGTTTATTTTTATTCATTCATTCATTTTAATTTTTTCCCCAGTAGGATATTATTGGATTCTTTGGTTTATATTTAAAATACTTTTGATTCTATATATTTATATTTCTACTTATAATGGATATTAAACTTCTACTTATAAAGGATATTAAACTTCTACTTATAAAGAATACATATATCCTTTAAAACAACACCGAATACCCAAAACCGATGGGGAAAATTTAAACTGACTAAAAAGTTTGTTTTGAATTTTTTAAAATAATTTTTATATATACCTAAAGATTTTAGCTTTAATTAACCCTAATTCCTAATTCCTAATTCGCTCCTGCATTCGGATTTTTGTTAAAAATTATCTAAAAATATTCACCCTTCACATTTTCATTAATATTTTTCATCATAAAAATTTGCATAAATGGTTTGTTGGGATATAAAAGGAAAAATGTATAAAGAGAAAATGTGGAAAATTAACCATTGGCTAATTTTTACGAAATAATTTTTCATGTGAGAGAACGAGATTTTTTTGTTAAGCGATGTTTGGTTTTGTTTTGGTTTTGCTTTTCAATTATATTTTTAAGTGAATGTGAATTAAACTATAATATAATTGTGTTTTTAATTTTTTTTAATTTAGATTTTAGGATAATATTAATAATAATTATAATTATTGCTTAATTTTCCCTTTGAATTTCGTACGTGTTAGTATTTTATTTGATAAAACGATATAATACCAAAAAAAAAAAAGATAAAAAAAAGCATGTGATTAATAAAATTCTAATGGAAAATTGAATGGATTATTATTATATTTTTATCTATCAATTTGAGTTTATTATTTATTGAGAGAGGAATAGATAAATGAAAATTTATATGGCAATAAACTATATTGTTGTTGTTTCTCTGGATAATGTGCGAATTGCAGAATCATTACGTAAAAATCATCAAAAAAAAAAAAGTTGTTGAATGCATGAATTTTTTTAACAACAAAATACAGGAATGTTTCCATAAAGCTCCTCACGCATAAAAAATAGTATTCCAATACCATTACAAAAACCATCGTTGAATTAAACCAATTTATTCTCAAAAAAAGCTTCATTCAAATGAAATGATGACGATGATGATGATGTTGATGTGATGTATGAAAGACTTAAAAAATGATTTAATTGCTTAAAATTATGAATGAAATACAAAATAATGATCGCTAGTATGATAATAAATCAAAGGAAAACAATTAATAAACAAATTCTCTCGAATGCATTTAATTTTTCCCCATTTACATCTGATTTTTTGATGAGAGTGTGTGCCGTGTATATGAACAATATACGTATATGGAGTAATCATCATCATCATCATCATCATAAAAATAGCAGTATTTATAGTATGAAATGAAGATGAACTATGAATGTTTAATTTTCTATATATATATATATATATATATATATGAATCTATCAATGTAGTGATTTTTAAAATGAGTAAAATTCCAGCAAGAGAATAAAATGCATGCAATGTATTAATAAAACCAAAAACAAATTGTATTGTAATCATTGAAAAATTTAAATACGATATACGAATAATTACGAAAACTATATAAAAAAAAAACATTGTATTTTTCGTTTGGTGTGTTTATTAAAAAAAAAATAAATAAAATAAATTATAAAAGTGTACAGGAATATGCAATAAAAGAAAATTATCGTCGTTTTTTTTTTTTAATCTTTTTTGGAAAAACAAACAATTTTTGTAAGTGAAAATAGTTTTTTTTTTATTTTTATATTTTCTTATTTCTTTTTGCATTATTTACCAGCAAGCGTATACAAAATGGTGCAAATATTTTATTTTATTTTTTTTCTCTTTCGTACAATAAATTATTTGTTAAACGTGAGAGATTTACAAACTATACAATCAAAACTTTTCGTTTTGTTGGTCGCAATATTATTTTTATTTGTTGATGATTAGGAAAATGCGGGAAAATTGTTTTTTTTTTTTAGTTTATTATAATTATAATAATAGCAGATTTTCTTATGTATTTTAAAAAAAAAAAACAAATTCGATTATATATGTTATGGAAATTTGGTTTTAATTTATTGAATATTTACGTGGTTTATTAAAATTTTTACTATTTTTACAGTATTTTTGTATTTTGTCAAGTAAATAGTATTTTTGGTATTTTGTATTCAGCTCTGCGGAAAAGTGTACTTGGTCATTTACATTTACTATTGTTGAATTTGTTGTATGAATTCGTTGTTAATATGTGGTTGAATGAGTGCTTTGTATATATGTACATGATGGCACAATTATTTTTTTAATATCCAATCATCCATGCATCGTCAAAATATGTTGGCAGCATTATTTCATTATTTAGGTTGTTTTCCTTTTTAATTTTATTTCTTTCATCAAACATCAACCATCAATTCATTTTCATATGCGATCGTATTTTTTTTTATGGGGGAAAATTCATTTTTAATACGTGTCTCTAAAAAATTTTAAGGTTACAATTGATATTGATATATAATTTTAAGTATCATTTAATTTTTCTTAAAATATTTATTTTATAGTTTTTTAAATTAGTGTATTGTTTATAATTTTAATCCACACAAAATATTAATATATAATAAGGTTAAGGTATAAGGTAATTTTATTTTATTTTATTATGATTTTTTGAAAATTTTCTTCTTTTTTCATTTATATTTATTCATTTACTATTTAATATTTATTTTCTCATAATTCGAAATTTAAAAAAAATGCATTTGTATGATTTTATGACAAACAAATATATATATATATTAAATTACATATATACAATATCAACAGAATATATAATAAAAATGAATGTTATACATTGCTCAAAATAACAAATATGCAAAAACTATATCTCTATAAAACAACAACAAATCTTCAATGCATGCATGCAAATGTTTATTATTATAAAAAAAAACTTCATAAGGATAAAATAAAATGTTGTAATACAGCTCCTATTTACTATTTTTGTTCCATCATCACATGTTTATGAACAGTTGCAATTGCCGCATATATACATATAATAATATATAAATAAATCCTATAAAACTATATAAAATCATAAAATAAATGCAACAGAAAATATAAAATGTAAGTTACCTTCCGCACGAAATAATGCCTCAATGCATTCAGTATATTTAAAACTGTTTAATATATACACACACAAATAAATAAACAAAAATATATAAATATATATATATATATATATATATAAAATACATCACATCCTATATATATATATCTATATATATATTTCAGATGCCTAAAAAAAATCAACAAACTTCCCAAAACCGAAGTGATCAACAATATTTGCAGCGTCATCACACACATATATTGCATTATGATGTATTTTTTCAAATCTATACACGTATACACTCTGCTGCCGTATGTATTTTATTCATTTTACAGATGATATGATCTTCATCCTTATCCTCGCGCAATGTATATACAGTTCATCCATATACATTCATATGCTTTATATTTATACATCTATACGAACGTAAATACTCTGATGGATATACCATATACATATACAAATATTCAGGGATTATATATATTAATATACAATTTTAAGAAACATTACAAAAAAATCTATAAATAAAATAGGGTAAAAGGACGAAAAAAAAACGAAATGCAATTTTTTATTTATATATATAGAATTTATTTAGAATATAGAATATGTATGTATGCAAGCACTGCAATAATAAAATCTTTAGAATATAAACTATATTATATTCAGACGTATAGTGAATAAAATTTATGATGTTGAAAAAAAACAGGAACATTTTGTACTATAAAAAAGAAACCAAGTACGTCCATTTTATATAGAATATTGCATACGATTTTATAATGTATATTTTAGGATTTAGTTTTTGTATATGCTTTAAAGTTTTGCTATATAAAGTGACAGCATATTAAAACTACAAAAAAAAAAAAAGGAAATTATTATTATAATATATCTAATTTTTAATATAATTGTGATGTTTGTTACTAATTTAAACAATCAATCGGATCCAATTTATCACTTATGATGATATAATTTTATTTTTATAGTTTTCGAATTACTTCTCTGTTGTTTACAATTTCATAATATTTTTTTGTTTACCAATTATGCAATTCAAAAATCGATCATCTTCTTTTTCTTCAGCTGCCAATCCACTCGGTTGGATATAAATAACCTATATGTATCATAAGTATCTGGACAAAATTCAAACGCGGCAAAACATGCTTCAATCTTCACAAATTTTTTTTTGTAAATCCTCTCAGTATTCAACAATCATCATATTCAATCAGTATTACATTTTAAATCAAGATGAAAGTATGTAAACAAAATAATTTGCGATCACGCGTATTTAAAAATTGCTTGGACAAGAAGATAAAAAATACGTTTTGCGACATTTTCTGAATGAAGGATATAGTCGTAGTACAACATATTCAATGATTTCCAGATATAAGAAGAACATTGACCCTAAAAATTTAAAAAAATCGGGAAGAAACCGCCACAAAATTGAATTTATTAAAAAAGAAAGCTGAAAACACAATCGCAGTGAGTACGCACAAATTAGCCAGATAATTCAACATTTCAAAAGATACCATTAGTCGGAATTTGAAGAAAATGAACTTAAAAAGATACAAAAGGATTGTAAGGGTTTACACTGACAAACAATTAATAGAAATTCCGTCGCAAAACGTATTTTTTATCTTATGTTTATAGGTTGAATGCCTTGTCGTCTATATGTTGTATTTCGTTAAAGTAATATTATCCGCATTGGGAATTTATTTAGTTTTTTTTTATGATTCACATTCATTAACTTATTCTACCCAATAACAAATGCAAAAAAAAAAAAAATATACCCGAAAAAAAAATAACCCAAAACAAACTTAAAACTAAATGACCTCGATTTCAAGGCATGGTAATTCGACCGTTGCCCTGAGTGTCAACATCTACCCCATCCATCCTTCCCATTTCTACCACTCATCTTGTCTACCAGCTCCTAACCATTATATTCCATCACTTACCTTTCCCTGTATCTCTCCAATTCCAACCATTACCCCTGTCACATACTTCACCATTTTCCTCCCTCCATTTTCCATCCAACAGCTCCTTCACACTTTCCCTTGTCAGTGTCCTTACTCCCAACCATTTCCACCTCACCCCGCCTAACACCGGGTACACCCCAACAAAATGCCATCCCGTTTCCCATACACTCATATCACACATTGTGCACCTCCACCTCTCTCAGCACCCCATCCCTTTGAATTCAATCCCAACACATCTCCCCTCGCCCGCATTATAACTCTCATCTCTTCAAACTTCAAATTCCCATTAAAATATTCCTGCATTCCTACAACCCATTGCAATTCCGGATACACCCATTCTTCCTTCTGTCTCCTTCCCTCCTTTATCAAATCTTTTATACAATTTTCCTCTACCTTCCTGCCCAAAACCTCCCCTCTTAATCTCCTATACTCTATATCCCTTGACTCCCAATTCCATTCTATTTCACATTCTTCCGCCTTATTTTTCCATTCCCCGTATCCATCATTCATTTATATGATAACGTTTACCTTAATATCCTTGACCATAAAACTCTAAAGACTTCTTGAAATCATGTTTCATATAGACAGAGTTGACAAAACGTAACTCCATTCGCCACCTATATATGAATATTAATTTCATTAGTATGAATATTAATATTAATTTGTAAGTATATATACACTATTGATATTACACTATTGACATTTGTATTATAATCAAAAGAGGGAAATTTTCATTATAATACAAATGTTTAACAACCACCGTATATGGATATATCTTCATCAATAATAACATTACTCATCAATAATATATCCTTTTTAGAGGTATACAACATACAATTTTTCATGCTATTAACTCGATTAAATATTTTTTCATATAATAAAAATCAAGAAACAATTCTATATATGTTAATACAATTTTTTGACCATCGCAACGGTTTTGAACAATAACAATCTTTTTTATACTAAAAATATATAGCTTTACACGTACATTCTCTGTATTCAAATTGTATTTTTTTTTTCTATAAATATTTTACCTTTTTTTTAGGTCCTATATTTTCGATCATCTTAAAAAATCTTTTAAGTACTTGATCGGCGTAAAAGAAATATACATTTTTTCATCAATAGAATTTTCATACAATTGCAGATGGCAAAGAATTAACATGTGTTATTGTATAAAGAAGTTCGTAATATTTTAAAAATATTTATACTATTCATAGCGGTATGAATTTCCTTTTCTTTTCTGTTTTTCGTTGCTGCTTTACATTTTTCTTTAATTCTGAATATGTATTTACAATACAAAATGTGACTATCCAATTTTACTTTTTTTACTTTTAATATGTACTTTCGAATATATACAGAGTGTCCCAGTACGACCCCACAAAGCCGAATACCACCTGTTCCTGGGACTATTTCCAGCAAAAAATCGTTTTGGGAGTGGGGCTCTAACTTCAACCCCCAACCGAGTTACAGGGTGTTCAAAAAATGGTGTTCCTTGAAAAAGATGAGTTCACTTATTAGCTAATAATTTCCAAACCGTTCAAGTTAGAATAAAAAATAGATACGCTATTTATAGGTAAATGAATTACCTTCAATTTTGTTAGGGATACAATTTTTGCTATCTAGTTCTCGTTTGGAGGTATTGATGCTCAAAGTGAAAAAATATCATATTTTTCCTTTATAAAAAATTTGTTTTTCCTAAGTAATTTTTGTGCAGCATCAAATTCTCTTAAAGTCCACCATACAAAGTTAAGCGCTGCGACTTATAAATTTGGAGTTATTACGTGATTAGTAACGGCGAAACGGCAAAAAATCACGAATTGAATTGAACAATCGTTTAGTAAATACTCTACAAAACAGATGAATCAAAAACTCGTAACAACAATTAATGAATCAATCAACGTTTAATAAATTTAATATAAACACTTTCGACCAGTGGCTCAAATATAAATAGATAGACATATCAAATATAAATAATTACGATCTTTCATTCCAATTAAAAATAGTTTAAAACAATTTCTTCCTATACCATAGATTATGTTTCCACATTCGTTATCAGGTAATGTCTCTGAGACATTGTATATATAGGAATGTATATGAAAAATTAAATCCAATTAATTAATTCTCTTTTTCGATACAATTCAATCAGTTATCAATATACAATAATAGGCTTGGTTGCACCCATATAGATAAATCATAAAAAAAATGTATTAGCAGAAATATTGAAAGGTTGAATCTATTGTGTATAATTATATTACAGAGTGTAATTATATTGTGAATATATATAGGAATGTCGTTCGTTTTGTGAAGGATTAATTAAAATATATATTTTATTTTATGACATTTTTCATTAATATTTTTCTTCTAATAGAATATAGATATATATATATATTGTTAATTGATAACTAATTATAATGAAAAATTCATATCACATAATCATTATATATAATACATAAAATTTAAACTTGTTTTTATATTTCTTTTTTTAAACAAAAAACATTTTAAATGACGTGTTGAAAAGAAATTCTTTCGTCTATATACTTATAAAATATTAAATTGTTTTTGTTTTCTTTGTTATATTTAAGTCTGTTTTCTGTTTTGTATTGTATTTTTGATGATCGTATAGAAAATTTAAATATGAAAATTATTTAACACAAATATGTGATTTCCCTATAATATAAATACAAATCTTCTTTATCCATTTAAATAATTTTAAAGATGACGTATAATGTAAATACATTTCGTTGCAAAAAGGCTATATTATTATTTGTAAAAAAAAAATACTATCTATCTATATACATATATATATATATATATATATACATATATATGTAATGTGAGATAAATGAAATATTTAAAAAAATTTTAAATTCCAAGAATTTTCGTGTTGTTATTATTATTAATATTATAATAATTCCTCGCTGATAACAACACGCATATATACGTATATTTATATATATATTTTTATTTATTTGTTCACCACATAAAATATATTTATGTATTATTTTTATATGAATGTAAAGACTGTCAGTAGTATATATATATATATTATAAAAATAAACATTTTCTTATCTATATAAATTTTCAAAGATAACGAATGTGTTTATATGCTTATTAATATATATATATATATATGAATTTTACTTATAATATATGGAAAATCTTTAAAATTATTAACATAAGTTTAAGTATTTATTTTTAATTGTTTAAAAATTATAATTTTACTTTTAGGTTTTTATTTATATAAATATATATATAAATAATGACTTAAATTCATATACAATCCTTTTGTGTTTCCCATTCCGAATAATAATTATTTTCGTAAGGGTTTTATTAATTATATAGGAAATTTTGTTATTAATCGGAGATGTATTACATTCCAATTGTATACTATTGTTGCTAAAATAACAAAACTATCAATTTATTTAAATTAATAAATAATAAATGAATTTAATAAAATGATTTATTAAATTCAAAAACCAAATTTTCTATATTGAATTTCCCAAAAATTTACAATGGTTTTTATTGTCAACTATGGTATATCTAAGAAGTTATGTGATTGACATTATTTTTTATATTATTATTATTTACTTCACTAAAAATTACTTTAGTCTGAGATATTTCTTAAACCCAAAAATGATCTCGAATGTATGTTTATATTATACGCTTGCTGAAAGCAATAAAAAATTCACTATGGGTCATTAAACTGTAATATATAGTGTTGTTATGTAGGTTAGATATAATTCCTTATAAAATATATAATAGTCATAAATTTTGAATATACTAGGATATATTAATATAGCATTCAAGAAATCTTCGGCCTTTATATATATAGCAGTCTTTTGATGAACTATATTACAGTGATCTAATGCTTCTCTTTATATTTATAATAATATTAATATACTACCCTATACCCACTATTATATCGGCACCTGCTATTTTATTGGAATGCTCGATTTTAAGATGCCAAAAAAGGACTTTAAACAACAATTTTTTAATCCTTCTAATTTTATTTCATAAAATGATGTTTTTAGTTAAATAATTGCGGTTACAGAAGTAAAAACACTTTTAAATTCAATTATAGTTATGGAATTTATTTTTTTTCAAAATGATTCAATTTTACAAAAAAAAAATTTGACCATTATAATATCGGACACCTATATTATACGCCACTAATCTCCTTTGTAACGGCTCCTTTGGCCTTTATGATATCCTTTATTCACTTAAACGTGGTATTTACTAAATTTTTGCATTCATTCGATATTTTTGTATTCCTCATTTCAATGATTTTTCCTTGGAATTCTTCGCTCCTTCAATTGTAAATTTCATATCATGTTTTTACTTTGTTTTGTTAATGCCCACAACGATTCTATTGGACTTAAATCGAGACTGTTGGTTCCTTTTAATCTTTACTCTTATTATTAGTAACTAATTGTAAGTCTACCATATCAGATATTTAAAAAAAATGTGGTTTAACCGGTTCATTTGAGTTACAGAAAACTAAATGGGGTGTAAAATTTAATGTTACTGATCGTGATAAACGCAAATGTGAAAAAAATAGGAGAACTGCTGTGAGTCATATAAGTCTAAAATGGTCAACAGCAATCCAAAAAGTGGACAAGGAAATGGATTCATAAACCGAACTGTATGAATATAAGATAAAAATACAGACATATTTTATTAAACAATGTTTTTTTGCTAATAATAATCCCTAATAATTTTTTAGCACAAATCAAAGTCCCTCTCAATTGTTTTGCAAAAAACAAAACAATAAACAATTTTGAGTTCTGTAGCAATGGAATAGCATTATATTTCGATGATGAATGTAAATTTGTTATTGTTGGTGATTCCGATAATCGAGTATTTCACACACAAATTGAAGCATTACATCGTGATTGTTTAAAACGCACTGTGAAATTTTCCGCCAGTTATTATAATTTACATTTCAAAAGGTGTAGGTTCTTTGTTTTCATTTACTTACTTAATTTTATTAATTGACATTTCATTCAGTGTACGGTTAACTCCCAAAAATGCTAAGTTACTATACATTTTTCCATCGACTATTTAATTATATTCAAATGGCGAATATACATTTCAATAAGATGTTGCTCTACCACAATTCACTAAAGCAACTAAGACTGCTTGGAAGCTAAAGAAATGGGTTTAGAAATCCACTTTTAGAAATGGACATCAACTGATTTAACAACTGATTTAAGTCCAATAGAATGGTTGTGAGCATTCTTAAAACAAAGTAAATACTTGATATGAAAGTTACAATTGAAGGAGTGAAGAATTCCAAGGAAAAATCATTGAAATGAGGAATACAAAAACATCGGATGAATGCAAAAATTTAATAAATACCGCGTCTAAGAGAATGGACGCTATCATAAAGGAGGCCAAAGGAGGCGTTACAGGGGAGATTAGTGGCGTATAATATAAGTGTCCGATATTATAATGGTCAAATTTTTTTTTTGATAAATTGAATAATTTTGAAATAAATTCCATAACTATAATTGAATTTAAAAGTTTTTTTACTTCTGTCTGCGCAATTATTTAACTAAAACCATCATTTTATGAAATAAAATTAGAAGGATTAAAAAATTGTTGTTTACAGTCCTTTTTTGGCATCTCAAAATCGAGCATTCGAATAAAATAGCAGGTGTCCGATATAATAGTGGTTAGAGTAGTATATGTCCAAGGACTAAAAATGATCAATTGACATATATTAATTCGCAAAATCAGAATTGAGGAAAATCTCTGACGTATCCTTATACATATATATGTTATATACTGTATAAATTCATGTTTCTTTTGAATTCAGCTTTTTAATTGTTTTATTTTATATCCAATCATAAAACCAATATAATAAAAATTATATAATATTGATAATAATCAACTTTTAATATATAGATCTCAAAAGGGAATTTTTAAAAATTTGAAAATATGCTTATAACAAAACAAAAAATCAAAACTTCATAAAAATATATAAGCATTATTAGCTTCAATTTATAGAATATTACTATATAATAATTTAGCATACCATATAAAAACTATAACTTGAAAATAATTGAAGAAAATTTTAATAAATCAATTGTCGTTCCTTAAACATATTTAATTATTGGAATTTTCCCTTATAAATTATAGAGGAATTTTTTTTCTGTTTTCCGTTGCTATTTCATATGGATATTTTTATATATATACAACATATATATTTCATTGTGATATGTTTTATAACGAAGTGATTCTTATGAGTTTAATCTTGAACGCGTGTATCTCCATTTAACAAAAAACTGGCTTTGTGTATAAACGAACGTTTTGTTAATGTCCGGCAAAGTGCAAAGTGCGATTGTATTTTCACTTCGATTTCAGTTTTCAGGTGTTTAAAAAATGATCTTGCAAATACAAAATGTTTCTTGCGATTGATCTTTTGCTTCATTTTGTACTCAATCGTTGTTCTGAAATTACTTTGGATGGTCGTCAGATTAGACGGTATATGTTTTTTTTAGTTTTTTTTACTATAAACAAATTAAATGATTTTAGGAACAATTCTAAAAGTTTATTGTATAGTCTAACAATGTAAAAATGTTTTTATCTATATATTTTGATTGTTAAAAAATGTTTTAGCTTCTAATCAATCTAAATTTTTTAATTTGACAATAGTTTATTTAATTAAAGGATCTTGGTGTTTATCGTATATATTAAACATGATTTTATTAATCAAAATTTCATAATTAATATTTATTTTTGTGCCTTCCTTATAAATAATACAAACAATCTATCCCCAGGGGGATATTCAGTAGATATTATGACTTATTTCTTTCCATATGTATGAAATATACAAAGTGTCTATGCATATACGTGTATCTTCATTATTGTACCATATATATGTTATTAAACTTGAAAATTTATATAAACTGATTAAATATTATATATATATATTCTTATAATAGGTTTAGCTATTTATTTGTTATTATTATTGTCCCTTCGGCAAATCCAGAAAATTTTAAAACGCCTAAGGCAATTTAATGGTGTTGCGTTCAGTAGATTTCTAGCCAACCTGTTTGAATGGTTTACAAGTCTATATTGATCCTAGCTACTGTAGTTTATTATCACATCTCATATACAGATTGCATTTGTAGGTCAAGCCATTGGCATTCAAGACAGCTAATTTTAAAGTCTGCGACATTATATCAATTTTACCATGACTTGAATGAGAAGTATCATCATATTATTTATGCGCTCCATTACCTGTTCCATCATATTTTCTAATATGTCTAATATGACGTTATTATAATTGTTATCACTATTTTATATTCAGCATTACCATTATTGTTATTATTGTTACCAATGTTGTTATCACTATTATCTTGTTGTGGGAAACCCTTGGTTACCCGTGAGTAAGATATTTTAGGATCTGTTTTGAATTTTGCAGTTAGTTCCAATTTTTTTGCCAGCATTTTTGCCCCTGTTGATGGCCCCGTTGACTGCGCATTTGCATTATTGTTGTTATCCCCTTTTGGTCGTAGGGTTTTGAACTTCTTTTCACGTATTTCCAGATATACCTTGCATCCCCTGTAATTTGCTGGATAATTACCTTTGCAAAATTATCATCCCTTGTTGTACGTTTACAGTTATTGGTGTGATGATCACCGGTTCATTTTACACATCTTGGTTGTCTGTGACAATACCCCTTGGAATGACCGTATCTTTGGCAATTCGTGTATTGTACAATTTCACGTTTTTGTCTTGGAGGTTCTATTATAATCCTAATATGCATGATATTTATAATAAAATTATTATAAATAAATTAATTAATATCGCAAAATATGTTGGGACTATGTGTATTAAGGACTATAAAATACAAATGAAGTTTACACCTGTATTATTCTAAGTCATTATTTATTTTCGTTAAATATTACTGAATGTTATGGCCGTTATGGTCGCCGCATTATATAGTTTGTATTCTTTTGTGAGGTGTCTGCGGATCTCCATGCGGGGTTTCTTTCTATAACATTGAACACTATATGAGATATGAAGACTTTGCGGGGAAATTGAAATGCTTTATAGATATGATTTATGAAATTTTATCCTTTATATAGTATATTTAGTAAACGTATTGCATAACTAATTATTAAAGTCGTTTATTCAACAGTAAAATTTTATATAATGAATGTATAACAACAATATGATTTATTATATGATAAATAAAAAAAAAATTTTAAATTCTATTCGTGTATTGATTCATATGGAATTCATTTTTATTATATAGTAATTAAATGGTTAAATTGAATGGAAATACATTAAAATTTATAATCACATTCACTAAATCATTTTTTTTTTTTTTTTTTTTTTTTAACGAAGGAGGGGGAAATCTTGCATAGACACACCAAAGGTGCGTGTCAGATTCCTACTGACTAAAACCCCCTCCTTCGGCTTCGGTATATTCGAACCAGGCCACTCGGGCCCCTTTTCGTACCTCCGATTGACTCCTATCCAGTTTGCCACTCGGGTTTCCCCGATTGCTCCTCGAATATGGTGTCCCTCGTTATTTCAAGCATCTCTCTGAAAGGCATCCGTCCAAGTTCACTCTCGGGGAAGAATGACCGTCCAGTTACCTTTCTCCTTATGCTCTCCAAAGCCGGACATTTACACACAAGGTGCTCAGCCGTTTCCTCATCCTCCAAACAGAGTCTACACTCATCATCAGTAAGAATTCCCATCCTTACAAGATGATGTCTGAATCCTCCATGTCCAGATATGAGTGCCACCAACTTCCTAAGAGCCCCTCGCGTCATGCTCAGTACCTCTCGGTTGGTGTGTCCTACTTTCAATCCCAGCGTCAGCTTAGATTGTCTGAGTCCTCTTACCTCCTTCCATCTTTCCTGATGTTTGGAGGTAATCCATTTCTCGACAGTATGCCTCACCGTATCCCTGCTGATTGCGGTATACGGTTCCGGTCCAACGAATTTTTTAGACGTCCCCTCCTTTGCAAGAGTATCCGCCCTTTCGTTCCCGTCGATATCACTGTGCCCTCTAACCCAGACAAGTGTGACCCTATTATGAACCGAACACCCGTTGAGCCTGTGAGCACACTCTAGCTCCAGGGCCGAGTCAAATGTGCCACCCTTCATACAATTGACCACCTCCCTGCAGTCGGTGGCAAAAAAGATTTCTTTCCCGCCAACCCTACTACATTGAATATAGTCCAGTGCATGAATTAGGCCCATCAGCTCGGCCTGGTATACTGAGGAATAGTTCCCCATGTTTATCTGGCAGTCCAAGCCAAGTTCCACTGAGTGATACCCAGCCCCGTAACTGCCATGTCTCTTAGATCCATCCGTGAAGACTGTTATCGTTTCCGACCCCACTTCAGGGAGTGATCCGTCCTCAAGGAGGGTTCTGTGATGCATTTCCTGTACCACCGTCCTCCTAATCCCATCCATTGGCATAGCAAGTTCCCTGACCCCCTTAATAAGGCCCAGGACCCTCATATGCCCGTGGATGGTGCCTTCCTGATGCCACGTTTTGTTCTGCACCATTCTTATTGCCGTGCTTACCGCCGTCTTTACTATAAATAGATCCAGAGGCAGCATTCCCAGCAATGTTTCCATAGCCATGGTCGGCGTGGTGCGAAAAGCTCCCGTAATACCAACACATGCTAGTCTTTGAAGTCGATCTAGTTGACATCTCACTGTACTTTGGGTGGTTTTGTTCCACCATACAATTGAGGCGTATGTCACTATCGGCCTCACCATCATTGTGTATATCCAGTACATCGATTTTGGCGAGATTCCCCACCATCGTCCACATACCCGTCTACACTGATGTAGTGCCCTCTTAGCCCTCTGTATCTTCTCCCTCACATGATACCCCCAGGTTAGTCTCCTATCCAGATGTACACCCAGATACTTGACACTGGTGGCCAGTTTTAGTTCCGACCCAAAGAGTCTCAGAGGTTCTATTTCCAGGCCCTTTGTTTTCCGTGAGAAAACAATTAAGTCTGTCTTACTTGCGTTTATGGAGAGGTCATGTTCCTTACACCATCCCTCCGTCACCCGAAGAGCTTCTTCCATGACATCCCGGATGGTATTCATGAACTTCCCCCGTACCATTATCGCTAAGTCGTCTGCATACCCTACTGTGTATACATTTATTTCCTCCAGTCTTTGAAGTAATGAGTCGACAGTGAGATTCCACAGTAGCGGAGACAATACCCCACCCTGTGGGCATCCCCTGTTTACCCTTCCCCTGAGTTTGGAGTGTCCTGAGTTTATATTTATTGCCCTTTTTTCAAGCAGATTGTCAACCCAGTCCCTGACGACCCGACTGACCCTCCGCCCTTTCAGAGCAGTTCTCAGTTTTCCGAACTGAACCCTGTCAAATGCACCTTCTATATCCATGAATACAGTCAGTGCTATTCCTCCAGTGTTCAGCTCGTGTTCCGCGACTCGCACCAACTGATGTAGTGCTGTCTCGGTTGACTTCCCAGTCTGATATGCATGCTGGTTACTATGTAGGGGATACATCCTCAACGTCGTTCTTTCCAGATGATCCGCTATCACCCTCTCCATTGCTTTCAATAGGAAGGATGACAAACTGATCGGTCTGAAAGACTTCGCCTCAGTGTAGTCCCCCCTTCCAGGCTTGGGCAAAAATACCACCTTGGTTTCCCGCCAAGTTACCGGAATATACCCCATCGCGAGACAGGTGACATATATTTCCCTGAGTCTCGGAACTAAGACCTCTTTACCCCATTGTAGCAGGGCGGGAAATATTCCATCAGGCCCCGGAGATTTGAAGGGCTCGAACCTCCCAATGGAACGTTCTACTCCCTCCAATGTCACAATCCCTTCAGCCGCACGTCTCCTCCTTCTCGTGGCCCTCCTCCTTTCAACCGGCCACGGTTGATTCGACGCCTGGCTTCCCGGAAAGTGTATCTCCATTAGGGTCCTGCTGCTTTCCTCTATTGTCTCCGACATTTTACCCGACCCATTGCGGATCAGTTCAACTCTAGAGACCGAGTCCTTGGTGACCATCTTCTGCAGCCTACTGACCTCAGAGATGCTCCCCATTTCCGAGCAGAAATCCCTCCACGATTGCCTTTTCTGACTACGCAGAGCTTTTTTCATGTCTCGTTTCTTTTCCCTGTAATCTTGCCATGACTGCTCCGTCCCACACCTCATAGCCCGATTAAAGGTTTTTCTGACCTCTCCCTTTAGCTTTTCCAGTTTCCCATTCCACCAAGGTGTTGGGTCCCTTTCTTCAACCAGAGTGAGAGGACATGCACTGTGGAATGCCTTTTTCACAGCCCGCTGTATGACAGCTAGCCGCGATTCAACACTCCTTGCCGTTTTCGGCCCCGAGCGCCCCAGTCCCCCCAGATCCCCCTTTAACACCCGCTGGTAAACCAACACATCGGTGTCTCTAGGGTTTCTGGTGGTCCTTGTTGGCACCCCTTGCCTCAGGCCATAGTCCAATTCGAAATAGATAGCTCTGTGATCAGACATAGTCGCCCGATCCATCACCCTCCATTTCGATTGTCTTCCCAACATCCCAACATCATGACTAAATCATTTAATATAATATACATTTATTCTTGTTTCACAACATGATGAAAATTGACATTTCACACAAATGAAATTCAACCACCAAATTGGTTTCTCTATATACATTTAATTATCAAATTATGAAAGAAACAATGGAATGTGGCGGTTCGCGGACGCTAGCCATAAATAATCGTCGGTTGTATAAACGAAAATTTATTATTATACAATTAGTTATCATTTATATAGAACAATAAACAAGTCAGATTTTAATTCTTGAAAATTTTCTATTACCACCATAATTCCATTATTAATTTTTTTGTAAAAATCGATTTCTTTATATATTTAGTTATTATATAATATAAATGATTTTCCCTCTATATATATATATATTTAGATTTTTATAGTCTATAATAAAAAAAATATATTTAATTGACAAATATTTAACAATTAAAGTGACTTAAAACTTTATGACTATAGATACATTTTTTTTTTTTTAAATAAACCTGTTTTGTTTTATATACTTATATATATATATATATATATATTTATTCAAATAACAAATGATGTGTTTGTATTCATTTAAAAACAAACTTTCATAAAATTATACTATATATAAGTATAAATAAATTTATTGCATATATCAATATTTATATATATTAATATACAATAAGTGTAATTGATGTATCTATTTTTTTGTTTGTTTAAAAATAATTTAAAAAATTATTATTATTATAAACAAGGGATATATTTAACAGGAATTTTATTGTGACTATATTAAAATATTCTTTAATAAATAATATTTAAAATTACCTATGCCATGAATATAATTAAACTTTATGAAATTTCTAATTGAAGTACTTTGTAAAATTTTTCCTATTTTTTATTTTTCTATTTATATTCTATTTTATAAATCTATATATAATGAAATAACATTCAATGCATGATATATTTATACATATATAGTTTTGTTTCTATATATATATATATATATATATATATAAAAAATTTCTATATTTATAAAACTTCCAATATTTGTAAATTTATATATGAATACTTTAAATTTACATACAAATTCATATTCATTGTTGTTTTTTTTTTGTGTGTTATTCATTCGCTTCATTATATAACAACAATGAACTTTTTTTTTTACTATACATTTACACTTATTTTTATAAAAATAATTTGCATATTATTTATATATACTATACTGTATATATATGAATAAATATATATTTAGCAATAGAAATACATATATTGTATATGCAAAAGAAAAAAAGTGAACCGTTGCCAAAAAATATTTAAATATTTGTGATGATGCTTTACTATAACTAAGTCTATATGGCTTTAGGAATAATATATATATATATATATATATATATATATATATAAATAAATAAATAAAAGAAGAGAATTAAAAATATATTTTATTTTAAAATTATATATTTTATGTATATATATAGATTTTATCTTAATATATATATTGTACTTTGTAAGGAAAAATTTACAAAATTGTGTTTAATTAAAATGAAATGAAATTTTTTTTTAATTTGTCATTTTATAGTGTGGCTGTAATAATAATAATAATAATAATAAGATTATTTATGATTTTTGTAATATAAAAATATAGTTTATCGTATATTGTATTGTGATATTGATACCTATAAATCGATAAATGATTATGTAATTTATTAGAAGAATAGTTTTTTTTTTTATTTTTTTATTGAATATTTACAATATTTTGCTTATATAGTTAGTTATATACATGTCTCCATTTATAGTGGAGACGCGATAATGATGGTATAGTATGGTATAATGACGGTGGTAATAAATTCATATATACATATATATATATGAAAAGGTATATATAACTAAATCAATAGATTTATATATATAGTTATATAGGTATATTATACAAAATAGCATACGTATTTAGGTTATTAGGTCATTATATATTTATATACATAGAATGAATGTATATTAAATGCTATTTTGATATTGAGTAAAATTGTTTATGTATATATAAAATAATATCATTATAATTGAATTGGTTTATATACAAAATATTATGTTTATACATGTATATTAGAATATATATATATAGAAGGACATTTATATAACGCGTATATAAAACATTCATATTTCCTAAATATTTTCTATTTATAATTAATGTATAGTATATGTGTATTTATAAACATTATGTGATAATTCGCTTAATTATATACTTAACCTTTTTCTTTTTCTTTTTGGTTTTTCAATAATTAAACGATTAGTCCCAAATAATTTACAAATCTATCCTCCTATCTTCCTAAAAAGAAAACCAAAAAAGATCGTAAAGTATTATAGAAATTTTATTAACACACCTTTATATATTTATAAATATTATATAGAAATAAAACCATATAGTGAGTGTAATAAGATTTGGGATTCTAATAATAAAAAAAAATCACGCGTATAACCGCAACGATTGGTTTTTTTTTTATGACGCCCAACCACAATATTCTTCTATTGTTGCGATTTCGTAATTATTTTAATTCAGCGCGTTTATGTGCTATTTCCACATCTTATGCGCCTAGGATGTGTAGCATATTTTTGTCACGCATAAATGTTTCTATCCTAGCCAGATAAGTTGTTCAAAATTTGCCATGCTAAAAAAGATAGCATGAGAAAATATAGCGCATAAACGCATTTTCGGCAGTGACCGTACCAGCGAACATAATCAATAAAATTTTATAATTATTTATTTGAAATTCCGAAGGCATAATTGTAATAATATAATAAAAAATAATCAAAAAATAAATAATAAACCAAAAATTAATTAAAAACAAATTAAATGTCTTAATTAAAAATTAATTAATTAAAAAAGTGTGAAAAAATAATTTAAAATAAAAGATAGCATAGCCGAGAAATAACAGCGCATAAACGGCAATCAACTTATCTGCACAAACTGTGGAATTACCGCATAAATGAGGCATGTCGTTCGTTTATCTTAGGCAGAGAAGATACTCAATGGCACCTAAACGCTCTGATTTTTATCGTGTACCGGTAATTATAACCATACGACTAACATTATGGGAAAATATTCAACTATCTGCGTGTTAAATTTAAATTCGAAAACAAAACAGCAAAACTTTACAGCTAAACTGCAAAAAAAATGCTTATTGACTTCCGTATAGGCAATTCGAAGCAATTACATCCAAAATTCAGGCAGAATTTTATGTTGATGTTCTGTCAACTATACATATATATATATATACAACACACCTATAGTTGCTATAATGTAATTCAATTCAAAGTTTTTTTTGTAACTTCTATATTCGATGTATATCAAATTTTAATTTTGTTATATACAGGGTGTCCCAGTACCACTCCACAAAGGCGAATACCACGTATTCCTGGGACTATTTCCAGCAAAAAAATCGTGCTGCGGAAAGAGGGGTCTAACTTCAACCCCTACCGAGTTACAGGTACACAAATGGTGTTCCTTGAAAAACATGAGTTCACTTATTAACTCATAATTTCCAAACCGGTAAAACTCGAATAAAAAATAGATGATATATTAGGCAAATGAAATACCTTCAATTTTGCTCTGGATACAATTTTTGCTCCATAAAATTCCCTTAAAGTCCACCATACAAAGTTTAGGGCTGCGGCTTATAAATTAAGAGTTATTACGTGATTAGTAACGGCGAAACCGAAAAAAAAAATCACAAATTGAAGAATTGAAGAGTATCTAATTTTTATTCTAACTTGAACGGTTTGGAAATTATGAGTTAATAAGTGAACCAACGGAACACCATTTTTCGAACTCCCTGTTACTCGGTAGGGGTTGAATTTAGACGCCCCCCCCCCTTCCAGAACGATTTTTTAATAGTCCAATAGTCCAGGAATACGTGGTCGTCGGCTTTGTGGGGTGGTACTGGGACACACTGTAAATATACAAATAATCCATTTAAAAATGTTAATGCAAAAACTGTATAGAATCTTATTATATTTCCTTTGTAACATAGATATAAAAATAAACTTTCCTTTATTTCTTTCATACAAATAATAAATAATAATAAAAATAAATAAATAATAAAATCTAAAAAATAAAAATAAATTTATTGCTAAACACAGGCAGGTTGAAATCACAATGAGGCCGTGAATCGGTAAAAGGTATCCTTTATCGATTGCATTATTGTTATAGAGGCAAAGGATAGATACACACATTAAATGTTAACACAAAATATATATATATATATCGTTATAGCCGACAATTTTTATGATCTAGGACTCTTTATGGTTACCTCTACTTTTTTTTTTTCTTTATATTTTAATGGCTTTTGATTTGATAGATTTTTTTGATCACGTTTCAATTCTTATGGATATTTTCACAAATATATGTAGTATTATATCAGACGTTTCCATATATGTATATATTATATATAAATCCAATTTCGATTAATTACTCAATATATTATATATATTTTCTGCTTGTTAAATATGAATTTGTTAACCTTCTTTTTTTATATTTCGCTGGTTATCCACAAAGTACTTTATTATCTAATGTCCTATTGATTGACTTTTTAATCCTTATTCATTTAGTCGCCTTCTCCGAACGTTTTGATTTCCGCACTGACATTTCAATAGTTCCCATTGAAATTCAACCCTTTTTTTGTTTGAATTAAATTAGGGGTTTTAGTATTTTTCCATTTCTAGACTATAGACCATCCTTATTTTCGATTCTTCTATCTAGATATATCTGTTATTTATTTTCTTTACACTTATATCATATTTTTTCCAAATGTAATAAATAACATTTTGAATGTTCTTCCAACTATATTGTACTTGTGAATATAGTAAACACAATTTGTAATGAAGTGAATTATCACTTGGTTTTGTCGCTATATAGCCTGTTGAGTTTTCAAAACGTTTTTAAGATCAAAACAAAACAAAACCAATAGATTGATATTCCATTCCAAGAATCCGACTGTCCATATTTATCCTATTTATATAACTTAAAAGTTTATAATTTCTGTTGCTTTTAAATGTATATAAATCTCGAATCCATATAATAATTTAACATCATAATTAGCCTTTCATCTTCGGTGTCGTAATTCAATAGCTAAATGCTTCTATAATTAATTATAAATAATCACTTTATGATAATTAAAATTATATTAATTATTCTTACAAAAATGTGTAAATATACTAAATAAATATTACATTTTAAAAATGAATAACTCGTGTGTCAAACCCGAAAATATTTTTTGATATTGATGTTCATATATAGTTATATTTCTATAACTCTGTACATATTAATTGAATAAATTTTATACATTTTGAATTAAAAAGAATATTAATATTAAAATTATAATATTATTATTAAAAATCCAATGTTACCTATTTGAAGAATATAAAGATTTTTTCAACATCATGACATATAGGATTATTTGTACTTGTTATGCATGCAATCAATATATTATACGCCACATAATTAATCATTTCTAATATATAATTAAATTCATAATAAATGTATAAGTTATTTAAACAATCGATAAATGAATATATATACATTTACAATTTTAATTATATCTATATACATACATATACTCGTCTATGGACTTTGATATATTTTATATTAATTTTGTCATTGTCACCTTTAATAATCTCTTATCACATAATTAATTATATATATGTTATGTATATATAAAAATAAAATAAATATAAATGATATATTGTATAATATATATAGATATCCCAAGTAACGCAGAATAGAGGATTAAGTTTTCGCAGCCAATTAAAGGCTGTAGAATCACTTCCACATCCAAAAATGTGGACATTTTAGCTACCACAGCTATAACTCTGATACAATGGTGACGAACACCGTGATCATGTAAACCGTTTTACAGCCATTTAGTCTTAATTTCTTATTTTCTACATACACTTCGACCAAACCCAATTAATCACTTAAAATAAGCGAATTAGCTGATGATTCATTTTCACTGAAAAATGAATTATTTAGCAGCCAACCGGATTGCTAATTCGATGGCTATTTGGCTTCATTTTACTCTACATGTCCACCAAATCAAATTAATCATCAAAAATAAGCCACTTTAGGTGTCCGTTTTCATTTTCACTGAAAAATGAATTATTTAGCAGCAGTATGGCTCCCAAATTTGCAAGATAGCTTAATAAACAGGATGATATCAAAAATTTGTATTTATTTGTCCATATAATTATTTTTAATTTAATAATAATTTATTCGTAAATTTTATTAATATAAAACAAATTTTATTATTATAAAAATAAAAACACACATACAACTCCTGTCAAAAAATACACATTGTCGAATTTGATCAACGAAATTGGAAATTGGACATTTTGTCTACCTTAGTAGCGTATTGTGCCATCTTGTAGCAAAATAGCTCCCGAGGAAGAAAATTGTTTAAAAAATAAGCGAAATTTAAGAAATCAAGCTGATTTCACAGAATGTTTGGTGATCATGTCAGAAAATTAGCTTTATGTTGATCCAAAAAATAATAGAGACCTATACATTTTGTAATTGATATTTATTTAACGCGACTACGTTGCAGTGGTTATGGTGCTGGATGTATATATGCTGATTTCGAAGGTTCGTATCCCGTCGTTAACTTAAAAAATATAAAATTTTTCTTAATAAAATTTAAAATTATCATATAGGTACATATATAAATAAATAAATAAATAATAATAAATAAATTAAAGATAGTTAAAAAAATATATAGATCAAAAATTGCAAAAATATCTATATATCAGGTAACTAGAAAATAAATTCAGGATTCCAACCTAGAATATTTTTATCTTTTTGTTTTTATAAAAAGATATTTACTGTTTTGATAGCTTAATGACTTTCTGGTCAGCCAAATTGCATGAATTGTATCTAATGTTAGCTGCGACAACGTTGTGGTAACGTACCTGAAACCAAAAAAACTGATGATGGCAGCCTTTTTTCAGCTGCAATTGAGCGCTCTTTTTTGGTGTTCACAACGTTGCGACATACATGTGAGATGGTATTTGGCAGTTAGCTGCCGAAACTAAAATACTTAACACTTAGCTGCCGCAACGTTGTGGCAACCTAATTTCAGCTAAACGTGTTACTTGGGATATTATATATATATATATAATCAATTCAGATAAGAGAATCATTCATTATATAGATTGTTATATAATAATAATAAAAGGAATAATATACATTAGATATATAGACTAAATCGCAATTTTACATCAAATAAATTTGTTTAAACATTTCATATAAGATTCCTATTCTGTATTTTTTATTCTGAATGCTGAGCATAACTGAAAACAATATCAATAACATTAATCTATTAACAATAGCAATCATATATTAACAATATCAATAGCAATAAAAATATTTTGGGTTTTGACACACGAGTGATTAATTATCGAATTGGGCAAAGTCAACATTTTTTTTTACTACATTTACACATTTTTGTAAGAATAATTAATAATTTTAATTATACATTAGTGTTTTACTTAAATAGGGAAAAAGAAATTTTTTAAAAATAAGAATTATTTATAGGTAGGTACATAAAACAATTTCAAGAGACAAACGAAATAAAAAAAGAAAAAAAAATTAATATATTTTATGCGGATTATGTAAATCACATAACTTGCAACAAAATCAAACGTAAAATTAATCTTATATAAATTATATCCTTAAACTTAACCTTTCAATTTTATATAATAAAATAAAATTATGATATGAATTTTTTTAAAGGGTATCTATATTTATAAATAGTATAAAACAGTTTTGTTTTTAATTTATTCGATATGTTAAATATGTTTTGATATGTTATGATATATATGTTATGTTAAATCATTTTATATTGATTACATTTTCAATATTTCTAGTCTTCAAATTATTATTTTTATCCGTGTTTCATTTTCGTTAGTTTTTATAGCCGATTAATATTTTCATTCATTCATCATGAGCATTGATCTGTTATACATCCTTTTTTATACATAAAATTGTTATTTATTTTCGATATAAAATCATCGTTTAAACTTATATAATTAAATAAATGAATAAATTTTTCGCTATCCAACCAACAATCTGGTTTTAGCGTCCAACAACAGCCTTCTGTTGTTAGTTTCTTAATTTGTGTCTTTTACGGTGTCGGTAATTAGCCGTACGACCAACCTCAAGCGGAAAATACATCTCTGTGTTTAAATTCAGATTCGAAAAATAACCGAAAAAATAATATTTTATTTTTATTATTTTTTTTATTTTATGCATTCGAAGTAGGATTCGAACCCACGACCCCAAAATTTCGTTAAAATTTTAGGTTGGCATTTTTATCATTTACACCACAGAGTTATTATGCAGTACACATTATAAGTATTTAAATATTTTAATAATAATGTAATTAAATATAATTGTTATATACTGAATAAACACATCAAAACATTTTTAGATTTTTATACCGATATGTATTGAAAGTTATATTTAAATTTTTACACATTTTATCCTTAATCTTATCTTTCAAATATTTTTAAATATTGAATGCAATATTTAAAACTATGACTATGACTTAATTTCAAATAATTTCCAATGTGTATATAATTTATTTTATTACATTGATCAATTTATATATAGTGTTCATAATTCACATAAATATATAAACTGAAAATGTCTGTTTTTATTGAAATTGTAAATTATGCGATATTTATATTATAGTTAAAATTGTAATAATATTTATTTTAAAAAAAAATTATTTATTTAATCACAATTTTCATTAAATAATTGTTATGATGTTAATGTAATTTACCTATATAAATGTTTTTAATCTGATTTTTATTTTTAGAATAAAAACTTTATCTTCTATATAATAAAAATACATAACAAAATGATTTAATTACAATTTTATCTTATATAAGTAAGTATGAATATTGAACATTTCCATTTGATATTCATAAAGAAATGTTGATGTTGACATTACAATAATTCTTTTATTTAACTAAAAAAATAAAAAATTGATAATAATAATAATATAATGAAAATAAATTATTATATAATGTACGCGGATGGATATGGAAATATATTTATATATATACTATATATATATCATTACCATATGGAATAAAAAAAATGTGGTATTTTATCATTTGTTATATATACATATTTTTTGTTATATAAACATTGTACATAAATAATAGAAACAATAATTGATTTTATATATATATATGTATATACATTCTCGTGCAATGAAAATGATATACATATTCCAAATAAAATCGCAGAATAAAATAAACAGAGCGCTAAAAAATACATTTATTTTTTTTTTTTAAATTAAATTTTTTAGCGCTCTGTTTGTAAAAAATAAAAAAACACATTTACTTGGAATTTACATATTATATATATGTTGGTACTCCCCTGTATTTAATTTTAAAACATTTTTATTTTATATCATAATCATAAAAATGAATTATCGCAGAATTAAATATATATAAATATAAATATAGCATAAAAATATGAAAATTCATATATAATTTGCTCTATATAATTAAATATGGAAATAAATAAATGCTATTGTATGTATATATATATTACAGTAAAACCTGTTAAGTTGACTATCTTTTTTTGTTCGCAACGATTTTTGAATGATTCCGGCCAAATCTATAGACTTTTAGAAACCAAATTGATCTGTATGTTGCTCACGAATATGGATACATTGAATGCATGATCACAATGTGAATGTAACAATCAATTCAAAATGTGTGTGATAAAAGATTTACATTTATATTTTGAAAGGTAAAGATAAAAAAAAAGAAAAAACTGTTTTCAAAAATACTATATAAAGTCTTAGATACTTTATTGATATCGTATTACTTCTTCGTATTACGTCTATCGTTATACAAAAATTGAATCACGTATGTGAATCATATTCATAAATTTTCATGTAAAAAAATGCTTATTATAATATCCGAACAAAACAAATGATTTTCAAAACAAAGAACTATTATATTAATTGAATTTGTTAAATTAATTTCATTTATCATTTTTTTAATTTATACTATTAATAAAAACCAATTAAAATTATAACTCATAATTTAGCATACAGAAAAACCGCTTAAAAATGTATACAAAATCACGGGGGGATGATGACCAACCAATATTCATTTTTGTCTATAAACAAAACAACCGCATATTATAACAAACCAAAAGGACGAAACCAAACTGAAATATAAGAACGAAACAAAACTAAAATACAATATTCCAAGAGAATCCGACTAAATATATCCAATATCCTAAATAAAATAGAAAGGACGAAGAGTATTTGGAATTCGTTTTGTTAAACGAACCACAAACAACAGAATACAATATATTATAGAATGTAATTTTAAAAACTTTAGAATTCTTTCTCCCTTATAAGCATATATATATATAAACTGATCATCTGCTCTTAACTTGAACTTGATTTTATTTGTAATTCGCAGACGAGTGGTCAATTTTTAAACAGTTTTTATCTTCATTGATACACTGTACTGTTTATGATGCAATATTATGATGATAATTTGTAGGTAGGTTGAATTACATATATTCGCAGGGAAAATTCAATTAAAAACAGAATACTCATATATCATAAAATCAAATTATAAAAGTACGGATTTTAAGTCCATAATTTTAAATTAAATTTCAAATTAAAGCTATCTAAAGTAGTTGTTTTGTCTAATTTTTCATCATCTAATTAATGTATTTATTTATTACATGAAGAATCATAATTTTTTCATAAACACCAAATGGAGGGAGTATACATTATAAATAGTAAGTAATGATGAAATAAGAGTAAATAACAATATGTTAATCTATGAAAAAAATTTTAATCCTATAATGAATGCCAAATAAACAAATCACACACCGCCTCCTTAATTACTAAATGTTGCATTGAACTAATGCGATTTTACCATTTCTATATGGAAAAGGAATTCTATACAGATTTATAAACATATATAAGCAGAAAAAATATAATGAGTAATATTGCGGTGCAATTACGTCTAACAGACGTCATTTCCATATCCTCCCAAATCACATCACAATCAAAATAGACATTTTCTTTGAATTGATATTCAACACAAAAACCTCATCAAATGAATTCAGTTACATTTTTTTTTTTTATTTTATTCTTAATATATGAATCTTTTTGTTTGAAAATTAAGAAAAATAAAATAATATCATTATTTTTTATATACATTTATAGAAAATGTTTATCATTAAATGATCAAAATTTTATCTTTATACTTTATTTTTCATTTCATCATTCATTTTCGTTCGTTTTTATTTTATATGTATAGCGAAGCGATATTTAAAACTCTATATATGCGTGTAAAAGATTGAAGTTGTTTTAACATTTATGAACATTTCATATATATATAGACAAAATCCATATTATATCTACAATATTTGTATTTATATTATATTATATATATATATATAAATATATATAGATATATCATCATCACGTATATATAGTTTTTGTGCCGTCGTCATCATTTATATATGATATAAATACAATAATAATAATAATAATAATATGTGTCTGAAATGAAACGTTTTTTTCCATATATAAACCGAATGGGTAATTTATAATTAAAATAAAAGACATACGTTCTTTTTCATTTTGTGTTGTTTGTAAACGCGTTATAGGTTAATTTCATCATAATTTTTATACTTTATGAATATATATGATATGAAGAGTGACGATGATGATGATGATATTAATGTCCTCTACGTAAGTCTTTACTTATAGCATACAATTTTTCAATTCTTGCATATAAAGAAAAAAAAAAAAACAAAAAAACATGTTAATATATACACAATTTGATATATTTTTTTTTTATAATACAATGATGAATATGTATAAAATGTTGTTATAAAGCGAGTTGCTGTATATATATTTACTGTTTATTATATTTAGTTTGTTGCTTTTTTCTCTTAGGTTAATATTTTTTCTCGGCACACAATTTTATTTACATTTTGTTTTTTTTTTGTAATCGTATATAATACGTTTTATTTTTTTTTTGTTTTCAATGTATTTCTGTTTGGTATTTTACATATTATCATATATATATATATATATATATAGAAAAATTGTTTATATGCCATATTAATGTAAAACTTTTTTTTTTATTTTTCTCATATAAAAATTATAACGTGTATTATTATTACTACACTATATAATATATTATTTATAATAGCGTTTATTGAAATGCGGATAATGGGTATATAGAAATAAAAACCTAACTATATAATATGAAAAGTATCATTTTCTAAAATGGAATATATTATAATGATTGTATTGTTGAATAGCATTTATGTATATATATATACAAAAAAAAATTTCAATTATAGAAAATTTCATATATAAATATATAGAAAATAAGCTATATAGAAAACACAACGCGGTTGTTGATCTGCGTTGTTTAAAACAAAAATTCTCTTTATATACTAGTTTATATATATTGTATATGCCATAGATGAGGATTGATATTTTAGTTTTCAATTTAAGTATATTTTCAATACGAAATAAATTGAAAATCAAAATATTTATACGTACGTATACAATGATATAATTGAAAAGTCTAATTTCGTTTTGAAATGATGAAAACAAAAAAAAAAAAAAAAAAAACAAACCAAAATACAAACCAAAAACAAAACTTCAATTTTCAATGTATTTTTTTGTATATTGTGTATTTTATATGTATGAAAAATTAAAACACACGCCAAAGTATTTTGATGATGAAAATATCCATATATATTTAAATTTATATGTACTTATGGTTATTTTATGTATTTAATTTGTGTGGTGGTGTGTGCTGTTTATATATTCACATGTATATATATATATATTTCACAATAAGCTATATATATATAACACCAGAATTTGTTCATAAGTATTTCTATACTTATGATATTTGAATAAATGTATATATATATTTATTTTTATTTTTGCTGAAATCATATATATATAGAAAATTTTTCAAGTTTTATATATTATTTTAATTATAAGAAAACAAGAAAATAAATTTATTATTATTGTTCGTATATCTATGAAAAATTATGAAATCTGCTGTAAAAATACCAAAAAAAAAAAAAAAAAAAAAGCTTAATTATAAGCATATAAATTTTCGAAAATAATAAAAATATATATGTAAAGTATTTATATTTTTAATGCGGTCGTCATCGTCATTCATTCATTTTTTTTAGACTTGTTTTTATTTTTCTTTTTCTTTTTTCCATTATAATAAATTATTATTATTATATTTTCATGAAAGTACGCGTACATAATAATAATGATTACGGGGCAATGATCATAATTTGTTTTTTTTTTTTTAATGATGATTGATGATGAATTATTATTATTTTATGATTTTTATTATTTCGTATTCTACTGCTCTGCTGCTGCTGCTGCTGCTACTTATATACGTGGATGATTCAATTTGTGATCACTTCACTATATACCATATATATAAATTTTTGTTATCTTGACATTTTATTTGTACATGTTTTTTTTTTATTATATTTTTCTATATATAAACATGTGTGGAATTTATATAATAAGTAAAATATAAAAACCTTATATTAACCACCATAATAGTATATATATGGATTTTTTTTTCTATATATGAGAATTTTTATCATAATATTTTGTTTTTGCTTTTTTATATATGATAAAGTGTATATGATCTCTATATTTGCATGATATATTTTTTTATATCATACATTTAGAATACATTTAAAAATGTTACAAAACTTAAGGATTTTGTACATGCTTATAAAATATAAAGAGATATGTTGTGAAAAGTGTTTTACCAATTCAAAAATGTTTTTATTTGAGAAAACATATAACATATATTTAATCATATTCAAATAGTGACTTTCTTTTAAGGATTTATCGACCTGAATATTTTGAGTTTATATATATAGCCCAAATGACGGACGACATTGGCTACGTATATGCGCGCACTTAACTCGAGCTATCTTCTTTCTCTAGCTCGAGCTGAAAATCCCATATAAATGTCCCAGCTCGAACTAACCGGGGAGAACACACTATCGTAACTCGATTAGATACCCTAAGCTAAATCGTTGGCTCGCGCTATATACACTTATTTTTTATTTATTTTGTTTATTTACCATTCTACCATAATAAATAAATTTCAAATTTATTTTTCCAATTATATATCCAAATTCAATAAATTCACGTTCTAAAATACATACTTTATTATATTTGCCCTAAACAAATCTGTGAAAAATTTTATCTCGAGCTAAAAAAAAAAGGCCACATAAACAATTCATTTTGAGCTCTTTGCTCGAGCTATATTTGCTCGTATATACGTAGCCATTCACGAAAATGACAGTAAAAAATCTGGTGTCCTCATATATTTCGTCTGCTTCTTATATATACATTAAAAAAATATACATCCAAACGTTTACAAAATGGAAAATCATACATAATATCCTTTAGAAAACTACATGGAATTTTATTTAGAAAATTAAAAAGAATATCGGTTAGAAAATTAAACACAGTTTCGTTTAGAAAACTATACAAAATTTTTCCTTAATTATTCCAAATTGCCTTGGGGAAAATTATACAGAATATCATCTAATGAATTATACAGAATATCCTTTGCAAAATTATAGAGAATATCATTTGTAAAATATAGAAAATAGAATTTCTATATAAAAGATGTTAGAATAAATGATATGTATATGGATGAATGGGTGGTTTTCTGTATATAGAGTGTCCCAGAACCCGCTCACAATTCTCCGGTTTTAGGTGCTATGGACCATTTGGAGTCGAAAACATTCGCAACATTTATTGTCGATTCTGCTTCGTTACGGAGTTATACGAAAAAAAACTTATTTTTTTAGTTTTTCGCGATTCTGGAACACTTATCTCCATGACTGGCTATGATAATTGAAAGATCAGATACACTATTATCATTAGCAGTAAATTAGCGTTTAAATTAACGTTAAAATTATGCAGATCCGCCCAGAGGTTCTCGAGATATTTAAAGAAACGTGTTTAGACCACACATCTCAAAATTTTTATTCTCTAAAGTTTGAGGTGGCATATCTCGAAACGACACCGTGTAGAACTTTCCGTCACACATGCTAAAAAACTTGCTACATTAATTAGCTTTCGTTTGATATAACGTTCAATACTCTATCTCTAATAGTTTAGTAGGGGTTCACAAAAACCCGCGGGATGTACGGAATGTATTATGGACGTATTTGTATGTAATTTAAAGGAAATTTAATGGTGATGCTAATAGAGTATCTGATCTTAACCTGTTGTGAAGATACGTTGTCCAGAATGTGAAATAATTTAAAAAATCTAAAAAAATCGGGTATTTTTCGTTTAATTCCGAAACGAAGCCGAATCGACAAAACCTTGCGAATGTTTTCCAATCCAAATGACCCATAGAACCTAACCTCGGAGTATTGTGGTCGGGATCTGAGACATCCTGTATATACTAAATTTCTATTTAGTTCGTATATAGTAGCGATTTTCAAATATGTCTCTATATACTATAAATAATTATAAGATATTTAAAATTCCATTTATAATATTCCTCTATATATATATATAAATAAAAAATTGTTATAAAATTGCATCTATAAACATTACACACATTTTAATTATTTAAGATATTTGATCAGGAGGACTGACTTTAAACATTTCTAAACGAAATAATGTATACTATATTTAATATCAATGTCTTAACTTGATAATTATTTTAATAATGAATCCTACAATGGTCGCTGGCGTCCAACAACATCCTTCTCCAACCGGACTTATTCACCGCCAATCCATCAGATAATCCGTGTAAATTATCTATATCGAAGGCATTTGTCAATATATAATTATATTTGTAATTAAATTCTATATTAATATATTAAAGTATTTCATTAAGTAAAAAAAAACCCATTTTATACTTTCATTTAAAATCCTCCTCATCCTCAAAATGTGGTTTTAGTTTATATTTTTTAAATCGGAAGGTAAATCGGAAGGTAGCATTTCCCATTCCTATATATATTATTATGAATTGAACAATGGAGACATTTTTACAAATTGAATAATTCATAATCGTATCGTATGATCCAAATGGTATTTAACTGCATTCAATGTCTAACGAATTACTATGGGCGAATATCGTTTGGCCTTCCGTTCCGTAATATTTGGATTTGGGACCTCAGAGTTGATATGGAGAGGCTGTGGCGGTCCTGTACGCCACCAACCACACACACACACACACACTATACATTTAAAAACATCGCATTTCATATAAGGAATTTTGGGACGAAAAAAAAAACTTTTAATTCTTCGTATAACTTAAGTAATCCTTAACTGATCATTAAAAACGATCGAAAAAATGAGTTCGAAGAAGAGCTATAAATAGCTCATTCGGTTCGGTGAATTATGTCCGTATGGTCGATGGAATGTGGTTTGATGAATTTTAGTAATTATGTTTTTCTTTTCTGAAAGATATAATAAAAAATAAATATATTGAATTTAAGGTGATAAAGAAAATAAAAAGGAAAAATCCTTTAAATATTTTATTCTTTATATGATTTACACATACTATAATATATCACAAAAATTATGACATTTTAATCATATAAGATACCAAACGGAAACCAAATACACTTTTTTTTTAATTCCACAAACGTGAAATTCATACCACAAACGCTGTATATATTATATAAAAATTATAAGAGCCTCGAAGGGGATGTTTGCAAATAATTAATTATAAACAATATATAATATAATATTTATTCACAATTTCTTCTGCCATTAAAAAGAATATAAGAATATATTTTTTGATTTATAAAAATAGAATTTATGATTTTAATTTTCCTTATAAAAATCTCCTTTATATAAATAAAATTAAAATCGGCAATTTCAAAATATATACAGTAGACTCGCGATATAAGATACCCTGGAATAAGGAAACCTCGAAATAGGGAATGCTTTCAAATTTGGTATTATAGCCTTTAAATAACGAACGCTAAATCAATCAAAACCTCGATATAAGGAACGATATTGGTGTATTTTATTCACGTGTTGGTATTCAAAATTATATAAATTATGTATTTGTAAGTATTTTAATGAAATTAAGTTATTTCCCATCTTTCACAATCACTTGCCTCACAAATATGTATCGTTTTTTTTATTGGTTGGGTATGTGCATTTTATACTCATAATATATACATAATTTTTATTTGGTTTGCGGTTCCAACCAAATAATACACTTGTTTTTCCATTGTTTTTCAAAATAATTGCTTAAATTGAATAAATATATCATTTGATTTTAAACTCTTTTCCGACGTTTTATAGATATCTCTATAGCTATAAAGCCTCTATAGCTGTAAAGCTATATAAAGGATACTTCGAAATAGGGAACGACCCCCTGCAATCAATTGTTTCTTATATCGCGAGTCTACTATATTTTTATATATACAACAAATAAATGATTGGGAAAATTTATGGATTATAATTGCTGTAATATATAAAGTAATTAACATTTATAGATTTAAAATGTTTATTTGGGAAAAATTATTATAAAATGTTTATTTGGGCATTATTTTATTTATATATTAGGTTGTCTAAAAAGTATTGATAATTTTTTTTACAAAATTCAAACGATTTTTTTATATATTTCAAATGAACTTTATTAAACCAAATATGCGCCGTTTTGATCGATGACCCTTTGCCATTTTTCTGGTAAAGACATTATCCCATCACTGTAGAACTTCTGTGTTTTCTGGACAAAAAACTGATCCAAGTGCATTTTGCAGTCCTCTGCGGAATTTAATTTTAAACCATTAAGGGAGTTCTGCAGAGACCGGAACAAATGATAATCTGAAGGTTCAAGGTCCGGGCTATATGGTGGATGCATTAAAACTTCCCAGCCAAACCCTCTCAGTTTCTGCCGAATCATCAAAAATGTGTGTGGTCTGGCGTTGTCATGATGGAACACAACACTCTTTTGATTGATTAATTCTGGACGTTGTTTTTTAATCTCGTGCTTCAATCTTGTTAATTGTTGACAATAGAGATCGGAATCAATGGTTTGACCGGGTGCTAGTAATTCATAATGAACGATTCCTTTTCAATCCCACCAAACAGACAGCATTACCTTTCTTGGTGTTAATCCAGGATTTGCTACTGTTTTAGGAGCTTCACCCTTCTTGGACCACGATCTTTTTCGTACATTATTATCGTATGTGATCCATTTTTCATCACCTGTAATCATTCGCTTTAAAAATGACTCGATTTCGTTCCTTTTAAACAGCGTTCCGCAAATGGAAATTCGGTTCATTAAATTGTTTTGTGTTAATTCATGTGGTACCCAAACATCGAGCTTTTTCTTGTATCCAGCCTTTGTCAAATGGTTTAAAACGGTTTGGTGATGGATGTTTAGTTCTTTAGCGATATCATGACTGCTTACGTGTCGATTTTCTTCAATTTTTGATATGATTTCATCGACTTTTTCAGTGATTGGTCGACCAGAACGAGGTGCATCTTTGACATCAAAATTACCGGAACGAAATCGAGCAAACCATCTATAGGCTGTTAATTTTTATAAAGTTCCTTCACCGTAAACTGCACAAATTTGTTCATGTGCCTGAGTTGCATTTTCACCTTTTTCATAATAAAATTGTAAAATTCGAATTTTTTCGAATTTGAAAAATCGAATTTTTTCACTAATTTTGCTCATCTTTAATGCACTACTTTTAACTTTTAAATGACTAAACAAATTTAATTTTTTTTTTTATCTACGAAATGTCATCTTTCGAACATATGTTACCTGATCAGATTAGATTAGTTAGTACTACTTGAAATATTCAATTATAATGACATCTATTTATAAAAATTATCAATACTTTTACGACAACCTAATATATAATGAGGTTTTTATTATTTTTGAATATATGTTTTAGGATTAGAAAGAATCAAATTATATATATGTATATTTATTTAAAGAAAATTCTTTTTAATTACGAATGCGCGACTAAACATCCATCCGATATAAATAGATCATAATATGTATATTAGATCCGCATATATAAAATAAAATTATCAAATTAATTCAAATATATACAAATCAAATTATATTTCTTTTATAAATAAAAAAACAAAAATTTGCAGATGACCTTCATTTTTAATCAATATATATAATTTATATACTTTTATTTAAAAGAGCAAAAACATACAAAATAAACATTCTATTTAAATTAATATTTCAATGTGAAAAAAAAACCCAAACAATTATATATAAATATACATATAACACAATACAATTCAAATTGGAATTTTTTCAAGGATATAAAAATAAAAAATATATTTCGATTTGATTCATTTTTTTTTCTATGTTGTTATAATTTATATAAATCTCAATTGTATTTTTTCCGTACTTTAGACATTTCTTTTATTAAACCTATATATATATATATTTTGATCAAAGGAGATTTTAATTTTTTTCGACATTAAGAGGAATTTTCTTTATAAGTTTTTATCTGTCCCATATGGCCATATAGTCACCACACAAAAATGCGTTGATGAATTATATTTTATTTATTGTATAAATCATTGATTGATTTATTTATATTTTTATATAGCTGCTGCCATAAAAAAAACATTTTTCCATATGTAAGAATATCAACACTGTGCAACCTTGATATATACAAAATTTTATCCAAAATTATAATTACCTTTCTTTATTTAAAATATATTTTTTCCTTCACGTATTTTTTATTTTCATATGTCTTTTTAATTATTTTTATATGTACGTAAAAAAGTAAAAAAAAAAATCTATTTAGTACACATTTTTCTATATATAAAGAATTGTTGTTGTATGTTAATTTTTATTCAATAAAAAAAAAACATAAATGATGACTGTGCGTCAATATATCAATAATTTATATACTTAATATATTAACCAACAGATCGTGATTAATAAATTTTTAAAAATATTATAGAGTTTTAATTGTTTGTGAACCAAAAAACAACATAAAATTAATTTTCTTTTGCAGGATGACTATATATAAATTTGAGAGTAAAAAGAAATATATTTTTGTATAAAAATGTAATATTTAAACAATTTTTCATATATCAATCGTATCGTATAAATAAATGCATTTTTATATGAGTATTTTAAATGAAAAGATAAAATAATTCATTTTTATTTAATATATAAGACACACCAAAAATAATAATCTGTCAGCAAATAAATATTTATTTATATATATATATATATATATATATATATATATATATATATATATATATATATATATATGTATATATATATATATATATATATAGAATATTAAATATCAATAATATATTATTATATATGTATATAAAAACTTTTTATTATTAATTTTTTTTTTTTAATTTTGTGCTGTTTATCGAATGTATAATTTGCATTTATCAGGTCACAAGATCAAAAATAAATATATATATAACGACGTTATAATGTTGATATGTGAATTCGTATTGTATATATGAATACAATTATAATATTATGTGTATTTTATTTGTTTAAAAAATATATATATACTGATGTGCGATGTATTTTATATGACATTAATGCAATCACGTATATTATATATATATGATTGTATAGTGATATAAAAATTAATTGATATATTTTTATACATATTTATATCTATATAATTAAAAAAATTTTAAGAATATACTTTCATTGACCAAATATTTATTTTTTATATAGAGATTTTTTACATTTTACATTTATTCATTTTTTTTATACAACACTATAATATTATATATTTATAGGATTATAAAAATAAAAACCAAAAATTCTTAAACTTAATAAATCTGAACTCTATAATATTTCATTATAAATTCATCTTTTTAAGACTAAAAAAAATCGAACAAACGACCCAGCGCACAGCGTGACTTCCTTTTATTCGGTATATACTTCAAGGCGACGACAACAACTTTATCAAATATTTAAATAAATAGATCAAATATTATTAAATTTCAAATATTTAAAAAAATAGACTCTCGGTAATGGTAACGCTACTACTTTAACCATTATAATATCGGGCACCTTCTATTTTATCCGTATGCTCGATTTTGAGATGCCGAGAAGAATGGACTTTAAACAATAATTTTTTAATACTTAAAAAGTTAAAACTTTAAAAAATGATCCGAAAGTTACAATTAAAGGAGTGAAGAATTTCGAGGAAAAATCATTAAAATGAGGAATACAAAACAACCGGATGAATGCAAAAATTTAGTAAATACCACGTCTATAAGAGAATGGAGGCTATCATAAAGGCCAAAGGAGGCGTTACAAAGGAGATTAGTGGCGTATAATATAAATGTCCGATATTATAATAGTCAAATTTTTTTTTTTGTTAAATTGAATCATTTTGAAATAAATTCCATAACTAATTGAATTTAAAAGTTTTTTTTACTGCGCAATTATTTAACTAAAACAATTATTTTATGAAATAAAATTAAAAGGATTAAAAAATTATTGTTTAAAGTCCTTTTTCGGCATCTCAAAATCGAGTATACTGATAAAATCGCACAGATGTCCGATATTATAATGGTTAAAGTAGTATAGTACTTTTTCACCTGGTTGCAAAAATCGAAAAGTTGCCTCTAAATACCATACCGAACAACACAATATAATTTAGAAATGTTCAATATATATACAGTACATACCTTTGTGTATATACAGTTTGGAATCTGTGATTAATTAATTTATTTCTTAAAAAATCTGCAATATTTGTTCGATTTTGCTTTATATATCATTGTATCATATAGACGTACATAGTAGCTTCATTATGATATACACATTTTATAAATATTATACCACCACGAATGCTCTAATGAAATTTTTAAATTAATTCCCAGCTATTAATTAATTCCTGGCTCCCAGATCTAGTATTTCCCCCCTTCTTATGACTATGTCAATCATTTAAATTAAGCATTTGGTACTGGTACAACGTGTGATCTGGTAGGGGAAATTTATCTGAGATAACTTTTGTTTTTTGTGAATTTTATGAGGAAAAAGGAATTTTCCTTTTAAAAATTATTTCTAATCGAATGCTCAAACTAATAAATAATTAAATAAAATACAAAAAACAATAGTTAGCTCAGATAAATTTCCCCAACCAGATCACACGTTGTACCAGTACCGAGCATTTCATCCAATCTATAAAGACTCATCATCCACACCTATAAAGTGCAACTTAACATATTGTTTGAAAACATTTCAGTTATATTTTCTTACTGCTTTATTCAGTTTAATTCTTTTTTTTTGTCTCATACGTTTGCTTTTATTTTTCTAAATTTCATAAATTAATCCACATATTATTAAAGGTTGCCTGATTAAGAGGTTTTACGGCCCCGCTAAACGGATTCTGTCTTATAGTAATGAACAAAAAAATAAAAAAAGAAACCATTATTGTATCAAAAAGTGAATTTTCATGTAAGTCATTGATATTATTCCATTGGATTATATAAGCTACGCATGAAGACATTAAAAAAAAACTCGCATTTCCAAAGAAATTTACATACACGCACCGATAAATCAAGTAGAAAACAAGGTGAAATATCCATACTTATATGATGAGTTTCTCATTTTTATATATAAATACTTCTATATCCATTGGCAGTTAAGAAAATATGAAACCTCTATATAATATGGCACTATCGATCGTTCATATAAAAGATATTTTGAGTTAGCATTTGGGGAAAATTTCACGATCGACGCAGTTAGCACTACCGCGAAAGTCGACTTTATTTATATTTTAAACTATATCATATTTATTTAAAAATGTATCTTTTATAATATGGATTTTGAAGAGAATGATAATTCATATTAAAATACGACAATATGAACACAATTTTGGTATATCCTTATATTAATATTTATAAATAATTTTAAATTTATATTACGTGGAGCTATATATCGTAATATTTTACAATCTATACATAATTGTAAAATCTATATATAATAATTTTATTTATTGCTTGCTTTTGCTTGCTTGCTTTTTCTTTTTATAAACTAAATAAATTTTGTAGTAAGAACGAAAAGTTTTTGTGAATAAAATATAGCAAATATTTTCTTATATATGCAATGCAACTATTTATTTATATGTATAATAAAACACAATGTATGGAACAAAAGAATATCAAAACATTCCTTATAAAATATGAGCTCCCCCATCCATTTAATAATTATACATTTACAAACCGTATATACATGATAAAGAGATGCTGCGTTTTCTTCTTATTATTTCTGCTTAAAATATAAAACAGGTTTTCTTGAAACTATTTTTATTATAAAAAAAATTTGATCGTGTTTCTTTAACTTATATATATATATATATATATATATGTTAAACTCAACATATATGCCTATATATACAGTTATGCACGCATATATATATACATCTATAAAAGAATTTTCTAATCCATAAACGAACAACTGGTTTTTATTGTCTACCCAATATACTAATGTAAATGTTATAACATTTTTAGTATATCCTTAAAAAACTTTTATCAAAAAAAAAAAATGCATTTTTCCTTCAAAATGATAAAGTTAAGAACTTTTTATATTTCTTTATTCGCGGCGTGTAAAATAAGTTCATTTCATGAAATTATATATTAATAATTATTCATTTTTTTTATTCATATTTTTATATAAATACAATAAAATCCTTTTAATTTCGTTTACTATAACAAGTACCAATATAAAATGTTCATATACTCAATTTCAATTTAAAATATTATATGTTTGTCGATGCTTTTTATTTCAAACGAATTGTATATTATAAAGAGTATATAAATATCGTAAAATTAATATCAATTTTATCCGAATAGAATCAATTGATCTGTTTTATTTAATTTAATTAACATATTGTATTCATTTTCTCAGATTAATTTGATTCGGTTTTTCAGATCAGATCAGATTAATCTTTACTCTGTTTTTATTTTATAGAAAATTATATAAAGGTATACAGAAAGAAATTATAAAACAATTTAGCCTGATTTTGTTAATATAGAGTAGTGTTTTGTATAGCAACAAGATATGAATATATTGCTCATTGCTTTAAGAATTAGTTATTTTATTGCCATTGGAAAAATATAGTTAAAACAATTTCAAACAATTGGTTTCAAACGTATTTGTTCACGTTGCACTTTACTGGTAACGGGATGAATGACGGGTCTTTATAAATAGGAAGAAATGTTTAATTTAAAGGATAAAGGATTTAAAGGTCGTTAGTGATTTTGGAAATACTATGGGAGACTGCCCATGACAGAGTGGTCTATATATTGTCTTAATGTTCTATATAGGAAAAAATTAATTGACAAATCTGTTGGTTCGAAAAAAGTATTGATGTGCCGTTTAAGAAGTTTATTTAGTTATAAGACAAGTTATAATATTTAGATTAATTATTAATTTGCAAACATTTCATTTCAGCACTCTTCATGCTGGTATAATATTTATTTATTTATTCATTCGGTTTTTACATTTGAGCCAAGGCTCCTTACAAATTATGTACAGTATAGTTTAAGTTACAATTTAAATAAAAACAAAAAAAAAGGTAAAAAAAAAGTTTACAATTCATAACTAATTAAATATTGCATTTTAAACGGTGAATCAGGATATAAAGATGTTCAGAATTTGAATTTAGATTGTTATTTCCAATGGAAATAGTGAAAAGGAAGGCAAACCAAACCCAACAGGTGAAGTTGCCTAAGATTTAAAGAGAACAGATTAAAAAGAAATTTAGAAGATTTCAAAAATAACCACGCACATTGTCCTAAAAGCATTAATGTTCATAGCAATTTTAGCCGACGTAGGTAGGGAATTCCATTGATCAATACATTGATCAATCCATCCATTGAAATAGAGATAATGAAGCATGTCGTCATGATGATTGTCTGGGTCTGGGATGAGGTTACCAGTTCTCCCAGATACAGCAAAACGCAAAAGATTAAATAAATAACCCGATCTACGTTCCGTTATCAATTTAAAAATAGATAATATACTCCGGTAATTATAATACCAAGGAAAAACCAAAAATTCAATTAACGCATATTGCGAAATGTGATCATACCGACATAAATCATAAATATATCTAATACACGCATTAAACATTATGTTCAGTTTATTGCGACATGCCGTATCAAACGGGTTCAAAACCATGTCACAATATAAAAAATGAGGAATGATTAAGGATTTAACCAAATAAAATCGCGTTTTCCAAATAAAATAGACGCGAATTTCCAGAGTACCCGCAGTCTTCCATAAATATTAAGCCCGCAATGGCATTAATATGATGAAACCACGTATAAGGTTCCCATTGAATATCACACCAAGGTTTTTCAATGTTGAGGAAAATGGAATAGGCACAGAATTAACAATGACAGTAGGAAATGATGACTTATTAATTACTCTTTTGTAAATAACAATACTCTGTGTTTTAGATTTAGGTACTTTAATATATTGATGAAATGTGTGTAAGCTAGCTATTGCTGATCATATCTATATATATATATATGATTAAACATTTCAATAAAATAAAAATATATCCTATACCGCGAATTTCTATATTTATTTATTTTATTTTATTTTATTTATTCATATATAAAATTGTAATTGAGACGATGAGTCTATATATCACTTAATTTGATATAAATACCATATATAGGAAAGGACCACAAAATATTAGTAGAAAAAAATGTAAAAATCTCATTTGTATTATGTGTAGGAATTAATAATGCGGATTTTTTGGCTTGAAAATGGCATTTATCTGTATAACAAAATGTAAACGTTTGCCAATAGTTGTTTGGTAGACATTCAACGCCATTGCAAGTTCATGTTGCGTTCTACACGAATTTTCATCCAATAACGCTTGCAATTCTTCGTATTCAAATTTTTTTGGCTGACCTGGCCGTTCTTTGTCTTCCAAGTCAAAATCACCATTTCGGAAGCGTACAAAACATCGTTCACAAGTTGCTTGAGCTGAAGCATGTCCACCATAAGCTTCAACCAACAAACGATAACTTTTCAGCAGCGGTTTTCTTAAAATTAAAGAAAGTTATTAAACTTCCCCCCAAAACAACTTTTTCAGGCATGTGTTTCGACATATTCGAAGCAAAAAAAACTTTGTTGTTTACACTTCAATGAAATGACATATACTGAAATTTATAGCTTAATGACAGACAAAAAAAAAAGAAAATGGCCGCGGTGTGTAACGATACACTCAACGCAAGTTGCGCCATTTGTTATCTAAATCCGCATTATTAATTCCTACACCTTATATTTCAAAATTGATTTTATTTCCTAAATATGTACGATTTCTAAATATGTCCTAAATATGTACGAGTAAGAAATGTTTCTAGTTCCTTTAAAATCCGATATTTTTACCTGCGTATTTTTACATTTACATTTTTTACGGGTTTATTCTTTTGCCACACAAACACCATTTGAGTTGAGTTTTTTTTTTTAATTAAATGATGCTAATAGTGTGTGAGTGGTGAAAAATTCTATAACAAATTATCGGTTATATACAAATCGTTGTTCATTTGTATAGCGATTATTGATTATGATTATTGCATGTCTGGATAATGAAATAAAAAATTACAATTTGAAATATATTAGATATCCCTACATGATGGGACACAATCCCTTTTGAAAATTGTATCTTTATTGAAGCACTCATTATGTATATTATTTTATACTGTATGGTTTTTATTTCAAAACAAAGATCCCTCATATACTTGTTCCTGTATCAAAGCCAAAACTTCATGAATTACATACATATTTTTTTTTTGAAATGTATTTTACCTAATATACATTAAATTATGCATTCGTATATAAAATACATATATACTTATGATATATATTTTATCCTTTATAATATATAATTTTAAAATTAAAGTATAACAAAAAAAAAAAAGAAAGAATCTGTAAAATAACAAAATGAATCGTCCTTATATAGTTATATAATAAAAATATAAAATTATTCAAAACATTCAACACCTTATAAATTGACAATAAAAATAACACGTGATAATTCTATATTAAAAAAATGTGTCCTCCAGCGTGTGGAAAATTTGTTGTGAATCACTTACTATATATTACTTAGAATTAACTTACTATAGATATTACTTAGAATATTAGAAATATATTTATATATAATTTTTTTCGACGACTAAAATATGATCATATATACGTTTTCAGTGATATATATAAGAGTTTCTAAACAATAAATTTTCAATCAATTAAAAGATTTCAATTGATCTCCGCTAATAAACAAATTCAGTATATGATTTAACTGAGAAAACACTTGCATAGAAATTCCATGTAATTAGGATGAAAGAGGGGTCGTTAATCAACACCGCCAAAATCTAATTCATATATATGAAATTATGTGCCACAATAATATATGTAATTTAATAGCATAAAAAAAATATCCATTGCTTTCTTTCACTGACTAAATTTGAATTATAGACATAAATTACACACGTTATACGAATTGTAGAAGAAGAATTGTACCTTTTGTCCTTTGTAGAATTTTAGCCAATTTTATTTATAAAAATAATAAATATTCATAAATATGTATTTGTGTATAGGCTTTGAAACTCATATATACATGATTATGTGAAAATATTCTTGGTTTAAATTATGTTTTTTTTCTTATTTATATATAAGTATGAAATTTATCCGAGTCCTACAATAATTGGAGTAGGGATGAGGATAAACGTAATATATATATTTTGTATATGTGTTTGTTTTTCGTCATTTTTATTTTTTCCTTAATTGTTATTTTTACGATATAGTTCTTTAACAATTTTTTTCCCCAATTTAATTAAATATTGTATAAGAAAATTAATTAAAAATAATATGTTGATTATGTTTTATTCTTCGTAGATCAACTACGTCAATTTAGTTTGATAAATTGACGTAGTTGATCTACGAAGAATATATCAACGTTTCAAAAGACATAAAAAAATAATATTCTAAGGAAATGTTGAATGTTGAATGTTTCGATCAAATAGTTATAACGTGTTATAACGTTTCTTACTTTTGAAACGTATATGTTTCAAATATAATTCTATACTGGATATGTATGTAAAAAAAAAAAGGATCTTATTATTTTATATATACAGTGGACTCGCGATATAAGGAACCCTTTAATAAGGAAATCTCGAAATAGTGAACGCTTACAAATTTTGTATTATATAGCCTTTAAATAAGGAACGCTAAATCAATCAAATCCTTATTTCGATAAGGAACGATTGGTGTATTTTATTCACGTATTGGTATTCGAAATTATATATAAAAATATGTGTTTAAAAGTATTTTAATGAAATTATGATATATCTCTCACAATCACTCGATTCACATATGTGTATTGTTTTATTTTATTGGCTGGGTATGTGCATTTTATACACATTGCGGTTCGGTGCATTACCCTTCGGTGCAGCGGCTCTAACCAAATAATACACTTGTTTTTCCATTGTTGTTCACAAAATAATTGCTTAAATTGAATATATACCATTTGATTTTAACCTCTTTACCGACGTTTGATAGATGTCTTTAGATATAAATCTATTTTAACCATTTTTAACCGGAACTCTTCATATAAGGAAAAGGGAACGACCTCTTGCAACCAATTGTTCATTATAACACGAGTCTAATGTATGTGCATACAATTATACATATACGTATTATTCATATACATCGAACGCCCTAGAAAGAGTCGCACAATAGAATTTTGACATCCTTGGTATATTCATTAATAGTTTACATTTAATTATTTATTTTTTTAAACTTTTTTATTTGTATTTACAGTCAAACAATAATTATTAAAATTTTAAAATATATCAGCATTTATTATTAATTATGAAATGAATCGATTAATATAGGAAATTCATTGATTTTCGTTGATCCTTATCTCGACACGGATTCATATAATTATTTGTATGTAATTTTGATCTAATTCATTTTCCATATACCGTAAAACTAATTTTTTTTTTAATACGTTAATTGTGGTTGGTATTTTATTTTTTCTTCATTATTGCCCATATATACATTCTATATATGGCAATATTCTATAGTTGCGAATCTTTTAAAGGCGCTGGGTGTGGTTATAATAAACATTTTTTAACGTCATTTAGTGTTGTTAATCGATTATCATATGTATAATTAGCAAAAAAATCAATAAACTAAAATAATAAAATTGTGTTTTTTTTTCGCAATTTTTTTTTTGTCTATATATGAAAAAACAACGATTAAAATTTTTATTTTTATTATTATGTTATTTTCCATTGATCAAAAACACAGAAATAAATACTTTAAATTCTTTACAAGAAATGATGCGTATATATATACAGATTAAAGAAGACAAAATGTATATATATTATATTACGATGATGATGATATAAAGGTTTTATTTCTTCTTTAAATTATATAACCTCATATATAGATTTTCTTTGTAAAATATATAAAATATATATATTGAAAATGGATGAATGTGAAAAAAGCTAAAAATTATATTGAATTAATGGCATTTTTATATATATATATATATAAATGGAACATTAAAAAAAAATTATTTATTATTCATAATACACAATTTATATATATATAGTCGAGATATAATATTATATTAGAATATATGGTATTTGATGGCAAAGCAAAAACAAAAATAAAAAAAAAATTGTGTTGGTTGTATTTAAATATATATAGATGACGATCAAAAAAGTACGTCAAGTAATCAACCAACACGATAAATATCACCATATACATATATTATATATGTACATATAGATATAGATATATAAAAAATTTATATATGAAATATAAAAATGCGCTTTTTAAATGAATTTATAATAATAAAAAAAAAAAAAAATACTGCGATGATTTGCGTATATTTAAATTTAAATTGAATTTATTTTTAACTTTTTATATGATACCCTATTTTTTTTTTTTTCGTTTTAATTTTTATTATATAATTAAATTAAATTAATATATATTTAAAAAAATATAAAATTACAAAAATACAATTTTCTATACAACAGAGCGAGCTTTATTAAAAACAAAAAAAAAATCATATTTAATTTCTAGATAAATACGCTTAATTTATTGTATGTATTTTCAAAGAAAAACGGGTTTTTTTTTATTATTATTTATATATATATATATATATATATAGATTTAAAATAAATATTATTCTGAATAAAATTGTTGTTTGTGTGTGTGTGTTTGGGTAAATGTTTAAAAATATATGTATATGGCAAAATATGGCTTCCATTTAAAAAAAAAAAAAAAAATACATTTATTTTATTATTTTTTTTTTATTAAAAAAATTTATTTAAAAAAGTGCATTGAAATTTTTTATTTCTTTACCCATATATAAAAATACATCTGTATATATTGCATTTTATTTAATATACACAGATGTATAAAAGTGTATATCATCTATATACACATATATATATAGTATGCATTCAACTAGAATGTACAACATCTCGCATACATAAGTAATTATAATATATATTTATTGAGATAAGAATATTTTTGTTGTTGATATATGCATATATTTTTGCCATATTCTAATTTAACAAAAAAATAAATTAAATTAAAATAAATAAACATTTATAATAATAGGGCGATATAATTAAAAAAAAATAATAATATATATATTGTTAAATAAAATACATTACAGTATGTTAAATTTTATACATTATTGAAAAATTTTCAATTTCGTTTTTCGTTCGTGTTTCTACTTCGTTTTTCTTTATTTTTTTTTTTCCAAGAAAAAAAAAAACCCACACAAAGAAAAAACAATTCATATTTATATAAATACATAAACTAACACAAATATAAAAATACTTCTTTTTTTTTTTTTTTGTATAAACATGAAAATAAAGTATATAAGATATGTATAGAGTGTGTAGCAGAATTAATGAAGAAAATTGGAGAATTTATTATATGAGAAATGTATTGGATATACAGTTAAACACAAAATTGATTGTTCATTTATTTATTAGTACTACATTTTCATGCTAAAATATTGAATAATTTTATTTAAATCGCAAATAGTTTTATAGAGTAATAATTCAGAATTGAAATTGTTTAGCGAACTGAAGAGAATTAACACACACTATTTCCAACTTTTATCTTAACCACGCTTTAATTCCAATTTCTCATCTCATGTGGTCTGGCCAGGTCATTTAAACGACTAATAGAAACACTTTCACACAACAGAAGTTTAATAAGATAGAAATATAGGCGAGGAAAAAAAAGAAAATTTGAACCACGGCAATCAAAACGCTTTGAAAGAGAAAAATCATAACACTAAAATAAAATGCAAACATATTTGCGTTTCTTTCGATTACCTGGAGTTGGTAAGAGTAGAAAATAGTAGATCCGAACTACACCATTCTATAGCAAAGAGTAGCTCGGAGTAGATAAATCTACCCTTTTCTACTATTACCTCCTTCTAGTAATCGTGGTTGGAACGCAACCAAAATTGTACGTTGTGTTCATTTATCATGTTTTTATTAAACAATAAAACAATTGCAGCCGAGCTTTATTTTATTCAGAGCTTTATTTGGTGAAGGAGAAGTCAATTATTACAAAGTGGAAGGATAAAAAAAACCAATAAATCCATTTAATATTAAGTTTATTCAATGTTAATGCTGTATTTTTTTTCTATTTAACCGTAATGAATAAAATAAATAAAATTAATTGTTCGCTTTACAAACAACAATTCGGTTTTAGCGTCCAAAAACAGCCTTCTGTTGTTAGTTTCTTAATTTGTGGCTTTTACGGTGTCGGTAATTAGCCGTACGACCAATCGCAAGGGAAAAAATGCAACTCTTTGTTAAAATTCAGATTTGAAAAATAACCGAAAACACAAATCATATTTTATGTATTCGGTAGGATTCGGTAGGATTCGACCCGACGACCCCAAAATTTCGTTAGAATTTTAAGTTGGCATATTTAATATATACACCACAGAGTCATTTTACCGTAATGAATCATTTGTGTAATTAATACACACTTTTAACATTCAAAATGAAAATGAATGTGATAATTGTTAATCAAATTGTGATTCTGGTACAACGTAAAAGTCATACATGAATACATGGGTTTTTTTATGTCGCTGGAATCCTGTACAAAATAATTTTTGGCGATAAAACATTGAATTACCTAAATATCTTAATGGAGTTTAAATTTGACACAACAGTTACTTATACGTCTGTTAACATGAAATACTGATGATGGTTAAATAAATAAGTTCAGTTTTTCGTTTTTAATTTTAATTTATGTTTTCAATAATTTTTTTTTGTTTTAGCTTGCTATATTCTTATTACTTAAGTAACATTGACATTAGATCAAGAAACATTTTTGTTTTTTTTTTTTTTTTTTTGCTGTTGTCATGTAAATGAAAAAAAAAAATATTGTATTTATATTAATTTATTATTTTCGAAGAGATATCAAATCATAAAAAAAATAAACAAACAAAATATTTCACATTGCTCTGTACACAAATGTACGATTATACAAATTATACGACAAACTAATTTAATCGACTAGTAATACCAAACATATACACTAAACTAAAACGATTTGACCAAAAACATATTGTATTTATGCGACTCGTTATGGTTTTTTGTAGAACATTTTTGTTGAACCGGTTAAACAACCTGAATATTACTTGAAGAAATATGTATGCAAATACCATGGAAGTATAATATATGGACACGCAAATCCCATATACATATACGAAAATCAATGGGACAAAGATTTTTGTAAAAATTTTGACATTCTGGGTGTTTTCCTCGCACTTTATCCTATATTTTCCATTTTTTTTCTCCATGGACAGCCAGTATGTCAAATTCATTTGTTTTTTTTTTTTTAGATTTTTGGAGATAATAATAATAATATTAATTTCTTGCTAAAAAAAAATTTATTTTAATAAATAAAGGTGAAAAAAATGAGTTTTAAATATGGAACTAAATATGTTTTTGCAATTAAATTAAAAAAATTAAATTATTAAATTCATTGTGGAATTATTTACTGTGATATTTTTTACAATAATAAAAATTAAAATGTTTCCATATATTGATGATCTTATTTTTCTTTTAGTGACTTTATTACGAAATGTTTTGTATTGTGATTAACTTATTAAATGTATAAATTAATAAAGATTACGATTATGTAGTGATTTTTAATTATGTGTTTTGGAAAGCTAATTAAAAAGTAAATAAAAATATATTTTTTATAAAAATACAGGAGGTCATTCGTAAAACAACCACGGTAAAGTTTAATAATTTTTCGTGCATAAATACAAATTTTCAAAGTCATTAATATAAAGTAAATGTAATAAAGAAATAAATAAAATAAAATTGAGTCTTTGAAGTAATGTAATTAAAAAAACCTATTAATTGGTGTTGTTTTTTTCAATATTATGATGTCAGAATGCTTAAAATAAAATGATGATTTACATTGCTGTAGTAATTTACAGGGTTGTGGAGTCGGCCCAACTTCCGATCGACTCCGACTCCAACCAGAACTCATATATCGACTCCGACTCCGACTCCGACTCCGACTCCAGCTTTATAGAGTTTTATAATGTTTTAAGGGAAATAAGTTATATTTAATGATTTTACATATATGAATTAACTACATTTATAATTCTTATTAACTTCAGTTTAATTTTTATTTTCGGATTTCCATTTATTTTAATAATAAAAATAATAAATAATTTCATTTAAATAACGCATATATTCTTTATTCTCCCTTAACAATGAATTCTAAAAAATAAAATGGCATCAATCAAATCGGCTTTCATATTTGCTCGCAAATCTGATTTTATTATGCGTAAAGCCGAAAATAAACGCTCCACACTGACTTGGGTTGGTGGTAGTGCGGTGGCTGACAGTGCAGCATGTTGTACAATTTCTGGATATTTGCTTATCGCACTACGCACATCTAAATTGCTGCTTCGATCGAATTTTTCCACCCTCTTTAGGCATTCATTGAATTCTAAACAGAATTTATCAGTTTCTACCATGCTATTCTTTATAAAATACGCATACACAAATATTGTTATTGGGATTTAATATATATGCACAGCGAAGTGTTTATACGTGAATATACGATATTCTACATTTTCCATTAACAAATGCCATACCATTTTTTACTCCTATATATAAATTGGGTTTAATATACTCAATTATTCAATATTTGTATTATAAAAGACAAAACCTTCTGATGTTTACTTTAATAATTAATAATATGAAAAAATCAATGAAATTTAAAAAAAAGTGAAAAATGTAATTGATTATTAATGTGTTGGAGTCGAGGAGTCGGTCCAAATATTTCGACTCCCACTCCGACTCCGACTCCACTCAAATATAACCGACTCCTCGACTCCGACTCCACACCCCTGGTAATTTACCAACACCCTCCTGTATTAAATATAAACCAAACAATTTCACAGGGCCACAAACACCATTTAAAGAATTCTACCGTGTTTACCCTCCAATTGCGTTTCCATATATTATACTTCCATGGCATGTACATATATCTTAATTGTAATATAAGTTGCGACCTCTACCAGAAAGTTAAAAGTTTAAAATGTATTATTTCTTGGTAACAATTTCTTACGAACAGCGTACCACATTTTTAATAGAAACAGAAAAATATTTCTTGAGCATTACTTGACTGTTTTTTTTTTTTTACATAGTTTTAATATATGGAAAGTAATTACTTATGAACAGGATACTAGGATACTTTAAATAAAATGAATGCCCTTTTTGGTGAATAATGTCCGTTTTGGTAAAAATAAATTAGCAAAATCCTCATTTACTTTTACGGGTGTGCGTTCAACTTTGTGTACAGCTGTAATATTTCATTTATGAATATATGAAAATATCTAAAGATATATACGTTCAAAGAGATATATAGAGATATATATTTATATGATTTTACTATTTGTATTGTTATTCAATTAATCCCGAAAAAAATGTATTTGATTTTGTTTTATTATTAAAAATTATTTTTTTTAAGGAAGAAGTAAGGATTTATTATAAAAATATAAAGAAATTCTGCTTAAAAAAAAAAACCAACAACCCGAATGAATATTGATATGAATGAATGTGTGCGTGCGTGTGTGTGTGTGTGTGTGTGGTTTATTTTTACTCATAAAGTAGAAAGCGATATTTTTGTGGTTGAAAATTTAATATTCATGAAAAATATCTATAATGAAGAAGAAAAATATATTTTTTTTCAAAATTATATATATATATATAATGAGTATGTAGATGATTTTCATCTATATTGTATATATGCATATGTAAATTGTATATAATAAATACACACATAGAATAAATAAATTGTTATTGTACATAAATATATATATATATATATATATATATATATATATTTTTATACTTTGCGTTTACGATCGTATTGATAAATTATACATATATTATTGAGAACACACGAAGGCATCCATTTTATAAGCTATATTTTATTATATATATATAAATATATTTTTAATTCAGTCGGTTTGCTACGTCGTACGTCGCGTAGTTCGTTCGTTTTTTCAACTTCTATATATATATACATATATATATATGCAATATGCATATGATAAATGTATGTATATATAATTGAATACACCATTCCTTCGTGTATTTCACTGCTGCTGCTGCTGCTGCTGCTTTAAACTATATGTGTATATTTTGTATTTTATTTTATGAGAATGAGATATGGAAATAGTTTGTTATGTGGTGTGTTTGTAGATGGTTTATAATATAAAATTTATTATTATTTTTATGTGTATATAATTTATAAAAAAAAAAAAAAAAAAAAAATATTTTTTCCTATTTAATGTTTTTGTTTTCTTTACCAAAAAGAAAAAAAAAGGATCTGTATGTAAGTTTATTTATTTATATAATTTTTTTTTTTTTATTATTTTTTTCGTATATATTTATTGTTTTTTTTTTTTTTTTTTTTTATAAAATAATATACGAATTAATTATATATAAATAGGAATATTGTTCAAAAATTAGAAAATAATAATAATTTTTTTTTCATTTTCTGACACAATGACAAAAATATAGAGTTACGCTTTGCTTTTTTTTGTTTTTTTTGTTTTTTTTTTTTCATATATAAAATGAAGTTTTTTTTTTTTTTTGAAGAGTGTTTATTTTATTTTTATTTTTTTGTTGCATATGTGTTTGTTATTTTCCTTAAAATTATTTTATATAAATTTTAAATGAGTTTTCCATGTATGTGTTTGTTAGTATATAGTACGCTTTGTCGCTTTACTATTTTAATATTATATTAATAATGATAATTTCAAATTTGAAATGAAATGGGAATTTTATTGTACCATATAATTTTCTTATTTATTTATTATAAAATTGATCACGTATTATTAATTCTGCTGACCATTAACAAAAAAAAAATATTCTTCTTCATCGTACGTTTTCTTCATATGCTTTAGTGTTTAAAAAAAACATTTTTTTTTTTAAATTTTCCAATTATAATGCGGTAAAAATAATAATATATATTGTACTACTTTAAATTTTATACATATATTATTTGATGACACATTGCATTTTTTTTTTTTTAGTTTTAATGATTTTCTTATACGTACACATTTGGAAAAGCGTTTTTTTTCTGTTTTTTTTTTGTATAAAAAGTTGTAATATCGTTTTGTTGCTTTATGGCTGTGGTGTACTGTATAACATTTTCCATGTAAAATAATTTTTTTTTTTTTTTTGAAAATTGGATAGGTTGTGGATAGAGCGCAATGATTGTTGATGAGGATGATGGGTAATGATGATGATGATGATGGGTAATGATGATGATGATGATCATGATGATAGGTTTTTGGATAATGATTGTGAATGATTAAATGAATGAATGAATGAATGAAAAATGATAATCATGATCATGGACTAGTAATCATAATTGAATATATAAAAAATATGATATGAAAATGCGTTGTTGGTTAAATTTATATATACTATTTATTTTACAAAAATTTGTATATAATGAATTTTTGATATATAAAAAAAGAGATAGAATCAAAAAAAAATTATATGAGATGAAAGTCGCAATAGATTTATGAATATATAAAAGATATACGTTTATTTTGTGTATATTTCTTGCATTTCCCATATACATATTTAACAATATTAAATTAACATTAATCGACGTCGTCGTCGTCGTCGTTTCCGCGCACGACATACGTAACTTTTTGTTCAAAAATATATTTATATTATATACATATTACGTGTGGAACATTGGGAAATGGAAAATTTTTTCTTTTTCAACATATATAGATAATTAAATATGCCTATATTTTAATTAAATGCGTTAATTTGAAATATATACATTCTTTTTTTTTTTTTTTTTTTTTGTATATCCCATATCGGTGAATTTTTTTTTTTCTTAATATAAATTTTCAAAAGGATTTCATTTGCAACCACACCACAAATAAAATGTTTTTATTATAATACAATTCTTGTTTTCTTCTTTAACGTACTTCAATGCATTGAGTTGCGTAGTGTATATCATTTAAAATTATTTTTAATTTATTAATCGGAATTTTTTTTTTTTTTTTGTAAATTGATGATCATAAAATTATGTCAATAAAAATGGATTTAAATTATATGGAATAGTGGGGTAGTGGGGGATATCCGCTTCTTGGTAATTCACTCTTTTGATTTGTAACCTTTACAAAATTTAGTAATAAAACAAAATTTATTCTTGCACTTTCGGAACTAGTGCCTATTTTTTTTTTTTTTTGTTAATAATTTTAGATAATTGGTGTGTTTTTCATCTTTGATCAAATTGATTATTTTGATTTTAATTTTGCTAATTTTGACACGCAATACATGGGAATAACGTCAAAATTAGCAAATAAATCCAAAAAAAAAAAAAAAATCAATTTGATCAAAGATAAAAAAACACACCATAAATTAAAAATTTATTTAATCCTTGCGTTAAACAACTGTTAAACAAAATACTTCTCTTGATTTTTTGTTATTTGTGTATATTTGTGTTATTTGTTAGTGCTTAATTCTAATGAATAAGTGAATAAACTGTTTTTGTAAAAGTTATTAAATTATTTTAAAATGAATAATAAGTAAAATCTTCGAGAAACCCCTTTTAATAATATATAATTTCTATTTGATGTTTTTTTATTTAATATTTTATTTTGAATTAAACAAAAACACATTTGAGTATCATTTTATCATTGTATCATTATATTATGTTAAAATTGTAATAAATGATCAAATAAAATTTATTTGATAGAGATTTATGCACAAAAAATATCCTTTTACACTATATATATGTGTGTATATATAAGCTTCCTTTTTGCCTACATTTATTGAATTGTTTTGTTTTTGTTGTTTTACCACCACAAATTGAAGCCTTGGTGTTTATAATTTTGTGTTTGATTGCGTGCGTGTGTTGCTGCTTTATACATACCAATGCAATTATATAAAAGTAAAGAAAACGACGAGAGATATAATAATAACAACAAAGATGATGATGATGATGATGAATATATATACTTGTGAGTTGTGGGATTGAGTAAATATTTTTTCATATAGAAAATTAAATAATATAAAATTCTCTTATGCATTAAAAATATGTTAGGTTATTTTTCTATACATTATTGCTTGAATATTTATTTTTATATATACATAGGTATATTTAATGTGAAATAAAATTTTTCTAAAAAAATAATCCAAAGCTTATGTCTAACTTTTTTACTTTTATATGATCTTGTTTGTCGATGGGATCATTTCATTTCGTATAGATAAAATAAAAATACTATAATATTATAAAATTTAAATGAAATATAAACTTTTCGTGTGGCAACATATCATTATTAATATATTATTTGTTTTTATTTATTAAACGTTGATTGTTTGTATTTTTTGTTTTATTATTTTATTTTGTTGATTTAAATATATATAAATTAGTGCCTTTATAATATATATATATATATATATATATATTAATTGTAAGTATAATAAATATATAGAAAATAAGAAATAACATTAAATATATAAAATTTATTTTATTTTCTTATCGGCCATTTTGAAAATTTTATTTTATTTTTAATTTTTATTTTTGAAGACTCTCCTTCGTTTTACATTATATAGCTGTGTAGTAAAATATAAATAAGCAAGTTGTTCTTCAAAAAAAAAAAAAATTATGTATTTATATAAAGTATAGACTAACTAAATGTATATATTACGATAAAGAATACAAAACATTGTTGCATATCATTATATATATATATAAATATATTTTATTTATTGTGGGGCTCCAAAGATATCTATATAGATATAGTTATATATATATATATATATATATATATGGTTTATTTTCTCATCGCTATATATGCATATGGTGTATTTAATATATGTAATTTTATTCATTTATATATATATATATATATAGTATAGTATATTGTTTTTACCGATTTTGTACTGTATATAAAATAATAATATAGAAAATATTTATAATATGAATTGTGTCGTCGTGTATCGCATGATGATGTACAAAAGGTAAAACGATCGTAGCTTTTTTTTTTTTGTTTTTTCTTCATTTATATATTTTATCATATCAAAATTTATGCGAATTTATGTGTTACATATAAAATATACGCATATATCATGTAACATGTATTATTCAACAAGATCGAAGTCTATATACATTTATTGTTTTGTTATTATTCAAAAAAAAAAAAAAAGAAAATCGAATCCTTGTCTTTGTAGTATTGTAAATCAACGAAAAAAAGCTATTTATGCTGAGTTAAGCAAATAAAAAAAAAGGATCTCGTTTTAAGATCCATTTTTCTTTAAACCGTAGCGAAAAAAAAAAATACCTTTATTGTTTCCAAGAAAAGATCCTTTTTTTTAATTTTTTTTGCTCTTTTATTTTTTTTTTGGTTTTCAAATATTTTATTGAAAATTTTGTATTTCTTACAATTTAAAATTGTGGGTATATCGTCGCGTGTATGTCGCAAAAAAATATAAAAGGAGTAATCGAATGATTTTTTTTCAAAGGGCCTAGAAGACACATTTTTTTTTTTTTATTGTTTTAGGAAAGTAGTACCCTAAAATGATTTACCAATTATTTATCCTTAATTTTGCGAAATTTTTTTTATTGCTTTATTTCCTTCTTTGTTTAACATTATACTGCTTTTAAAATAGTACTAAATTTGATCCCATGCAGGGGTACCTTTGGCCATGTTATGGGGCAATTTTGGTCATTGCATTATTAATATAATATATTAAAATTTTATTCAAGATAATAAATCCAATATTAGGGTTTTATAAAGCATTTTCATCCACTGGTTGCCAGTTTGATTTGCTTTTATAATTGCTAAAACCATTTCTAAAAGACATTGGACAAAGACCGAATGTGCTCGCCATATTCACTTTTTAATTCAAAAAAAAAAAAAAAAAAAAAAATGAAATTAAATTAAGAAATTAATCGCAAATTTTATTGATATTAAACAATTAGCAGCGTAGCCCTTTCCACAACCACCAAGAAAAACGAATTTATAAAATATAAAAGCACATAATTTGTTTTTATCGGTTTACCTATCAGCAACTGCTTAATTTTAATAAGGATTGGTTTTTGGGCACACGTATGTCATATATTAATACAGGGATACACGAAATAACATATAAATATATTCGGAAAAAGATTATTTTCCATTTTTTTTCCTATAAAATCTATAATTAAAAAAATGTATATGAAAATTTACTCACTGTTTTTCCCTCCTTCTTATGTTCCTTACAAAAATATATAGACAACATTTATAATAAACTTGTTGAATTTATTTATTTTGCTCGTTCATTGATTTTTCTGTTGTTGCTGTTGTTGTTGTTGCATTCGTTATGTATTGTTGTTGCTCCTTTGTTACATATAACAATAATTCGTCCTTGTGTCCATGAATAATATAATTTTGTTATTTTTTCTCGTTGATGTTGTCCTTTATGTATATACTTTATGTATTAAATATATTCCCATTTTTATGTATATATTGTGTTGGAGTATACAAAAGCAATATGATATAAAATAAAATATTGTTCCTATATAATCTTAAATTTGTTAACCTATGCCGGATATAGTGTGTGTGCGTTTGTTTGTTTGTTTGTGTATGAGTGTTGAGATGTTGCGATGTTGAGATGATGTGTATTTGAATGGAGATAAATAATTGTTCGTAAAAGCAAAAAGGATTTTTTTTATTGAAAAAAGTAAAGAAGTACAGCATCACGAAATAGAAAATATTTTTTTAAATTAAAAACAAATAATTAATAATTTATAAGAAATTAGATTATTTAGATTTTCTAAAAACATATTAATGTGTTTCATTTTCATCATTAAATTATGGTCAAATTCATCAAGTCATATTATTTTATTTTTTTTTATATTCATTTATTGCAAAAAAAAATATTTTGAACATTTTGTTTTTTTATTTTTTTTTTTTTTTTTTTTTTTTTTTGGTAAATCAAAGACCTTATATTCCAAATTTTTGTTTGTTTTTCCTCTCTATTCAGATATGAATATATATGCAAGAATAATTATTAATATATATTAAACTTTAATTAAAAAAAAAATATATATATATATTTATATAGCTATATATAATTATATATTTATATATCTATATATTTATAATATAACAATATATATAAATAATAAAAAAAAAATGGAAACACGAAAACGATTAATGACCGAATCACCAACACCATCTATTTCAGAATCATTAGCAAATACACCGAATTCTATAAGTAATACATCAACAAGTACAAATGCTACAAATTCATCATCATCATCGAATATATTAGTAGGAAAGCGTCGTGGACGTCGTCCAAGAGGTTTAATTACATCGTTCGATGATAGCAGCAATCAACCAATAACAGATGGTGGCGGTGGCGACGACTCAAAAGATAATTGTACCCAATTAGGTGAAGAGACGGATGCCGATTCAAAGGATTCGTCATCCATCAAGCCGCCAATTGATGATAATAAAGATTTAAAATCACCCACAAAAAAATCGCCCATATCAAAAGCAGATACAAAAGTAACTCCGGGAAAAACTCCGACAAAATTAGCAAACAATAATAATAAAAATTCAAAAATACAGGGTATTAATAATATAAATAACGCGAATAAAGAAGAAATAACGGCAATAATCAATAATAAAGTATTAGAAACAAAAATACAAAATAATACAGAACCAATAAGATTAAAAAGAATACGTAATACATCGTTACCATTGTTACAGGAAGCGGTAGCGACCACCGTAAAAACCGGTGGTGTAACAAAACGTAAACCGGTACCAATTGTGGGTACATCAATATCCCGAGAAGTTCGTAAATTTTCTATGCGTCGTCGAAATAGCATTGGCAGCGCAGACAAAATGGAATACGGTCGTAAGTCATCACAACGTCTTAAAAAAAATAAACAACTATTACGCAGCGGTACCGTTCGTGAAACAATAATACAATTGAAAAAGGAACCGAAAAAAACTAAGACTGAAGCAGTAAAACGTAATAAAACAATAAAACCTGTTGAAAATAAAGGGGGCAACCGAAATGATATGTCAACGGGATCCGATTCAGAATTATTGAAATTATCGTCGAGACGACAATCATCGGATACCATGTCAAAATGTTCAGATATGACGGATAATTCAAGTTTTCTAGATGTTCCTATAACATTTAAAGAAAACAATGAATGTGAAGATCCATCAGCGACATCAAATGTCAGTTCTTCGTCGAGTATACCATCAAATACAATAATAAATAAAGTTATGGAATTGGCTGTGGTAAAAAGTGAACCCACTGAATTGGAAGTTAAAGAAATTAAAGAAGAAAATGTATCGAATTTAAAAGATAATCAAAATGGTAGTGATATTATTAATGATAAACAAAATGTGAATGTGACAAAATTAGATATACAAAACAATAATTCCATTGATAAAACAATTGAATGTGCTGCGGTTGCTGCTGCTGCTGCTGATGCGGTGGCTGCGGTTGCTGCAGCGATATCATCAGATGAATCATCGAATAAAATAATGATTAAAATGTGTGAATCAACATCTAAAGGTAACTGCAACGAGGACGACAACGACGACGAAGACAGCCACGATCTAGATGATGATGAGCCAATCATTGCATTACTGTTAAAAAATGCGACCGCTGCAGCCGCCGATACTCAAACACAAAAGAAATTGGATGAAAAAGTGGACAGTGAAAATAATAACGTAGTGGTAACCGAAAAGAAAAACAACAATAATAAGATCGAGAAAAAGAATGAAGAAAAATCGAAATTAAAATTATCGGATAAGGAAAAGGAAAAGGAAAAAAATACTAAAATATTGGCAGTATCGCCGTCATCGACTACACCCACAGTTAAAACTAATACTAAAAAAGATGCAATTGAAAAACTTGAAAGTGTTGTTGACAGTGATAAAATTACAAATAAAAAAAGTGATTCATCTAAGGTGGCATCATCCATAAATCACAATGATGTTGCTGAACCATTGCAATCGAAACGAATAAGTGTAACGGTCAATCAAAAGAATGATAATGATCAAAAAGATAAGGATAATGATGATGATGATGATGATAAAGCCGCCCAAAATGATATCAATAAAATTATTAAAACAATTAAAGGTCGTATGATTACCCGTAAATCATCCGAACATAATTTAAAAGCACTTGTAGATGACGACGCTAATGATACAGCATCGGAAAACGAGGACAATATGGATTGTGATGTATTGGACGATGCTATCGGTGAATTGGAAGTAAATGAAAGACTACAAATACTTGATAGTTCAGAGAACAGTGGTAATGAGACAATAATACTTGAAAGCAGTTCAATCACTCCTGATATTGTCCCGAATTTGGAGCTTGAAAATAATACCGACATATCAACAATTGTTACAGAGGAAAATTTATCGTCGACAGCAATTAAAACTGTTAACAACAACAATAATGATGTGATTTTAGAAACGATTGATAATGCGATGAGTGATGATAAATTGAACGTTCAAATAATTGATAATAATAATATGATTAATAGTAGTGATAATAATAATAGTAGTAATAATCAGGTAGTTGAGAAAGCTAATGGCCATGATAACACTTTAAAAACCGTTAATAAACCAACTGAAAATAATAATCAACAGTTGATAATTTCAAATAGTGAACAGGATGAAAATTTGAAATCAATCGATAGTATAAAAATTGAACCGATTATGAAGAATAACGATGAGTATTGGATAAATAATTCAATAACAGTTGGTTCCACTCTAATTAACATAAAAACTGAACCATTATCATTACCCGAAGAAAAAGAAAATGTTGATACAAATACAAATGTACCAGCAGCAACAACAACAACGGCACCGGTAAATAGTGATGTCAACAAGAACGCTGTAATAAATGATAATATTGTATTGAATAACAATCAATTAAAAACATCTATTACCAGTGAAAATACCCGTAATGATAAAACATCCGATACATCAATTAATTCAGCAGAAAATGATCTATGGACAAAAGAATATCTACTTCAAGAATTGGGATTGTTAACACATAAAGCAGCGGTTGCTGCCAAATTAGCCAATGAAAAACTTCGATTGAAAATCATCGAAGAAAAGGCTAAAGAATTAGCATTAAAATCAACAGCATCAGCATTGTCATCGAATGATTCATCATCATCAAGAACAACTGGTGTCTCGAATAAACGAATATTATCTTCGGACGGCCCATCATCATTCCCGTCATCTTCATCATCCATATCACCATCAGCAGCTTCACCGCCTGCTAAAAAAAGAGAAAAGACTGAATCAACGGGAACATTAAAAACGGTTATTAAAGTACCACGTTCCGCATCCACAACAAATACATCATCAGCAGCATCAAATGTTTTCAATGAACCACCAAAAAAGAAACAACGGATGCCCATTAAAATGACTTTACATAAAAGTCGTCCCGGTAAACCAGCAAATGGTTCAACAGCTAAAGAAAATAATGGTAGTTCATCAGCATCTGATGGTAATACTTATTATACCATTCAAACCGAGGTAATTTCTTAAAATAACACTCAGTCTCAATCATGTGTATTACTAACGCAAATACTTATTTTACTTTAAATTTATCGTTCAGGTGAATAATGAAAACTCTGCAGCATGTATCCAGCAAATGTTATCCACCGGAGCATGTACGGCAGCCGTAGTCGAAAGTAAACATGGTGCGAGGAAAGCACATAATCGTTCTCATTTAACTGGTTTGTGTTCTACTCTAATAATTCATACACACTCACACACATACTAACAAAAATATTATAATATTTCTTATTTAAACTAATAACATTCATTTTATAATTTGAAATCGATCGATTTTCAAGTCTATATCACCTTTTGTCGTCTCATAAATTTAAAAAAATTAACTCCATCCGTTAAGATTAAATGTTTTTTTTTTCGAAACATTTTAATTGAATTAACAAACCGAATCCATTCTAATCATTCATTTAAAAAATATTTTAACTTTTTTATTTTTTATATTTTAAAGTGGAATTGATAAAACAAAAAAACAAAAAATGGACATTTTTTTTAATACTATTATTTTTCGCGATTTTGATACAGACGCTGCAGTTGTTCAATCTGAAGCACCACCGGAGGAAGTAAAAGTATTGGTAATCCCCGAAAAAGCATCATCATTTAAATATCATCCGGGTGAGGTGTGCCAAGATCAATGTAATTATTGTGGTGGAAAATTTGGCATATTCGATACACCACATCATGTTGCGGAACTTAAAGCGGACTATCAAAAAGTTATATTGACAAGTAAGAATGAATTTTTTATAAACCATTATTCTTTTATAGTTTTATAGTCATTATAGTTTTTTAATATAACTCTGTGGTGTAAATGTTAAAAATGCCAACCTAAAATTCTAACGAAATTTTGGGTTCAAATCCTACTGAATGCATAAAACATGTTTTGTGTTTTCGGTTCTTTTTCGAATCTCAATTTTAATACAGAGTTGTTTATTTTCCCTTGCGTACGGCTAATTACCGACACCGTAAAAGACATAAATTAAGAAACTAACAATAGAAGGCTGTTGTTGAACACTAAAACCAGATTGTTGGTTGTATAGCGAAAAATTAATTTATTTTTTTTTAAAATAACATTTTAAAACCTAACATTTTTTTTTCTTAACAATAAAAATAAACGATTTTCGAATTCTAACTAAATGCCATTGTGTTTTATTTATTTGTTTGTTTGAATATAGATGAAGAAAAGTTAACCGATGGAAAAAATTGTATATGTGATGCATGTTACAGACATCTTGGCCGAAAAGCACATAAATTATTAGAACCAAAGGATAATACACCTCCATCATCTGTTGTTGTTGTTAGCAGTGCGGGCGGTTGTGTAATACCAAATAATGGTTTACACACTCTAACAATATCAAATACGAATACAACGTTAACAGTACCATCGATAGCATCAATGACAACGGGAGGTTGTAGACAGTCTGCAATCAATGCACCCGCTGGTGAATGTAGTACCGGTAATGGAAATACATTGGTTAAAAAACCACTAAAATATTTGATGTGTAAAGTTCAAGATTGTTATGAACCGGGTACGCGTGGTGTACGTCGTAAATGGGTTGTTAAATTGCGTAAAACAATTAATAAACTGGTGAATATAACAACCGATGGCTTGACAAATACATTAGTACCAATTTGTGATAAACATTATAAAAAAATTTCGCATCTGATGACTTGCACTTTGTGCAATCGCAAGCTCGTCAGATATCAAAATTACAGTTTCCGAAAGGTATGCATAATCTTTATTATTATTATTAGTATTAGTATTATTTAACAATTAATGTTGTGCGTAAAATACTAACATTAATTTTAATACCAACACTTTGGCTGCCGAAGGGCCAAAGTAACCATTAATGTAATTTTAATCATGAGATGATATTTTATTACATAGTTTAATATATGAATTGCGTATTTGTGTGTATAGACTTTGTTAATCTTTGGATGCGTCCGACACATAGTATATACCAAAGATATTCATTAGTTTGATCCCAATGAATAAATGGTGACTTAGTTCATGAATTCAAATCAGTAAAATGTCCGGGCTTGGATTTGAACACGTGACCACCCGCAATTGGGTTGGATGCTTTACCAACGGCACCACCAAGTCGTTACATACAATTTGGAAATTCTCTTTTATATTATCATTTCCAATTGTTTTTTTTTCTTTTTTTTTTACTAATTGAATTGTGTATTTTTATTGCAAATCAGGAAACTGCAAGATTGGAACAATTGTTATCTGTACAAGGGATTCCTGTTATATTGGGACCAACACCGATGGTTTGCAAGCTATGTCGTTATTATTCAAATTTATTACTTCGACCACCAGATTCACCAACACAAAAAAGTGCATTCTTAAAGAGTTACAGAAGACGGTAAGTTGTATATAATTTTTACGTTTTTTTTTTACATTTGTATTTCGTGTTTTAACTAACCTTATTTAATTTTGATTACAGCTTATTGAAATTACATAACGTCGAGATAATGGATGATTCTGATAGTGAATCAGCTGATGTTGGTAATATAGCAGAAATAATACCTAAACTACCATCAATACAACCGCCGCTGCCACCACCACCACCACCACTACCACCAGCAGCAGTAGCGACACCACAAAATGAATTACTAAATGAATCATCATCGTTAGCGACGATAAAAATAAATAATTTGCCACAGACTTCACAAATACTTCCACAACAATTACAAATGCAACAACAGTTATTGCCATCAATTACAATAACGACACAAAAAGATGGTAGAAAAAGAGTTGGACGCCCACGTAAATCAACACCATCACTATCCGCATCTGTATCACCATCACACTCGAGCGACACCGCCAATTCAAATAGTATGGATTCCGATGATGTTAAATACAATAATAATAATAACACCATCATAAATACATCTGTTCCGGCTGCCGGTGGACAAATTATATTGGATAACGATGTAATGGTCGATTATGATGCACCAACAATTCTATTAGATAATTCTGTTGGACATCAAAAATCAAATAAAAACAATCATCATCATCATCATCATCATCAACATCATAATAATAACAACAATAATTATATACAGCAACAACAACAACATCATTATCATTTAGCACCACCACCACCATATCAACCGCCACAAACAGCAGCACACAATTTAACAGCCACAGCTGCAACATCCACAATAAACCATCAACATCAACAACAACAGCAGCAGCAGCAGCAGCATTTACGACAAATGAAACAAAATAAAGAAGATTTATCAATGTTACGTTCAAATCCGCATATATCAATGCGTGAATTGTTCCCGGGCGAAGAAGAAATGGCATTACAAGTAAATATACCATTTAATACAACGAATAATCTTCGTACACCCGAAGGTTGGATGAAAACCCAAACGACAATACAATATGATGAGCAAACCCGTTTATTATTTGAACATCTACAACAACCATATGGAAATCAATCAAGTTTTTTAAAACATTTAATTTTATTGGAACAACATTATCGTAATGGTGATTTGGTTTTATCACAAGGTGCCACAAATATGGCTATGAATTATTCAGATTCCGTACAAAATCGTATACGTGCCTTTGATAATAAAGCACCACCACAACAACCACCATTTTATGGTATCAGCGGTGTTGGTGGTGGTCCACATTCTAGTAATAACCGATCACACCATCATACGGCATCATCACAATTTAATTACAATACAATGGTAAATAATAATAATAATAATAAAGCATCATTATCAATCATACCAACAACAAGCAGCAAATCTACGAAATCTACAAAATCATCATCTGCCAATGAAATTAGTTTACATAAAATGAATTCACAACAAAAACAGAAAAAAGCAATTGATGTATCAAAACAATCAAATAAACATTTTATGAATCAATTGGATATGTTTTCGAAAAAATCCGATGAAATATCAATTTTCAGTGGACCAGGAACAAGTTCAATACCATCGGCTGTTGTTACGGCAACCGCCACTACATCAGCGACAGGAACAACATCTTCGAAAAAAACAACGTCTAATAATTTACCACCTGAATTGGTATTTATTAACAATAATATTAATAATACTAGTACAACTACAAATAATAATAATAATAATAATAATAATAATAATAATAATAATAATAACAATGTTAATAATAATAATAATAATAATAAAAGTGCTCATTCAACAAATAAGAAAAATAATAATACAACATCAGGACAACCATCAAATAATGGTATTAATAATTCATCAATAAATAATACCAATGGGGGTAATGGAGATGAATATTGTACAAAAGCAATGATTATCGGCACCGGATTGTCTCATGTTATAAAATTACCAAATACTTTAACGACATCCGAACGTATTGAAAGTAAAACATGGCGGCCAACATTAATTCCCGTATCAATAGCACCTCCACAAATAACCGGTCAATTATATCAAACGGCCGATGGTCGTAAATTACCGAGTTTAGTACAGGTACAATCGGGTGGTAGACCATATTTTATATCCATACACGATTATAATCGAATGTGTATATTACGTCGTGAACGTTTATTGCGCGAACAAATGATTCAACGTGGTCAACTGCCACCAAATGCAGCAGGACCACCGATAACAACTACGAGCGGTAATACTGGTGCAACACCAAAGAATACAGTAAAATCAACAAATCCGTCAACCTCACAAACTACAACTATATCGTCAACGTCAACGATACCATCTTCCGTTCCATCATCAGCATCGTCCTCATCATCATCCGGAAC
>OY284470.1:31145944-31314471 GCA_958336335.1 Dilophus febrilis
TATTTAATTTTTAAACTAATCTATAAATAAATCTTTGGGTAGTTTTTATTTTGATTTTTTTTTTTTTGTAAAATGTTTTATTATAGTTTTTTTCTGTATCTGTATGCACATTTTTTTTGTTACAATGTATCAATATTTATTACATGTTTAAATAACAATAAATTGGGCCAACATAAATATCTTTTTTTCCTATGTAGACAAATCATAGACAAAATTTGTGGAACATAAATGTTCAAGTGAATTTATATATATAAAATTTTTCAAACAATTTTTTTGTATTTATATGTACTTGATCATAAAGCAAATATGAGAATTTATTTATTTATTATATTATTCTGCAATGATCTCAGTTTTAATAACCGTACGTTTAATATTATCGTTTAAAATAAACCAAAGGGGATTGATTTCCGTATTTCGTATGTAAAGAATTTTTTGAGGAAAAACAAGATATGGGATAGATAAATCTGTAATTATGAACACATTTATGACATTTCTTTCTTTCTAATATCAACATTTTATCATCTTACAAAAAAATATTATTTAAAGCCAATATATAATCCAAAATGATTTAATATATTAGGTTGTCTAAAAAGTATTGTTAATTTTTTTTACAAAATTCAAACGATTTTTTTATATATTTCAAATGAACTTTATTAAACCAAATATGCGCCGTTTTGATCGATGACCCTTTGCCATTTTTCTGGTAAAGACATTATCCCATCACTGTAGAACTTCTGTGTTTTCTGGGCAAAAAACTGATCCAAGTGCATTTTGCAATCCTCTGCGGAATTTAATTTTAAACCAATAAATAAATAAATAAAATAAATAAATTAAGGGAGTTCTGCAGAGACCGGAACAAATGATAATCTGAAGGTGCAAGGTCCGTGCTATATGATGGATGCATTAAAACTTCCCAGCCAAACTCTCTCAGTTTCTGCCGAGTCATCAAAGATGTGTGTGGTCTGGCGTTGTCATGATGGAACACAACACCCTTTCGATTGACTAATTCTGGACGTTTTTTTTTAATCTCGTGCTTCAATCTTGTTAATTGTTGACAATAGAGATCGGAATCAATGGTTTGACCGGGTGCTAGTAATTCATAATGAACGATTCCTTTCCAATCTCACTAAACAGACAGCATTACCTTTCTTGGTGTTAATCCAGGTTTTGCTACTGTTTTAGGAGCTTCACCCTTCTTGGACCACGATCTTTTTCGTACATTATTATCGTATGTGATCCATTTTTCATCACCTGTAATCATTCGCTTTAGAAATGACTCGATTTCGTTCCTTTTAAACAGCGTTTCGCAAATGGAAATTCGGTTCATTAAATTGTTTTGTGTTAATTCATGTGGTACCCAAACATCGAGCTTTTTCTTGTATCCAGCCTTTGTCAAATGGTTTAAAACTGTTTGGTGATGGATGTTTAGTTCTTTAGCGATATCATGACTGCTTACGTGTCGATTTTCTTCAATTTTTGATATGATTTCATCGACTTTTTCAGTGATTGGTCGACCAGAACGAGGTGCAACTTTGACATCAAAATTACCGGAACGAAATCGAGCAAACCATCTATAGGCTGTTAATTTTGATAAAGTTCCTTCACCGTAAACTGCACAAATTTGTTCATGTGCCTGCGTTGCATTTTCACCTTTTTCATAATAAAATTGTAAAATGTATCGAATTTTTTCACTAATTTCGCTTATCTTTAATGCACTACAACTTTTAAATGACTAAACAAATTTCATTTTTTTTTTTTATCTACGAAATGTCATCTTTCGAACATATGTTAGTGTTACCTGATCAGATTAGTACTACTTGAAATATTCAATTATAATGACATCTATTTATAAAAATTACCAATACTTTTTCGACAACCCAATATGTGATACTTTAAATCTTTATAAATAAATCTATATAAATATTTTCATCATTCATATAATAATAATACATATATAGAAAGGGGGTGGAAAATCATTTAAATGTATATGAGGGGGTGCTTTTACCCTGTACTGAAGATGAAAAATTTAGATATCTATATATAAATAAATTCCCCTTGCACAGAAAGCACATATACGCGTATATGGTGGTTATAAAGGGCAAAGGAAATTAGGAAAACCAAAAATTATATCGTGTGATTACCCTAAAATAACACATATATTTATATATTTCAATTCATTCCCCCCTATAAAACCTCCTGGATTTGTATGAAAGACAAGAGGATCATCAAATAAACATTTTCCAATAAAAAATTATTCAAATTTTTCAACATAACCACTTAATTATTATAGATTCATTGAAATTTCCCGCGAATTACCGTTATATTATTATTATTATTATTATTAATATAATTTAAATGTAATGCGGTATGTAAAATGACAACATTAATTTTTAATAAACACCTATTACGATATGACTGTCCAGGACCTTAGTAAGTGATTATTTTACCGGCATTATACAATATTATTCAACTATATTAATGTTATTTTTAACCATGATAATGAATATATTTTGTTAATCACTTTCATAAACAATTTCTTATGTGTGTATATCATAAGCTTTGTTAATTTTTCCCAATTAAAATACAATAACACAAATCTGTATATTCAAAACTAAACTAATAAGTTACTTATAGATACGGTAAATTTCTAAATTTCTTATTATAAATGCATCTTTTCTATATATAAATTTTTTTGTGTGTATTATATATTCAAATCGCATTCAAAAAATATGTATTTAGATAGTGCACAAATTTATTATATATAACTGTGAAAAAGTTCAAAAGGTATATATGCGCATGTTTTCCCTATCCCCATAGCGCGCACATCTGTCTAAATTTTTTCATATATATGTATATAAAAAGAAAATTATATATACAGGGCAGCCATTATGTTTTTCCATTTTTCCATGTATATAGATACGGTTCTAAATCCTCAATTCCTCATATAAAATTGGTAAATCAACGGTAAAACCGTTTAAAATATATATAGTTATTATAATCGCCAATCGGGGAAAAAAATGTGAATTATATATATAAATACTAATAGTGTGGATATATTTAATATATCTAACTAAGGTATATATATATATATAGAGACAATCTGTATAATATATAGATATTTTCTTTTCATACAGTTATGCAGTTTTCCATCGGTGGTTTTTTTTTCTATATATGTGTGCATGTGTACAATTTATATACAAAAACGAACGAGACCGAAGCGAGGGTTCATTTTCTTTTCAATGTCGTCATATAATATAAAATTGTTATATATATATATATATATATATAGTAAATTAAACGAAACAATTTTCCACCATCCATATATATACAAACGCAATTATTAATATTATTTTAATAGAGGTATAAATTGCTATATATATAGAATATATAGATAGATTGAGAGAGGCACAGCGCAAGGAGGAGGAAAACCAAAAAAAAAAAAAAACATAGATGAAAATCCTCAAATTTTTTAAAAAATAAATAATAAAAATTATTTTGTTTTTAATATTTTTTATTGTTTTTTTTCTTTGGTTTTTTAATAATAAAATTTTCATAATTTTCAGTTTTAACGAAATACATTTTTAATACTTTTTTTTACAAAAAAATGCATTCAATTCTCTATATTGTTGTGTGTTATTGTAGATAAAGGAAAATTTGATATTTGAAAATGCGATTGTTTTTTTTTTGTTTAATATAAACAAAACATTACACGTAATTCTTAATAATTAAAAATATAATGTAAATTTTATTAAAAATTGATAAATAAAAGTGCAATAATAATAAAAAATTTGTGATAAAAAGAAAAATTATAATTCCATACTTATGTTTTTAAGGAAAAATTTCAAGAAAAGTGTTTTTTTTTAAATTTAATTTTCTTATAAAAGTGTATCAATTGTATAAATAATATTTTGGAAGCATTTATTTTATATATATGTAAAAAAAAAAAATTGTAAATATATATATAAGTGGGTATTATTTTGTGGGTGAAAAATCATTATACATGTTTAATTATTGTTGTTATTGTTTGATTTTTAAATATACATTTTTAGAAAAATATAACATAATCCATCCAGATATTTTTGTATAATTATATAATTAATGCGTGTATTTTTTTTAAAACAAAATATTTTACAAAAATGATTGAAAAATTGGAAAATTTTATATTGCAAAATAATCTAATAAAAGGTTAAATGGAGTATAAATTCATCATCATGTTATGAAAAAATAATAATTATTCATTTTTTCTCTTATACCTATACAATAAATTTTGCTGGCATATCTATTCTTATTGCGAAATTTAAATTTAATTTAAAAAAAATTAAGGTAATCATATTTATTTTATCTATATATTGTTTAATTATTATATATGTATATAGTTATTCAATAATTCAATTAGATTTATAATAAATTTTCTTCTATATTTATATGGGGGTTTTTTTTAACTGTTTTTTAATTAAATTATAGAAAATTATAATGAAATATGAGTCATTTATGGGTCGTATTATATACTATATTATATATTCAGAAATATAAATATATAGATATATGTTTTTTGTTTTTTATCATCAATAATATTATTATATACTTATATGATGATGATGTCATATTATATTCTGACAATGAGTCATGTAATATATATTGAAAAATTTCACAAAATTATAATTTTTTTTTTGATAATAATAATAGAAATTAGGTTATATATATTATAATGAATGAATAAATGTATGAATAAATGAATGAATGAATGATATAACGGCATCAACCCCATGGTGTGCGATTTATTTTCTATTACTATATGGTATAGTTATGTTATAAATATAACAAAATGTTATGAAAAATTTAATTATACGTTATCCATCCGCGTACCATTCCTATCGGCATATATACAGAGGAAAATCATAAAAACTAAAAAAAAACAAAACCCCATTATTTTTTATGTGTGTGATATATTTTGTGATAATTTTTTTTAACCCATCGAAGAAAATAAAGGATTGTTTTAAAACAAAACAAACATTTCTATTTAGAATATACAAGAAACTAATATTTATATGGTATAAGAATTTTATTGACATTATTTGTTTATAAACACATATTTATTTTAAATTAATCCCTTTTTAACAAAACAAACACAATGAAAAATCTTTCATCTTTTCATATAAGAACATATGAGTAACAAACGTAACAATAAACAAAAATTGTTGAAACATTTTCTTTCAAATACCTTTTCTTTTTTTTTTATAGTATATTTTATAGAAAATTCAACCTTTTCGTTTTATATTTTGTATATATAGATATATGAATAATTTCTTATAGAATTACTAATTTTTGCGTTACGTTATATAAATAAAAAGAAAACTATATATTGCATATAATAATAATAATTAAAGGTCGTAAACCGTAACATATATATAATATAATATTAAATATTTAAATTTAAAATATATGTGTATTATATGAACATTTTCTGTGGCTTTGGGGTATAGTTCAATTTTTCATTTAAATTTTCTGAAGTATCCATCGCGTGGTTAAAGTATCAGAGTTTCTGTACCTAAGAGTTTATAAGAGAAAAACTGACTAAAAAGAGAAAAACTGACTAAAGAGAAAAAGAGAAGAAAGAGAAAAACTGACTAAAGAACAGCACCATATACAGAATAATTCGGAACATGTATTATATGGTATCGAATTTGGTGCATTGCTGATCGTTATTCTAACATCAACACGGGCTCTTAAGTTATGGTGGTTTTATTAATAGAAATAAGACACTTCTATTATTGTTTTTAATACAATTCTTATATAAAATAATATTTTTTTAAGCTTTAATTAGTCAAAAATCAACCTCTATTCATTTTTAGTTTTTAAGGGTGAAATTTACATGAAATGGTATTGATTTTAAGGGTGAATCTTTCGTAAAATAAGATGGATTTGAAGTGGAGTTAAATTGGCAATTTTTCGCTTTTAAAGGGTTTTACTATAGAATTTGTTCCACAACCCTATTGGCTGGGTAAAGGAAGCGAAATTTTAGAGAATTTAATCATCTATCGAATGATGGCCTGGACGTTATTCTAACTCAACGGGTTGTTAAGTTGTGGTGGTTTTACTACAACCTTTACATAATTTAAAAAAATGAAAATTTTCCGAATTTATAACAAAATTAAGGGGTCGGTGAACAAAAAGTAGGATCAAATTGACAATTTTTCACATTTATTGACTTTCATTAAAGAATTTGTTCTACAACCCCAGTTAGAAAAGTTTTTAGAGAATTCAATTATCTTCTGAATACATCCTTGTTCGTTATTCTAAACTCAACGGTTTCAAAGGTATGGCATTTTTACTACACCCCTACATAATAAAACAATTTTGAAGACATTCGAATAAATATTCTAAAATAATTGTTACAAAATACAAAGATTTATCAGAGGGTAGCTGTCGGTTATAATAGATTCCGAAATATGAAAGAGCAACGAATTTTCTACAACAAATAACTAAAAATAAAACCCATAAAATAATATATGTATTTAAATAAAAATTTTATTATGTGATTTAATTTTGAAAAATTCAAATTTGTTTAGTGATTTGTTAATTATCCATCGATTATTCCAATATTAGAATTAGTATTATTATTATTATTATTATTCGATTCAGTAAGATTATTATTATTTGTTGTATTGTTATCGAATTCCAATTGGGAAATTTCCGTTGTATTTTCTATATTATTATTATTATTGGTGATATTTTTAATATCATTGAAATTATTATTATTATTATTACTATCAGCGGAGTATGTTTGAATAATTTGTGCAGCAGCAGATGAAGTTGCTTCTGCTTCTGTTGTTAATGAATCATCTTCCATTGTTAAATCATACTATGGATATATATATATGGGGTATTGAATTGAATATTATTTATACATTAATTAAATAATATAATTTGAAAATTTATATTTATTTAAAGACAGTCAAAGTCATATACATAAATAAAAAAAAAAAAAATTGGGGATAATTTCTTGAATATTTTAAAATGATATAATAATATTTTATTGTACATTTTCATTACCATCATCAGAAGAAGATGTTGATAATGATGTAGATGATGCTGAAGACGGCGGAACAGCTTTTGCCGGAACAATAATTTGATTATTATTATTATTATTATAATTCTGTTGATCATCTGCACCACCAGCCTCTGCATCATCGTCTTCTAAATTTTTTTCAAATACAACCACAATGGATTTACCCGGTAGTCCATCAACGGCAGCCGCCGTAAACAAATCAATGGACAATTTTAATGTATCATCTGTTGTTATGTGTGTTAATAGATCACCGACAGCATCTTTTGTATCAACAATACATTGTTTGTCACCAATTAAATTACCACATGAATATCCCGATTTTGTTTTTATTGGAAATAAACTGTCTTGTAAAATGTATTGTTGACTCCAATAGGCAGCCGCATCTAATAATATACTTTGTCTAGCAATATTCATTATCAACTGACCGGGTTTATTGATTTTAGCCAATTCATGTAATGGTCCATCGGGTGATATTGTACATGAACCCGGTGGAAAATCTAATTCATATACGAACAAAGCATTTAAATTGATTAGGCCCGTTGGTGGGCAACCAATGCCTATAGTTTCTGCCAATAGATTACCAAAATATCCGAACATATCTTTGCACGAAGATGAAAAAAATACAAAATTTATACCAACCAATTCATTGAAAATATTATCCAAACGTAAATGATTCATATTCAATGATAATTCAATATCTTTTGAATATTTTTGTATTTTATCCTGTCGTAATATCATTATTAATTTAGCCAATTTTACATTCCAAATGTATACATAACCATTAAATTCTTGTACATAAATTTGTTTTGCCAATAAACCAATTGGTATATTCTCATCAATCGTTGCATTCGGTGTTGATTTTCTATTGGAAAAATTGGAGATTTTTTTTAAAGTGGTTTTTTTAATCATCAAGAAAATTATAAGGCTTACTATAATTAAGAAGGCCGCAGTATATATAGTGCGATCCCTTTGGTTCATTTTAAGCGATATCTATACTAATAATATATTTGACTTAAAATGAACCAAGAAATTAATTAATAGATTTTAGAGTACATCATCGGAAGCAGGTCGGAATAACCCCCATATAATATATAATAAATAACTTACATGTGATATGAATAGAATACAGCTATAAATTCACTGACTAAATAAACATCAGCCGCATTATTGGGAGATAAACGAATGACACCACTTGAAGCAAATGTACTATCAATTGATGATGATACAAATAAATTCTGATTGGATATTGTACAAAAAATCAATATTGGAATTATTAAATAAAACATTTTAAAATATAAATTTAATTATAATTAGTCAAAAAAAAGCACTATTTCTATAAATATTTCCACGTAATAATAAGTATATTGAAATGAAAAATATGTGGCGAGTCAAAACCCAATGATATTGCAAAACCAATCACAATTTTGCGATATATATATTTTTTATTACAAAATCATGAACTAAATAAGTACTTAAAATTATAAGTTAGTTTAATGTTATTCATGCGAGATATATATAATTAATATGCGAAATATTTTTTATGATGGAAAAATATTAAATAATTTGTGTATATGATTCACATATATGGTGCATTTATTTATAGATAAGGTAAAATGCTTATTTTGAAATGGAAATAGATCGAATTTTTGAAACTTGTATCTAGAGAATATTTTCTAATTATTAATGAATATATATGTAATTATCGAAAAATTCTTTGTGTAAATTGCCAATGATATTCGCGTTGCTCAATCAGTATATGATAAACTCATTTATAGTTACGTCAGATCAGCTACTTGGACTCTGGGTATTTGGTTTGAATCACAACCACTGAATTTCATCTGTTAACGTATGAATCATTGCTCCTTCACCCATTTTGCTGGGTATTCTAAAAGAAAATGAGTACGTCTCTTTATCCATAAGAATATTCAGTTAACTTGATCTGCCCTTGGATGATGAAAGATATACATTTTATTAATATGATTACGTCTCTCGTTTTTCCATCTTTATATTAATATATTTATAAAAATATTAGTATACCTCTCCAAATGTAATAAAAAAATTAATATTTTTTAAATTACAGATTAAATGAAAATTAAAAGTAAAAGTATGGATGAATTATCTAACACTAAATCATCATCAACATCAACAATTATAATGTCATCAAATCGACAATTTTCCCGTGGTCGATCATCATCGAGAAACCCAAATACCAACACATCAACATCACGAAGTCGAATTTATGAAACGGCATTCGATTGTAAAATATCAAAATCAAATGATGATTTAGATGAAATAGATAGAATAAATAATCATGCAATTTTATTAAATATACATAATAATGATTTTATAAGAACAACCACCTCGTCGTCATCATCAACCAGAACAATAATTACTTCTAATAATTCACCAATTAATACAATAGGAACAACAATGGTAGATCCAACAATACCAATAATTACATCATCATCATCATCATCGTTTAATCAACATAAACGATATTTAACCAAATTCATTGAAAATCATCAACAACAACAACAACAAATTAATTCAAAACAAATTAATAATTCAATTAATAATAATAATAATAATAGAACAATTATTACAGGTGTAAATAATAATAATACATCCATTTTTAATGATAATAATAAAAATACAATAGAAAAATGTACAAATTTAAGTGATAAAAATTTAATATTAACAAAAAATATTCATAAAAATGAACCATTACCATCAGTAGTGCCATTATTGAAACATCCAAAAGCGATATCAATTGTGGCGGCAACGGAGACTGTAATAGAAACACCATCAACATCCCCATTACCATTTAAGTTCCTTCGAAAAAATGGTAAACATTTATTATACGTAAATGATGATGATGCCCATCTTCATCATCATCATCATCAAGTACAATGTAATAATAGTAATAGTACACCAAATCTTATAAATGTGACTCCATTAAAAGATTCCAAAAAATATTGTCCAAATAAATCATCATTTATAAAAAATTCTACGGATAATATTGTTGATGATCATAATGGGGACAATGAGGATGATGACGACGACGATGATGATGTATCTAATATTTATAATTGTAATGTGAATACATCAAAAGGTGAACAAATTAGTAAACCTGCACAACAATCTCGTAATGAAATAATCAAAGGCAACAATAATATCAATAATACACGTTTTTTATCAAATGAAAGTTTAACATTTACATCAAGTCATGGTAATAGTATGGATTCATTACGTTCAATTATTAGTGATGGTAATCGTAGTACAACCAGTTTTGAATCACATCAATCGACAACATGGAGTTCACATAGTTCAACAGATAGTTCAAGTTATAAATCTGTATATCCATTAAGAATATTAGCTGTTATGCATTCAAAATTACATATACTTAGTCCAATATCGGATAAATCTATACAAGAACCATTATCATCATCATCGGCGCAAATTGGTGCAGATCAAACAGGAATAACAACACCGACGACGATGGTGACTACGACAAAAACGAACATCAATACAATACCGGATACGAATATAATCACTACAATGGCCACAATTGAACATAAAAATTCGGATTGTGATTTAACATCGCAACTACCACCATCATCATCATCATCATTATCATCATCATCAGCAACAACATTATTATTAGAGAATAGTACCAATAATAATAATAATAATAATAATACATTTAAAACATCACGTCGAAGATTATTACAAAATAAAAATTTGAAAATGTTAGCTGGTAAGTGTACGATGGAATATAATCACTCATCATTACACTAATCTATATTAAAATTCTTATGTAGAAAAAGAAATACAAGGTTCCGATAGTGGAATATCATTACAATCAAGAGAAGGTAGCAGTAGCAGTAATAGTAATCAATCATCATCACAAAATACAACAAATTTAATAATAAAAAATACAGAAAAATATTTAGCAACCAATTCCGGTTCAAATTTAAATAATGATGATTTATATGATCTTCCATTTGATATGCCAAAATTACGTAGAAGAAAATTGGCAGAACAAGTAAGTGAAATTGCGAAACCCATTCCAATAAGATTCGCTTTAAGGCCATTCCATTAACCTTATGTTTTGGTTGGCCCCTACCAAAATTCTCCATTGTTAGCTATTTATTTTCGAACAATTTTTCCAGTCCTTCAATCTTAAAATTTCCTTCCCTTTTTATATATTCTATATTTAAATTTGAAAAAATATATTTCTTTATCATCAGAATCGATGTGCATCATCCGCGATAATGCAAACAACATCATCGGTAGCTGATTTAGGTGCTGCAATTACAAACAACACCGTTGATTTACCAACAAAATTCAATTCAATAAAACCAAGATTTTTTAATCAAGAAAATATCATTAGTTGTGTAAATACTAAGAAATTATTTAACGATACGATAATCAATGGCAATGGTGATGATGAAGGTGATGGTGATGATGATCGTCGTGATGGATGTGGTCCTAATATTATAAATGACAGAGCTTTTACAATTCCGGATTCAGCATCGTTTCATAACAATAATAATACTAAAAAAATAATGCCTAATTTTTTACAAACTATAAACAATAATAATAATTCAAATCAATCCGATCCAAATTCAGATGAAAAATTTTCAAAAAATAAAGGTTTACGTTTAAATTTAACAACAGCATTTTCAAATGTATACAATCGTAATAATAATGATATTGATTTAAAATTACCATTAGAAAAACAAAGGTAAATGAAATGATTTTTTAAATTAATTTCTTATAAAAATTATAAAACTGGAAAGATTTTAACGTAATTTTGCATAATTAATATTTATTTTATTTCTATAACAGTTGGTTTCATGGTGCAATTAGTCGTCTTGAAGCTGAAAATATTTTAGGTACCTTAACCGAAGGCAGTTATTTATTACGGACATTTAAATTAAATAAAAATGATTATTCAATTTCGTTAAAGTAAGTATATATATATGGCACTTCTTTTTCATACCACACCAATCACACCAACACCTTTAAAGTATCATCGGTTTTGTCAAGATCACGCGTGTGTGTAGTGAGTGCGAGTGCATTAAACGAACACAATGTAAGTAAAATATAAATATATAAATCTAAATGTATGTATAGTTGTCAAAATATTACCAAATACAAAAAATGAACTCGTATTCAATAAAAAAAATTAAAAACATGTGTACACCGCAACGACATTGCAAACAACCGAGAGTGTAGTCGCAGTCGCAGTAACAGATTTTTTTTGACAGCACTTACTTTAGGTGGGATTGGTGTGATTGGTGTAACATAAAAAAAAACGACAATAGTGTTAGGATTTTCAATTTAATTAAAATGTTAAAATTAATTAATACAATTTTTAGATGTGCTAAAGGATTTCTACACATAAAAATTCAATGTAATCAAGATGGAAAATATTTGCTTGGACAATTTGGTCAACCATTTGATTCGATATTGGAAATGATACAATTTTACAGTTTAAATCGTTTACCCGTACGCGGTGCTGAACATTTATGTTTATTAGAACCGGTAACAGATCAATTGTTGTAGATTTTGCAAATAATATGGAAGAATTGGCATTTGGTCAGCAATTGAGGAGTCAGAGGTGATAAGATTCATAATTGGGATGGTCAAATGCTTTATTTTTCTAAATAATTAAAATTGTAAAATTATCAAAAAAGACAATAGATTTTAAGACAGAGCCGTGTGAAAAGATTATATAAGATTGCGATTTTCTTTGAAATTGCCTTAAATTACGACTTATTACGATATGACAAAAAAATTTTAGATATACTCTAAATAAATATATGTAATGTGTGTTACTGATTGTATAAAAAAGAACAAAACACATATTAGGAAATAAAAGAAGGGAAAAGATGCAATAAGTAAAAATATTTTCTAATATAATAAATAATTTGTTATATAGAAAAATTGTTAATTAAAAAAAATAAATAAATAAATAAATTTTCACATTCTGCGTGTGTATGAAAAATGCCCCGCTATATTGAAAGATAGCAAAGGAAAAAAATGGAGTCAAACTCTTCAAAATAGAGTCAAGACCCCCCAAATAATTATTACATCAACATAATAATATTATTAATATTAAATAACCCATTCATTTAGTACAAAAATGTTTTAGATACCTCTAATAAATGGGAATGAATGCGGAAAAGACGAAAACACATCGCAAATGATATAGATTTTTTCAAAAAAAAAAAAAACGTTTGTTCATTAAATAGACAAAAAAAAACATTTTTTTAATAGATTCATATATTTGAATAATAATAGAACAGTACAAATATTTAATTAGTGAAAATAAAATTAAAATAATTGAAACAACAAAATCCAAATGCTTATGGTAAAATGACAAAAAAATCATCATAAATTTTATGAAAATCTGAGGAAATGAAAATTTTTAAATATTTTAATTATCATTTTGCATATTTTTGTTTTTAAATCATTATTTCATTAATTAAATAATAATAATAATCAATAATAAATTGTAACCGCAGGTGTAATTTAGAAAATATATATTTATATAATATGTAAATTATCTACAATTATATATTTCATAAATTTTCCCAAAAAAAAAAAACCAAAAATAATGTACGTAAATAAAATTAAAAATTAATTTACAAACAAATCCAAAAAATAAAAATGTATTTTGCTTTGTTATTTAGTCAGTAAATTTAGTAAAATTATCATGAATTGTTTTGTTAGTGAATTTGAATTTAAAAAATAACTACATACTTGAATTTTTTGATCTCTCACGTCTTTTAATTATTTATTTAGCTATAAGGTTTTAGCAGGTAATGGACAAAATTCATTTTTCAATGATTTTTTGTAAGATGAAAAGAAAAATGTATATGAAAAAAATATCGCGTTCGTTTCCCCAAATTATCTAAAGAAGCGATGATCAATTTTGCCCACATTATGATTCAAACCCGTATGTACAATCTGAAACAATGCAGATGATATATTATAATTAATTAATGTTTTATTTGCATAATAAAGTATACCGTCCGTTGGTAAAACGACGATGACGGTGATTTCTAATGAATGATCATTTTCAACTTACAATATTATTTATATTTTATAGGACATAATCCATTAAAATTTTATTTCATTTCACATTTATAACAATTTTATTCACTTATTAATTTTTTTACTTTGTTTTTTTTTTCTGTTTTATATACAATTAAATACTTTTTTTTCATTTAAATTTAATAACTAAATATCGCGCTGCTTCTTATTCTAAATGCCATCATCTCTAATCTATAAAATCTGATCGGTGACATCAACAATGAAATGAAATCGATACATTTTTAACTATATATCAAATATGCTAGTGTAGTATTTATTTATTTTGATTTATTATCAGATGATTTAAACATATTTAATGTTGATTTAATAACACCGGTAAATGAATCATAGAAATCCGTTACTGTAGATGGTAATTTTGGAAATTGTTCATTTTCACCAGGTTTTACTATAAATTAATTTATAATTACTACAAATAAAAACAGAATACAATAGAAAATATAAAATGTAAAACAAACCTCCATATGCAAAATTATAAGTAATTTTAGCTAATTTTTTTCCTTCAGCTAAACTTTGTTGGGCAATTTTTTCCGCCTCTTTCGGATAACAAAATGAGGCAACCGCTGAACCACCAATTGTTGTATACAACAGACGGCGTATTGCGCCATGACGTAAACCAATAATATAACCGGAAGCAGCACCAATAACAATTGCACCGGCCCTTGGCAATGAATTACTTGGTTCCTTTAAATAATGTGTTATAACTGGAAAAAAATTATGAATTATAAGTATATATAATTTAAGGAAATTTAAGGTTTGATTGCATATAAATTCAAATGTGCCATATTTATTTCCTAACGAATGATCAACACTCTATCTAATATCTATATTGATAACACAACCAACATTACTCGATGAAAAAGTGTATAAAAAAAGTCATATATAGTTTAAGAAATTTGGCTAGAATTGGTCAAATTAAGGGCGATTTAAATAACAAATTAAAAAATATAACTACATTTTGTATGTTCTTTTCCGGTATCATAAAATTGTTCAACTCGATCTTTTTTATTTAATATCATTTGATAACCACTTTGGATTTGTATTCGTACCTCACGAATACCACTTTCAAGCATATCCGTTGATTGTCCAGCTTTTGGATGACAATCTGATTTATTATTACCTCTACATAATATATTAATAGGAAAATAATAAAAATAATTACAATTTTTAAGATATGATAACAATAACAATAAAATTAACAAAATTTTTATAATTACAAATTAACATTGCTGGTGCTGCGATAAGGTGACAAATCAAATGGACAAATTTTAACCACTGGACCTTTATTATCCATATTAAACTAATAGTAAAGATAAAACAATAATATAATTAAATTTTTATAAATTAAATAAAATTAATTATATTTAATTTAAATAAAATACTTCTTTTCTTTTTTATTTTTATATAACACAATAAAAAAAAACAACACAAGTAAAAAATCAATACAAAAAAAAAAGGATGAAATGAAGGAGAGAAATAATATTATTTTTCAAACAATATATTTTGACATTTTGAAAAGAGAGTTTTTTGGTGTGTGCGTTACTTTTTTTTTACCATCAATAGAAGTCGCTAATTTTATTTTCGTTAAATTTGGTGAAACAAATTTTTTTTTAAATCTCCACACGCATTGCATTGATTTTTACTATTTTTAAACATTCTTCCCAACCATCCATGGGATATCCTTCCATTTCCTCTAAAACTGGATTTTAGTGGATTATAACAGACAGTTGATAAACAAAACAAAAACGAATAAATTTTTAATTAATTTTATTTTTAAATATTGGGTTATTCATAATAAGACAAAAAAATTCACTAAAAACATAAAAAAATACACAATTATGCACAAATAACCAATTATATTTGTAATAGTCACGTTTAATTTGATTTATTCAATTGTATATATTGAAATTGAAGCGTTTTTTTTTATTTTTATTGTTTTTCTATTATTTATTCATTAATAAATTAAATTAAAAAAAAAATTAAAATTCGATTGTTAAAAACGGAATATTTTATTTTATGGTTTTTATTTTGCTTTTTTTTTTGTGATGGCATGCATTGTATTGGTGGTGGTTGTTTTGATATTGTTGTTGTTGGAGTAATGTGTTTTGTATTATATATATTTTTTATGATGGATTGTTTTTAATAATGAATTTTCTTCTTTTTTTTATGCAATGATTCTTTTTTCATTCATTTTTTATCAATTATTTTTGCATTACACAAACGCGTTTTTTTTATAAATGCACAGCACAAAATTCATTAACATTTTATATCAAATTACAATTAATATTTATTTCGTTTTTCTTTTTTTATGGGAGGAGGTGGGCATCATACATATATCTCTAAATATATATATATATATATATATATTTATATATATAAATATACAAGCAAAAAAAAAAAAAAACTATTATTCTAGATTTGGTATTTCATCATCATCGGAATCAGTTAATGAAAAATCAGGCAGATCACCCATGTCCGGTTTAGCATCTTTATTATGCGCTAAATTACCTAAAACATCGGACATCGAACGATTATCTTCTAAAATTTACATAGAAAAAAAAACAAAATTCAAAATAATGAGTTTGAAATTCAAATTATTTTTAAACTGAAGAACATACCTTTTTCATCATCATCGTCGGATTCCTCTTGCCATTTATTAAAATCTGCTTTAACAAAGTGTAACTTTGTTTTATCGGTTGTTAATGTTTTCCAAAATGGACTATGAATATCTTCCTATAATGAAAAAAAAAATCATTAGACATACAAGGATTATCAAAACATTTTTTTGTTTACAGGGACAATATAAAACATAAACATTACCTTTGTGATTATAAATTCTGTTGTTCTTGTTGCATTTTTGCATATAACAGTGTCTGGATTGATATCAGCACTAAAGTTTAGCGTAACCTCAAACATTTTTTTATCTGGTACTCCGGTACCTTTAAAGAACATGGTATTTTTTGTAAATCTATAAAGAACCCAAAAATTTATATGAACAATTTGAATTTAATATTTACGACAAATTATTGCCATTTCCATACTTACTTATACTCCTGATCTGTACATTCAGTATTAATGGTTATGTATACAACGTCCGTTCGTTGTGCCCATAAAATTGGAGGTGGACTATTTTTTATGAAAAAATAAAAATAAACATTTTAGAAATAAAATATGGTTTGAGCACATGGTGGTCATCATTCATGGTCATTCAACCTCACACATGGTCACTGCACATTAAATTATTTCCTGAATTTTTGGACACATTTTTTCATGGGTTTCCAGAAAAGGTACTTAAAAAAAAAAACATGCGAATGTAATTTAAAAACAACCAAAAACAAAAAAAAAATGACCGCTTATTTATCGTTAAATGAATATTATTTTAATTTGTTGTCCCGGTGAATTTTATTCTAGTATATTCTTCAACACTATCTACCAACAACAAACACATACACACATGATAAAAAAAATGATTTTCTTTTAAATGTGTTAAGTCTTTTTTTATATTCATATGTATTTATAGTTTTTATTTTTTAACAGACGATATAAATTTTATTTAATGCTAATTAAAAAAGAAAAAAAATTTTACTGTTGGATAATTTGACTAGGAAGAGGATGATTTCCAGGAGGAAATCCAAAAAATGTGGCGATTTTTTTTTTGTATTAAATTGCATATAAAATGGTGGTCGACAGCAGTCGTAAAAAATGTTATGCCGCCCTTAGCAAAAAAAAAAAAAATGTGCCTTTTTTTTCGAAACACTTTATTTGGCAAGCAAACGCACATTTTTTTATTTAATTTAATTATGGGAATATACTTACATTGTAGTGCCTGTCATTATTGTATATATTTTTATTTATTCTTTTATAATTTAAATATAAAACGTATTAATAATTATTATAATTATTTTCTTTTGGAATTAATTTACAAATAATTATGGCGTGTGTAATGATAAAAATATTAAGTTAAATAAAAAAAAAACTGAAACTGGTGGTAGTGGTGTGGTGTGGTAAATCGTAAAATCAAAATGTAAATGATCAATGATGTGATGTAAATGAAATGCTCGATTGCTACTCGCGGCGCGCGATGATGATTGGAAATTATATACGATATTGGTTATCGATGATGAAGAAGAAGAAGAACAACAGCAACAAATTAACAATATTTTTATTGAGAGTGAGGAGTGCGAGGATAACAGATTAAATAATAAACAAAGCGTTAAGCGGTTTTTTGTCTTTATCTTTAATTCACTCCAGCCTTTATTATTGTTATATTTGTACTTCACACATGTATGTGACATTGTAATCTTACATATTTTACATGGAATAGATAAATACAGCTATATTACAAATTCTATTTTCTCTTTAAAATTGGAGTATTTTTCGCTATTCTAGAGATGGATTGTAATATGTCGGCTGAATAATATTTACCGAAGGTGAAATTTTGTGCGTTTATTTTTTGCACAGAAGAAATTAACAATAGGCCTATTACGTGCAGACAAAATTTGTCGGCAAATAATTGTGTGTCAATTATGCGCATAAACAAATTTTTCTGACCAAATATGTACTCAATTTATGTGCGCAAATACTTTCTTTACATGTTGTTGTTGTTTGGTATTTTTTCAAGTTTATTTTTCTTTTGTTAGTTACAAGTCGAAAAATATCGAAAAATTATTTTTATTACATTAAATTAAATTATATTTCAGATTTTAATTTTTATGTTGTGTAAAATATACCTTTTAATTACAACGGCTTTTTGTTGTGTAAAATATAAAAAAAATAAAATACAATGAAATAGAAAAAAAGATTTTTATTTGTCGACAAATATTTCATTAAAAATTTACAAGACCTTAAAGGTGGATTTCCTTATGAGAGGAAATCCCCGCGGGTGCGGGAGTATTTTTCATTTTCGCTCACAGACGATTTCCATTTACGGGTAAAATTTTTATTAGCTATGATGTATATGTGTTATTTATTTTTGATTTATTTACTTTAGACTATATTTTTACATTATATTTGTTTATTTTTTGTTTTTTTTTTATACGAAAACAAATTTTTTTTTTTTTAAATTCAATTGAATGATTGAATGTATGTGTTAAAAAATCTCAAAATGCCCGAGAGCCCGGGGAAAAAGTTAAAGTTAATTTAACTCGCGGGTAAATTTCTCCGGGAGGGAAAATATCTCTCGGGAAAAAAATTTTATATAGGAATCGCCATTTTTTCTCCCACAGCTCGCATAAGGAAATCCAACTTAATTGTCGTCAAAAAAAAACCTACAATTTTCTGGTATCTTATTTGTCGCCAAATATTGTCGACAAATTTTGTCTGCGCGTAAATAGGCCTAATAACGTGCGAAAAAGTGCTTACTGTCAAAGCATTGCGTTTTAGTTTTTTTTTTCTCATCATATCGAAATCGAAAAAAATTTTTCTTCACGTACGTACCAACAAAAATCAAAAAGGTATTACTTAACATATAGAATTTTAATTTATTTTTTTTTTTTTACTGAAAATTTTATAAATAATCTTTAATTTTTCATTAATTTTTTATAAATTATTCGTGTTTATTAAGGTATTATTTTAAACGATTTAATTATAATATAAAAATCATCATAATGTTACGTACAATTGCTGGTCAATTATCTAACGTAATGGTTGGTTCATTACGTACCAATGCAGGACGGATTAGTGCAGTTGGTGCTGTTCGTCATTCGCATGCTGGTGAACCAGATATTCATGATACACAATTTGATTCACGGTATGAGGCGTATTTTAATCGTGCCGACATTGATCACTGGGAAATTCGTAAAGGTATGAATGATTTATTGGGTATGGATTTGATTCCAGATCCTAAAATTATCAACGCTGGTTTACGGGCCTGTCGTCGTTTAAACGATTATGCATTGGCGGTTAGGTGGATTGAAGGATGCAAAGATAAATGTGGGCCAAAGAAAGCCGAAATTTATCCATGGATTTTACAAGAAATACGTCCAACATTAAGTGAATTGGGTATTTTGACACCCGAAGAAATGGGCTACGATGTACCAGAATTAGCATTGAAATCAGTTTATGAATCATAATAACCGGAATGTAAAGTTTTCGGTAATCATGTTTTCTATTTTCCAAACTGAGCCAATGAAACAAATAAAACCAAAATTTTCTATAGTATGTCCATAATAAAATTCTTGGTTATAAGATAATATGATGGATTACAAAGGAAAGAAAGAAATAAAAAATATTATTTAATAAATTAATGTGTTAGAAATAAAAACAAAAAAAAATTATATAACAATTTTTTTACTTATTTATTATCCATAATCCGTAGTTTTTTTTTATTACAAAAATATATTATTTTATGGTTATTTAAATGCATGAAGAGCATATAAAGAGGATTGCGCAAATAAATTAACATTAAAAATTGGGGGAAAAAAAGTTATAAAATATTGTCATTTTGCGATTATTTCCAATTTTCCAATATTTTTGCAGCTTTCTCTAAATTTTCATCTTTTTTAAAGAAACAATAACGTACTAAATTACCAGCAAAATGTTTATGATCTTGACTGTAAAATGCCGATGGTGGTATTCCCTGAAGTCCTAAATTTTTTATCATCCATTTGGTAAAACGATAATCATTTTGTGGATCAGTTTCCGTTGATAAATCAACTTTATTAGCTGTGATCAAAAAAAAAAAAAGGTCATAAAAATGATGAATATTGAAATGAGACAAAAAAAAAGAATAGATCTAAAATAAAATACCTAATGTGGACCAATCGGCAAGTAAAAAGTATCCACCTTGTGGAATAACAGCATTCATACCATTTTCTTGTAAAAATTTTGCCATATAATCACGTTTTGCCTTTAATTCTTTTGGTAATGCCTTAAAATAACATTCCGGTGAATCTAAACGATTCAATTCAGTTTCAAATGCAATGGCAATAGCTTCCTATTAACGAGAGGGAGGAAACTTTTATTTAAAATATTGTTTATTTAAATACAAAAAGACGCATTCCATAATTTCACAAATATATATAATTTACCTGAATTGGTGTACTGCATGTATATACACAATTTTGATGGACCATTTTTAAATTTTCCATTAAATTGGATGGACCATATGCCCAACCAGTTTTCCAACCGGTTACCGAAAATGTTTTACCAGCCGAACCAATGGTTATTGTACGATCCCACATACCCGGTAATGTACACATTCGTATATGTTTATTATCATCGTAAACCATCCATTCATAAACTTCATCGGACACACACAATGTATTATATTTTTTACATAATCCAGCAATTGCTTCCAATTCATCCAATTCAAATACTTTACCAATTGGATTATGTGGTGTATTTATAATAATCATTTTTGTTTTATCACTAAATAAACGTTCAAGTTCAGTATAATCAAGTTTCCAATCTTTGGAACTTAAAACACCATCCGCTTTGATCTATTTTAAATGAAAATTTTTCATATCACACAACAGTAGTATTGGTAAAACATTGACATAGTTAATTTTTTTTTGGTAACAAGAAAAGAGAAAATTTACCGGTTTCAATGGAATAAATTTACAAATACCACCGGCCATTTTTACCATTGGTTCATAACAATCAAAAAACGGTTCAATAATTATGGCTTCATCACCTTCATCAATGTGTCCCTGTATGGTTGAATAAAGTGCTTCATATGCACCGGCAGTTATTAATATTTCTGTCATTGCATTAATATCACGATTTACTATTTTCGAATATAATTTTGATAGGGCTTGAACCAGACGTGGATGTCCCTATGCATATATTATTAACAAATAGTCAAAGATTAATATATATAGACAAATAATAAAATAAGTTACTTACAAAACCTCTTGTATATTGACATAATAATGGATTTGAACTATTTGCCGTATCGGCCAAAGCTTTTGTAACATATTCCGGTACAGGATAATCTGCAAAACCTTGACCTAAATTTAAAGGTTTATATATGGTGGCCAATTGAATGTATTCATTCCTATTAAGAAAAACATATTTTTCTAATAAAACTTTGTATGATCATAAATCATTATATTTTATATAAATATTTACCAGACACTCGTGGCACTGCCTTGTAATCTTTTTGGTAATTCAAATTTCGTTGTTGTTGTTGTCATGTTTTTTGTTCTTGCTAATAATTTATGATCGGTTGAAAAATAATGATTGTTTTGTAATTCTACGATAAAGGCACGTTTTATCAAATGTATTTTATTTAATGAATTGTATTTGGTTAAACAACTTAAAATATTTAAATGCATTCTGCAAAAAAAAAAAAAATATAATGAAATGTAATTATCGATCGATAAAATCACATATCTGGATTGATTGGGATCATATAATTTATAATTTATTTACGGTTGATAACACACAATTCAATTATATATAAGTTAAAACTATTTATATACTGGGAGTTTAAAGGTATATATATATATATATAAATTAATTAATTAGTAGTATTATGTACTATATAGCATAAATATCTCTTAATAATTATTTTACTGATTACTCAAAACGCAAAGTGATAAGAATTTATTCAACAAAATTTATATAATTTAAAAATAATATTTAAAAAAAAACTTACTTATTGTAATATTTTTATTAAAAAATAAATACAAAACAAAATTACGTAATATTTTTTTTAATATTATAATTTTTAATTTAAATTAATTAAATTTTGTATGCATGTGTAAAGTAAACAAATATATATATATATAAAAATATTATGAGAATGTAAATTTAAGTAAATTTTAATATATGTCAACAGAAAATAATATTAAATACATTTTTTTGTTTACCAATAATATGTTATGTTGTAGCCAAATATTTAATAAAATTAATTAAACAACTAAGTTTGTCGCTCTATAAATATTGATTAAAATTAATTTAATTTAATTATTATTAATAATAATTTTATCGGAATAAACCATACAAAAAATAAAATACCGAAAATAAAATCACTCACTCAACAAAAGGAAAACAAATCAATTTAAAAATTAATAAATATCCAAAATATCCACAAAAATACTTTTTAAAATATATATATCATATATGATCCCCTTAAAAAATTTCCACCAAAAAATATCCTTTTTATTGTGTGGTTTTTTTGTAAAGCCGAAAACGCGCATATTTGATTTAAATTATCATATTCTAAAAATCATTACTTTTAATTAATTTAATTTAATTTTTAATTATAATTATATATATATATAAATATACTATTAATTAAATTAATTATTATTATAATATATAAACAGGTGATAAATAAAATGAATTAAAATTTTAAAAATAAAATAAAAACCAACGAAATTTGCTGTCACGCCATTTCGGTTGGGTTTTTTTGGGATTTATGATTTGTTTTTGAATCGCATAGGCGCGCATTCATAATAAAAGAAAAAAATTGTATACAATTGTCTCTTTTTAACTAACCACAATTGTTATACAAAACAAATGAAAAAAATGAAATGCAAATTAAATGGTGGAAATTTTATTATTTTTATTGTTGCTTTTGTTCGTTTTGATGTTTTGATTTTCTTTTCATTTTGTTGGAAAAATTATTGAAAAAAAGTCGTAAAAAAATTCGGTGAAAAGAAAAAAAAACCTTTATTTATAATTGTTCAAAACATAAAATATTTTTAATATATTATAAAATTTTAAATATTTATATTTGTTTTCAATTTTAAATATTCATAATATAATATAATTAATTAAGTGTATAAAAATATTAAGAAATCCTCAGGTAAATATAACGTTTTTTTTTGTTATGGGAGCTCCTTTAATTTCATGTATAAAAATTCATAGCGTATTAGAAAAAAAATAATTCTATGCAGGTAAATGCACCAACAACAACAACAACAACAAAAAAATGCATCAATCTGTTTTTAAAATTCTAAATGAATACCATTTATTTAATAAATAATCAATAAATATTTGTTAAATTTAATTTAATTAGTTTTAAAATTGATTTTTAAATAGATCTTTCATAAATTTATTATTAGATACAATTGATTTGAATATGGTAAAGAAAAATCGATATTTTTTTTTTTAAATTTAGAGCAATTTGATGGCGGGGGTTTTATTTTTTTATTTTCCTTCACTATTCTAAAATAGAAAAAAATCTATTGAATATTTAATTTAATTCAATTAATAAAATATGAATTTTTTTTTATATATCATATTGTTTTCATCTATTCAACCGTAAATTATAATTAAATGGATTGAAGAAGTACACACCGTAAAATAACTGTACTTTGTTACATATATAAATCTATATTTTTTGTGAAACTTCTTGACATTGATTTTTAACATTTGTTATTGTTGTTCTGTTTTTTTGCTTTGAAAAATATTATTGATTAATCATTTGAAAACGCCGCACCCGAACATTTTTGGACCATTTAAAAATACTTATTGTTTTATTCATAATATTTTCAGATCGGAATTGATTGAATTTAATCACAGGGATTTGATTTAAAAGATAAGTAACAAAAAAGCATGGAAGAAGACACAGAATTCAAAAAATTACCGGTTGAAGAACGTTGCGTTCATAAATTGTGGAAAGCTCGTGTCGACGGTTACGAAGAAGCAATCAAAATATTTCGTGAAATCGATGATGAAAAATCAAGTGAATGGAATAAATTTGTAAATATTATAAAAAAAATGGTTGTCGATAGTAATGCAATGGCACAAGAAAAAGGTTTAGAGGCAACATTGTTATTTGTTGAAAATTGTTCGAATGCATCGAAAACGTGCACGGATGTGGTGCCCGGTATAATTGGTAAATGTATAGCCGCCCCGAAGGCGAAAACCAGAGATATATCGGTTCAAATCATTTTAATGTACATTGAAATTGAAAAACAAGAAATTGTTATTGAGGAAATGATAAAGGGATTAGATCATAAAAATCCTAGAATTGTTGCGGCCTGCATTGCGGCCATAACATTGGCCTTACATGAATTTGGTCATAAAGTAATTGGTGTCAAACCAATTATTAAGAAAATCTCTCAATTGTTAAGTGATCGTGATAAAGGGGTACGTGATGAGGGTAAACGATTAACCATTGAAATTTATCGATGGATTGGCGCTGCACTGCAATCGCAATTGACCGCATTACCTGCGGTTTTGTTAACGGAATTGGAAACGGAATTCGTTAAGGTAAAGGGTGAAAAACCAGAACCGAATCGATATTTAAAATCACAACAAGAAAAACGTAAAATTGTTGAAGCGGCTGCAGCAGCAGCGGCCGCTAACGGTGATGATAACGGTGGCAATGCTGATGATTCAATGGGCGGACCAGATGATGAAATTGATCCAATGGATCTCATTGAACCCGTTGACATTCTATCACAATTACCAAAAGATTTTTACGAAAAATTAGAAGCGAAAAAGTGGCAAGAACGTAAAGAGTCACTGGAGGCACTCGAAACGTTATTGATTAAAAATCCGAAATTAGAATCTGGTGATTATGGTGATGTTGTTCGAGCATTAAAAAAAGTTTTAACAAAAGATACAAATGTTTTGTTGGTAGCATTGGCTGGCAAATGTATGGCATTGTTGGCCAAAGGTTTGGCCAAACGTTATTCACCATATGCAAATGTAAGTGTAATTTTTTTTAAAAATATTTTTATCGCATAGAATCAAAAATAATCTATAAATATTATGATAGGTTTGCGTGCCGGCAATATTGGAAAAATTCAAAGAGAAAAAAACGAATGTTGTTGTAGCGTTACGTGAAGCAATCGATGCAATATTGCCATCAACATCGTTAGAGGGAATACAAGAGGATTTGCTAGAAGCATTGAATAATAAAAATCCAAATATAAAAGCTGAAACAGCATCATTTTTTGCACGTTCATTTACAAAAACCGTACCGACATTAATTAATAAAAAATTATTAAAATTATTTACGGGTGCTTTGATAAAAACCCTAAATGAATCAGATCCAACGGTACGTGATGCATCCGCCGATGCGATTGGAACTCTTTTAAAATTAATGGGTGAGAAAATTGTTGGACCATTTTTAACCGATGTCGATCCATTGAAAATGGCTAAAATCAAAGAATGTTCGGAAAAAGCCATTATTATTGTAAAAATACCAACAAATAAAAAAGATCGTCCAGCAACAGCACCTCCAGTTAAATCAGCAGCAGCCATTCGCGGCGGTGGTGGTTCTTCAACTGAATCAAAATCAACGACAACACGTCCAACAACAGCAACGATTGGTAAAAAACCAATTATAAAGAAAACAATTACTACTAGTGGTGGGAGTGGTGGAGGTGGCGGTCTTGGTGGTGGTATATCAAAATCCGGAAGTAGTGCAAAAATATTACCATCTGAACGTGATATGAGCATTGAAGAAATTGATGAAAAAGCTATAGAAATTCTACCACCAGATATTATTAATGGATTATGTGATGGTAATTGGAAAACACGAGTTTCGTCAGCCGAATCTTTTATTATCGCTTTGGATACACTTGAAAATAGTTCAGGATTGTCACAGATTTTATTAAGATCCATATGTAAAAAACCTGGTTTTAAAGATATGAATTTTCAAGTGTTAAAAGTCAAATTGGATATTGTGAAAAAAGTTATTGAGTTATTTGGTGTTACAACAACAACCGCTGAATATCTTATTAATGATATCACCGAAAAATTGGGTGATGCTAAAAATAGTATCGGTGCAGGTAATTTAAAGTTTTTTTTTCTTAAATTAATAATTAGATTTTAATATTAATCATTTCAAAATGTTATCAATAGCAAATGCATTAACAGCCATAGCCGAAACAGTAAGTTTAGAGTTTGTTGTAGGAAAAATTATGAATTTTTCATTTGAACAACAAAAATCACCTAAAGTACAATCGGAAGCGCTAAATTGGGTTGCAAGTGCTATTAAAGAATTTGGTTTCGTTATAAATCCGAAAATATTACTGGATGATATAAAAAAGGCTGTACAAAGTACAAATCCAACTGTACGCCAATCGGCAATTACTTTATTGGGTAAATGTTAACCATTTTTGGCTTGCCTATAAATTATATCAGTAATTTTTCTTTTTTGTCTGGGAAAAATCACAGGTGTCATGCACTTATATATGGGCAATTCATTGATGATGTTCTTTGATAATGAAAAACCAGCACTGAAACAGCAAATTCAAACGGAATTCGATAAGAATAGTGATCATAAACCACCAGCACCAATTCGCGGTAAAATCATCGGTAGTAATAAAATGACGGACAACGATGAAATGTATATATATATATAATAATAATAATTTTTATAAAATGTACCGTTCGTCTATGTGTTCAACTTTTATTTGATTAATTCATTACAGGGCTGATCCGGATGATGGTAATCATCAACAACAAATGATAAATTTATGTGATTCATTGCCGAGAATTGATATTTCGGGTCAAATTACCGAATCACTGTTGAATGAAATATCTGATAAAAATTGGAAAGTTAAAATTGAAGGTTTAACAAAATTACAAGGTAAGAAACGAATTATATAATAATTTTGTTTTATTTTACAAAAATGTTTCTCTCTTGACAAATTCCCAATAAAGCAATTTTAAGCGAAGCTAAATTGATAAAACCAACAATTGGAGATTTACCACAAACGTTAGCATTACGTTTAATTGATAGTAATGCAAAAATTGCCCAAACAACATTAACGATATGTCAACAATTGGCCGAATCGATGGGTACAAACTGTAAACAACATGTACGTGTTTTATTTCCAGGATTTTTACAAGATCTTGGTGATGGTAAACCGTATATAAGAGCGGCCAGCATTCAATGTATGAACGTATGGGGTGATCAATGTGGTTATAAAGAATTTTTCGAAGGTGAAATGATTGCGGATGCTCTGAAATCAGGCAGTCCAGCATTACGCATAGAATTATGGGCATGGTTAGCGGAAAAATTGCAAGTGATTACACCAAAAACAATAATGAAAGAAGAATTAACGGCATGTCTTCCGTATTTATTCGTAAATATTTGTGATCGAAATGCTGATGTACGAAAAAATGCAAATGAAGCAATTTTAGGATATATGATTCATTTAGGGTAAGGGGTTTTTTTTTGCATAACATTTTGTATTTTGTTCAAATTTAATATGAAATCGTTTAAAAAAAAAACAGATATGATAATATGATGAAATCATTGGAACGATTAAAATCACCATCAAAAAAAGATATACAAGCGGCATTGGATAAAGTTCGTCCAAATTTACCGGTTAAACCATTACCAAAAAGTAAACAACAAGCACCAATTCCAGATGAAATAAAAAAAACAATTGGTGGTAAAAATATTAAAACAATGGTTAACACAAATGGTATTGGTGGTGGCAGTGGTGGTGGATCTGGTAATAATACAGGAAGCGCGCCAAACAGTGGTGGAGTCCTAAAAGGTGGTGTTCCATTAACTTCACGGAAAAAAGATGAAGAAATTGATACATCCCCATTGTTATCGGTGAACAATACAAAAAATCAACGTTTAATTGATGAACAAAAATTAAAAGTATTAAAATGGACATTCACACAGCCACGTGAAGAATTTACCGATTTATTACGTGATCAAATGACAACAGCTAATATTAATAAAAGTTTAATGGCAAATATGTTCCATGATGATTTCCGGTATCATTTAAAGGCAATCGATTCATTAAATGAAGATTTATCGATGAATGGAAAAGCGTTAATATGTAATTTAGATTTAATATTAAAATGGATATCATTACGTTTTTATGATACAAATCCATCGGTACTGTTAAAAGGATTAGACTATTTGAATTTGGTATTTCAAATGTTAATCGATACGGAATATGTGCTGGCAGAAAATGAAGGAAGTTGTTTTATACCACATTTATTGATTAAAATTGGTGATCCAAAGGATACGGTACGTAATGGTGTTCGAGCTCTCTTTCGACAAATATGTTTAATTTATCCGTATACAAAAGTATTTGCCTATATTATGGAAGGTTTAAAATCAAAGAATGCACGACAACGAACGGAATGCCTAGACGAATTAGGTTATCTCATTGAAACGTACGGGTTAAATGTATGTCAACCAACGCCACAAATTGCATTAAAAGAAATTGCCCGTCATATTTCCGATCGTGATAATTCTGTACGTAGTGCTGCCTTAAATTGTGTTGTACAAGCATACTTTTTGACAGGCGAAAAAGTTTACAAATTAATTGGTAATTTAAATGAAAAAGATTTATCAATGTTGGACGAACGTATAAAACGGGCAACAAAAAATCGAACGAAAAAAGTGGAGACAAAACCAAATGTAGTTGGTGGCAGTGGCGTAACACGATCAGAAACTATTGACACTGAAGATGATATTATGATTGAAGATGTTCCAATACAACAACACCATCATCAACATCATTCGATGATGCCAGCCGATGAGCCAAATATAAGGTTACTATATTTATTTACTGAAAATATAGTTTGGTAACCAAAAACTATATTTATTTACTTTGGTTTTTATTATAATAAAAATTTATCAATAAATAGTGATCATACATCATCACCACCGCCGCCCGCGTTGACGTTATTAACAAAACCACCAAAAGCAAAGGGACCATTTGGATTGAATGCTAATATTTTGGCTGACATTGAAACAGGATGGATTAGAAGTGAACAAATACCGGCAACCGAAATTATTTCCGTTGATTTATCATTTTTAAGTACACCATTAAAAATTGTTGAAAAAAATGGGGTTGGTTATCCTACGGATCGATTACAACGATTAATATCAATGCAACCATCGATGATGCCACAACATCCAAATTATACAATGAGTCCACCACAACCAATATCAGCATTGTATTCATCAAAATCAACGACGAATATTAAGTAAACATTTTTTTTATCAATTATTTGAAATCGTTATCATATTATTTTGATTATTGTTTTTTTTTCTTTGCCTTTTAGTGTTGCCGATGCATTACCTAAATTAGATCCAAATTTAGTACGTATTATTCGATCGATAGGCAATACAGATACAATAACGGCACGCGCAGCATTAAACGAACTCAGTGATATTTTGGAATCGCCCGAAAAACAAGCAGTACTTCGAGATTATGAAGATTTATATGTTGAAAGCATTTATAGTCAAATTAAGGTAAATATACTATAAAATGCGTAATTGTTATTACAAAAGCATTTATATTCATTTTTTTTTTGTATTTCAAGAATCTTTCACAGATCCCCATAAATGAATCGTTAATAATGTATCAACCGGTGTTGTCGAGTACCTATGATTTTTTCACATCAAAATCATTGGGTAAAAATGTTAGTGTTGAATCGTTAAAAAAATTAATGTCATCGTTATTGGGCCTGATGGCCGATCATAAATTGGCGAACAATGATGAGGCACGTTATACAAAAGTGATCAATACCATTTGCTTACGTATATTAGATCGTACAAATTTTACCAATTTAAATTGTGCCCTAATACGCTTACTAAAAGAAACGTGTTCATGTGCTGGTCTACCGAAATTTACCGATTTAATAATGAAATGTATTTGGCGTAATGTTAAGGTAATGCCGGAGAAATCCAATGAATTAGATTATGATGCTGTTTTATTGGAAGCACATGATTTTATGGTAACATTACCATCGGCTTGGTGGGCTCAAAGACCATCCGATACACCATCACGGTAAATATATCACATTCGTTAATCATTTTTTTTTTTTTGCTTTTTGGAATAAATTAAATTAATTTGTTGGGTTTTTTGGCTTTTTACAGAACTGTAAGAACAATTGTTCATAATATGGTTAAAATCAAAGGTAATTCAATATTACAACATACGAGTAAAATACCACAACATTCAGAATTACGTGCACTATTGATTCGTGTTTTAAAAAATATGCAAAAAGATTCAACGGGAGGAGCGACAACAACAACAACAACAACGGGAACAGCCGCCCCAACAACGACAACACAAGGAAATGTTACAAGTGGTTTTAGTGGTGGTACATTTAATATTCGTAAACCTTTAATAATGCCTCAAACATCATCATCATCATCAAAATATGTATCAAATCAAATCCATGAAGCAATGTCACATATTTTATCATTAATTTCAAATAAAGAAACGGCAAAAGAAGGTCTATCAAATCTGTATGAATTAAAGGTAATGATTAATCAATTGGATGAATTTTTATTAAATTTAAATATTAATTGGTGGATGGTTTGTTTTATTTTTTTTAGTCACAACATCCAGATCTCGATATATCACAATTTTTAAAAGGTGCTAATGAATTTTTTCTCAAATTTATTGATGATGGACTGGCAGAAATTGAACGTTCAAATAATATCAATAATAATATAAATCATAATATAAAAATTGAAGAAAATAATAATAATAATAATAATATTATACATCATCATACATCATCAAATAATGATTTTAAAACAAAATTGGAACCAGATTATTGGTTAAATAAATTAAATTCCATTAGGGTAAATATTTTATATAATTTATTATTATTGATAATTAATTTATGTATGGTTTTTTTCCCAATTACATAATAGAATCCAAATGCAGTGACAAATATAAAAGAATATAATTACAATTTTGAAAATGATCGAATGACAACACATAATCAATTTTATAATCAAATTAGTAAAACATCACCGACGACCCAACAACAACAACAGCAACAGGTGAGACAAATCATTGATCATTTTTGATCATTAAAGTTATTGTAATTTGTAAATTTTAATTTTTTTAAGGTTGCCGTTGATACAATCCCAACAAATCGTGAAGTTTTACTACAAAAATTAGCACAAATTCGGATGCAAAAAAATTCATAAATTCATTTATTTTTTTTTCAAAACATCAAGCTCATATGCAAAAAACAATGACATCGTTATAGAAATAATTAATTAAATAATTACAATTATACTAATAACAAAGCTAAAATACTAATTTATGTATACCGAACGGAGCCACATCATAGAAATCAAAGAAGAAGAAATATCCAATAATTAAAGATCAGTTATTATGACTGTGTGTGTGCGGTATGTGCCCGTTATTTAAACTTTTAATGCAGGAAACTACTAAAACTAATTAAAAAGATTAATGATATTTTTCTAGAGCCACAGAAATTTAATTTCAAATTGTAAATTAATATTAAAAAGTTACTATAATAAAAATCCGATGCATCTCAGAACAAGACATTTAAATTGAAAAAAATAAATATCATTACAGTAAAAATTAGAAAAAATAATTCAAATTTTGCCGCCATTAAATTCATTAAAATAAAAATTGTTTTGATATTATTATAAAACATAATAAACATAGTTAATCGTAAATGGAAAAAAACATACTAATCATTCATTATGCAGTATTTTTTAAATTAATTATTACAATAAAATGTAATTTTAATATTAGAATTCGATATTAGAAGTGCCTGTACTCTACTCTACGTTCGTTAATGATTTTTATTCAAAAAAAAATGTATTATGTTTTTCTTTGTGTTTTTTTTAATTATATGTTTATTTTAATTATTGTAATCATTTTTCATTTTTTACACACATTATATTTAAAAAAAAAACAAATAATCGAATGGCCTTTATTTATTAGTAAAAATATATTGATATTTAATTTTTTTTATGTTATCACCCCCCAACACACTATCTTATTAATTAATTAATTATATTTATTAATGTATTAGAGATTATATTTTGATGTCTCATATTATAGTGTTAAAAAAAAATATTAAAAATTTGTGCTGCTAAATTTAAAAATTTTAGTTCATAGCTCTTATTAATATTATTATTATTATGTGTTATTAAAAAAATCTATATTAATTATAATTAATTAAAAAACAAATTTTCTATATTTATTCGCTGAATCTCATCACGTAATCGATGAATCTTAATTTATATTAAATTGGACCTATAATAATAATTATTATTAATTAAAATGATAATACAAGTAATTTAAATAAATTTATAAAAAAATTTCAAAAATTGATTTTTTTTTAATATAAAACATACATAAAACCTGTCAAATGTTTAAAAATAATAAATTTTCCCCATTATCATCAACATTTCCAAAATGATGACACGTTAAAAATAATATAATGCGTTAAAATATTGTCAAAATATGAATTTCTTGTGTATGCGCATGCGCAACCGCAATTTTGCGGTAATCGCACCCACCCACAGTCTCGCCAGCATCATCATTCATTATCATCTTTCACCTATATATATATTTCCCTCCGTTCGTCCATTGTCCATTCTTTCTTTGCCTTCCGCGTTTGGTATTTGACTATTTGATTTTATTTTTGATTTGTGGTTGAATGAAAAAGTTGTTTTATGATTTTTTTTAATGTAAAAAATGTATAATTAATTTTGTTTTTTTATGATTTTGTTTTTATAATCAAATTATAGAGCATAAAATTAAATTAAAATTTATTATGTAATGAGTAACATAAAAGTAAAAATAATGAAATAAAAATTTTGGTGAATATATAGAATAAAATAAAATAAATGATTCTTGGGTGTTCAGTGTTGTTGTTGTGTTGTGTGCATGTGCAAGGCAAGCAGAAAAACCATACAGCGATTCGTGTGTGTTGGTGTGTGTGTGTCTGTTTATTTTATAATGTAATGTAAAAAAAAGAAAAGGTTCATTTGTTTGTTTTTGTTTTAATTTGTTTGCAAAAGCAACAACACAAAATATTTAATTTGTATATACAAACAAAATTGTAAATTAGTTAAAAAAGTATGTTTCATAAAATGAACAATAATTAATTAGTTTATGTGTTGTGTAGACAAATTTGTAGTGATTATATATACAAGTTGCAATTGCTGGGGCGTGCAATGGCTGGTTGCACCACTGTTTTGTCTATATTTTCCTTGCATATATATCATCAATTGTTGGTGTGTGACTATTTGTCTGTAATCTCTATATCGTCTATTTAAAATTTTTAACCTAGGAAATTTGATACAATAAGCGTATTTAATATCGCGCGATTTGCGGTTTTGTAGGATGGTGGCCCTCAATATTTTCTTGAAAATATAATTAAACCAAACAAAACACAACCCAACAACAACTACCGTCACACGTTCAATTCAATATACATATTATAATTTCAATGAATCTAATTGAGGAGCAATCACTCTACTAGTAGTAATACTACTATTTATTATAGCATAACTTTTTTGTTTTGTTTTCTTTAAAAATATACTGTTGTATATATAAGAACTATAGATGTTTGTACAAACAAATATACATATATAAGATAAGTGCATAATCATCGTGAATGGTCAGCACTCAGCAGGCAGGTAAGTAGACCCAGACAGACATTGCTATATCATATCATATCACCACGGACGGAACAAACAATCTAATCGATTTTAAAAAAAATAAATAAATATATCCATATAAATTTATAAAAGAATATGAATAGAATGTGCATGTGTTTCGGTCGTCTAGTTGCGTTGTTTATGTTTGGTATTTTAAAACAACTTCCACTGATATATAATATTATTATTTTTTTATGATATTTGATATAAAGTTTGTTATTGTAATATTTTAATTAAAAAAAAAAAAAATCTAATATAAAAATTCTCTTACCACCTTATTGCATTAACCATCATCATCATTTATTGGTGTACTTACCATACGCGAAAATAATCAATATTTTTTAAATTTTATTTGCTGACTATTTATAAAAAAAAAAAAAATTAGTGGCTAGGTTTTTATGTCTGTTCTTATCTGTATAAAATAAAATCTATTTAGCAATTTTTGTTTATACAAAGTGTAAAAATACAAAGTGTTAATAAACATAAAAAAAAGTGATAATTTTTAATTAAATCAAAAAATTTGTTTTGATCGTACATCGTCTCACCGAAAAAAAACGTATATGAAAGAAGACAAACATCAACAAAGGAAAAGGCATGTTTAATTTTATAAAAAAGGGTGTCGGCGGAAGTAGTAATAGTAATAGTAATAGCAATAATAATAATAACAATCATAATGATGGTCAATACTCAAATCCCATGCATCATCATCATCAAAATGCATCCTCATCGTCCGCATCATTATTACAACCGGAAAAAGATGATCGTGACGAAAAGGATAAACGTAGTAAAAAAGAAAAAAAATTACGAAAAATTTCCAAACCCATGATGTCTTCAGGAAATATGAGTACCGAAGAATTGTTAAGACTTGATGAGGTAAGTGAAAAAATTATAATTAAAAATAAAAAAAGCAAACAATCGCAAAAAAATTTATATTTTATATTTTTTTAGGTTGTTGTTTTTGTTGTTGTTATTATTTTATTATTGGTTTCTCTCTGTTTCTATAAAAAAAAACAAAGTACTTTTTAAGAATTATTAAAGCCTATAATTCAGGTCAATAGTACAAAAAAGTACAGTAATTTACATATTATAAAATACGCATATTTTGTATTGCCCATGAACGTGAATGTATTGAAATTATTTTGTTTATACATTAATTAAAATTTAACGGTACAAAATTTGTATACAGTACACAATTTTTTTTAAATTTTAATGCTAATCTTTTACATGTTATTTGTTTATCTATTGTTTGTTGTTGTTTATTTATCAGTTTTAATGTATACTTTAAATAAATTAAATCTAAATAATAATAATAGTAATTGCGATAAGAGAAATAAAAAAAAACTGACTCATTAGAAATTTTATATTTTTATGTTTTTTTTTCTTTCATTTTTCTATTTTAAGGTACGACGTTCATTGAAAATACGTGGTCGTCGCAAAGAAAAACAAAAACTTCCAAGTGGCATTACGGCTGATTATAGTGCTGAATTTTTTGCCCAATTAGACATTGATAAGGGAATGGAATACGTATATCGTTCAAACGAAGAATATATTACAACGGATAATTCAATGGAAACCGATCCAGAAAGTAGTGTTGGTGGCCAATTAAACATTGGTCATTCGGATAGTTCAGAGACCTCATTGAAAATAAATCATAATAATACCAACAACAACAACAACACGAATAGTAATATAAACACCCCAAACAGTATAGAATTAAATAAAGCATTTGTATCACCACCGCCAACAGTTCCACCGAAACCACCAAAACGTGGTATATTAAAAGGACCACGTCAATTTTCGGCTAAACCATTACACGAAGAAATAACAATAATAACACCTGATATTACAACACTGGTTGGTAATTCAACCCAATCTTCATTACGTTCACGACAAATAAATCCACATTTATCATTAGATAATATCGCATCAAATTCAACTAAAAATCCATATGAAGATGTAAGTATTATATTATGATGGTAAAAAATCGATTAAATAATTAATGGATTGTTTTTTTGCAGAATTTAATTCCTGATAAATTAAATACATTTTTAAATTTAACATCACCGTCGTTGAGTGCCGAAAGTTTAACGGATACAACGAATTCATTTGCAACACCGCCATTTTCATTGAGTCCCGTTGGTGAATCACAGGGTACAAATCGTTGGTCACGCGTTCAAGCATTCGAAGATATTTGTTTACCATTACCGGAAATTCGTTTTATAAAATTACCAGCACCACGGGAATTGATAATAAAACGTCAAAAATCGGGCCGAAATGATTTTGGTTTTAGTTTACGTAAATCAATGTGTTTCGATCGTTCTCAATCATTGTATGCGCCCACAATTAAACCGGTAATATTTGCAGAACCGGGTGCCGGTGGTGGTGGTCTAACTGGTCTATTACCCGGTGATCGTCTATTAAAATTAAACGGGTTAAGTGTTGAAGGCTTACAACGTGAGGCAATCATTGAAATGATAAAAAATTGTGAAGAAAGTGTAACCGTCCAAGTACAACCAGTATCAGAATTGGTTGAACTATCACGTCGATGTATATTAGATCAAAAATATGTTACCAATCAATCAAATAGTGCGACGACAGCAACAACAACAACAACAACAATTAAAAATAATAACATTGGCACTGATGATATGGACAATGCAATAGCTGAATGTAATACATTACGAAGAAGTGCCAGTAAACGCTTTAAAGCACCGGAAGAAACAATAACAAATAACAATACAAATAATTGTGATGTAAATTTTAATGGTGATGATAATGAACGTTTGGTTTGGTTCATTCATCGTGAAGGATTTTGTTTGGCTGTAAAATTGTCAATGCCCGATATTGAATCACAAGGTAAAGTTGCAATAAAATTATTACATGGCAATGGTGGTGGTACAACAATGTTAACCGTTGATGGTGATGAAATTGAAAAGGCAAATCATATAAAATTCGATTTAATCGAGGACATTTGTCAATTGAAACATTTAAATGAAGCTTCGATATTACATTGTTTACGGCAACGGTATGCAAATAATTTAATACATACAAGAGCTGGTCCAACGATGATTGTTGTAAATCCAATGGCTCCCCTGTCACTGTATTCGGAAAAGGTTGTTTCAATGTTTCGTGGTTGTAAAACCGAAGATATGCCACCGCATGTTTATTCATTGGCACAAACAGCATACCGGGCAATGTTGGAAACGCGTCAAGATCAAAGTTTAATATTTATGGGACGTTCGGGTTCGGGTAAAACAACAAGTTTTAAGCATGCATTATATTATTTAACATTGGCGGCGGGCAGTGTTATGAAAGTGATTACCGTTGAACGAATTAATGCTATTAATACCATATTAGAGGCATTTGGTAATACAAAAACGTGTTTAAATTCAAATGCCACCCGATTTACACAAATATTTAGTTTAGATTTTGATCATAGTGGTATGATTGCTTCCGCGTCAATTCAGGTAACTAACTATTCATATTTTATTTATTTTCTACATATTCTATTCATATTATTATTTTTTTTTTCTTTCCCATAGATATTACTATTGGAACGTTCAAGAGCCGGACGACGCGTTAACGGTTATGATAATCCATTTCATGTACTTACACAGTTGTTGGCCGGTGCCGAAAGTAATTTACAAAAGGAATTACATTTGGAAAATCTATCACGTGACGATAATAATAACCCATTTATAACATTATCACAAAAACTTGAAGATCGTCAGAAGGCATCAAGTGATTTTAAACGTTTAACACAAGCATTTGTAACACTAAACATTCCCGAAGCATCGGTAAAAGTAATTTGGCAAATAGTGGCCGCCATATATCATTTGGGTATTGCTGGAACAACAAAAGGTATATTTAATAAAATAATAAAAGGAGGCCATAGTTAAAGTGCCATAGTAATTTTATTTGTTTCCCATAGTAATTAGTGGAACAACAGCACGTATACAATTTGCAAATCCATTGTCAGCCAGAAGGGCAGCTAATTTATTAGGTGTAAAATTGGAAGAGTTAACCGCATCAGCATTTAATCAAAATTTATCGGGTAGTACAAGTCCAGTTCGGTCACCGATAGAATCTTCGGAAGCGGCATGGGATAGCCTGGAGGCATTAGCAATTGGTATTTATTCAGAGGTGATGGCTGCTGTTGTTGCCTTAATAAATAAAACAATTTGTTCGAACGGCAACGTACATAGTATAGCTTCAATACTATTAATTGATACACCAGGATTTCAAAATCCAGCAAGTTGTGGAATGCAAGCGGGTGCCACCATTAACGATTTACAACATAATTATTTACAAGAACGATTGCAATTATTGTATGATCATACAATGTTAATTGCGCCACGTGATCGTTACGCCCAGGAATTGGTTGAAATCGATATCGAAGGTTTTCATCCGGAAAATCATTCGATACCATTGATTGCACTTATTGATAAATCACCACAAAATCATCTGTTGGTTCGTACATCCCAGCGTGATTTACGTGAACAAGATCGTCGTGGGCTGCTATGGCTATTGGACGAAGAATCAATGTATCCGAATTCAAATGATGATACATTTATTGAACGTTTATTTTCACATTATAGTGATCGTGAACATCAATATCTATTACGACGTTCGGCCGGTTCGCGTCAATTTATATTACAACATTTACAGGGAACAAATCCTGTATTATATTCGGTTTCGGGATGGTTAAAATATAGTCGAGAACATCCATCAATAAAATTGGCCACTGCGTTACTGCAAGACAGTTCAAATGAACAAATTAGTCAATTGTTTGTTGGTGCATTACCGCGTACCGTTAGTGGTGTTGTATTTTGTGGTTCAATTGGTGGTATGGATGGCACTCAATCGTTGCGCCGAGTTTCAAGTATACGTCGATCATTTGTATCGGCCGGCATTAAACGTAATTCTATTATGTTACAAATTAAATTTTCCGTTGATTCACTAATCGATACAATCCGACGAACGGGTACACATTTTATACATTGTTTATTGTTACAACATACAGCCGGTACATCATCAGTATTAAATGGAATACATCCGACAAGCGTTTCTAGTAATCATAATAATAATAATAATAATAATTTGTCAACACAACCGGATATTGTTAATGTACCATTGTTAAGAAGTCAGGTAAGGGTATACATTGTTTTTTTTAATTTGTAGTTTCCAGTTTCATTATGTCAATATTTAATTTTTTCCATTTAGTTACGTGGATCAAATGTTTTAGAAGCAGCACGTTTATATCGATTAGGATTTCCTGAATCTATACCATTATCAGAATTTTATAGACGTTTTGGCCTCCTAATGGATTCCACCACAAAAGATACAAATAATACCTCATCATTATCATCAACATCAGCATCGCCATCATCAACGTCAACAATTGAAGAAATTCTATGTTCAAATGATATTGATTCGTCATCTTATCGTATTGGTCCCAGTCAAGTGAGTTTTTTTTTATTATTTGATTATTACTTACCAAGGATTCTTGCAGATGTATTAATAATTAATGCTTTATTGGTTTTTTTTCTCATTCGTTTTTTAGCTTTTACTTCGACATGGAACATTAAATCAATTAGAAGCAAAGCGTGATGATTTGCTATCGGATAGAATAATACAAGTTCAATCGTATTGTCGTGGTTATCTGTTAAGAAAACGTATGGCACAAAAACGTATTCAGGTAATATTTTTTTTCATTTGGTATATACCAAAAAAAAAACGTGTACGAAATGAAATGAAATTCTTGGATTATTCACTAAATGGAATAACTTTTTAGGAATTAGCTGTGCGTTGTATTCAACGAAATGTCCGGGCATTTTTTGCTGTTAAAGGATGGTCATGGTGGAAATTATATGTAAATGTAACACCATTATTAAATGTTCATCGTACCGAGGAACAATTGAAAAAAGCCACCGATGAATTACAAATGATAAAATTAAAAATGGATAAAGTTGAAAATGATCGAAATTCATTGAAAAACGAAAAGAATAAATTGGAAGCCAAAGTGAGTATCAAATTAATAATATTTATACTTTAAACCCCCTCAGCAGCAACTGTTTGATAATTTTGTTTATTTTATGATAAACTGAAACTAAAATCCAACGTTTTGAATATTATTTCATTGTATTGATTATATAAAAAAATATGCAATACAAATAAAAAAATTAATTAAGATCGACCTTCGATAGATATGAATAAATAACAGAGTATATACAAATAATTCTCAGAATAAATTTGTGTTTGTGCGTTGAGGATTTGGAATTTTGTTTTTGTGTGTGAGCGTATTTATTTAATTGTAGAGTAAATAAATTGCATATATTGGCATTCTAATCCATATCAAAATAACTGAAAACAAATAGCAAGAATTTATTTACAACGTTATTTATTGGATTAATTTAAATATTGAATTGAATTGATCAATTATAATATAAACAACATATTTATATATAGAGTATAGAGAGAGATTCGTTTATATAAAATTATTGTCGAGATCTTATTTGTATTATTGTATATTTAGATCGAAATTAGAAATCGAATGTGAATATATCAAAACATTTTCTATTTAATCCCACTGTAGATTTTTGTATAAAACGAAGTTACATTTTGAATATTTTTCAAACTGGTCACATGAAATTCAATATGTCATATCAAATCACATAATCATTTTTGATCAGAAATTAATTACATAATCTTAGTTATCATTAGTAAATTACCTTCCAAAAGAGGCATTCTTTAAATGTTAATCTACTCCCCGTTCCATTGTTTGAATAAATTAATCGTTCTTCAAATTCACTCAACCGCGATTCATCCTCATCTCAATCCATTTCTTTTATTGTATAAATATTTTCTTTTACAAATATTTCATAAACACCGCAAAAATTATTATTATATAATAAAATATTTAAGCTATGACAATGAAATTTTTTTTTTTCTTCTTACACTTTTACAACTGCGTGTATTTTGAATATTACTGAATTGAGTGAGACTTTGTATAAATCAATCTATTAATTATTTGTCTTATGTGTTACGTATATACACTTGTTGACTTGTTATAGGATTTATTTGTTGTAAAAATAATTCTACTATATTAATAGATCTCTAATAGTATAGTATAGATGACTGATGAGTATTGCACAAACTAAATCAAATTACAAATGTAAATATAAACACAAATAGAATATAGAAAATCTGTTGTTTTTACAAAAGCATATGGATGGAAAACAAAACTATAAATAATCACATTTACTTATTCACATAAAATTATTTTTATAAAAAATTTGCCACTTGTTCATTTATTACAGTATATATTAGTAGATTCGCACTACACACACATCAGAAGAATATATCAGTAAATCGTCTTACCACAAAAACAAAACAGAAAAGTATTTTATTAGTATCTCCCCAGCATACATTTGGAAGATAAATCATCTGCACGATAAATAGAGGATATCTTCTATTTATTGCCTTAGCAATATTTGAGCAACACAATTTCTCTTTTGTTGCCGTGAGGATAAAATAGGAATAACAGATATTTATTTTTTCTTCTGTATGAAAAAATCGCAATAAATTAACGATATGCATTGCGTATTTGTCTTCCAGACGATAAAAAGAAAACAACTAAAATATGAATCTATTTTCTTTTTTTCGCCAAGAAGTAATATTGATGATACACGTAGAAGATAAATAAATGATAGCGTCACTTTGAATATTGAAACGTGTTTATTCTTGTTAAAAATTCAGCAAGAAATCCGATCAAATTTAATCAATAGTCATTTGATCCTGTATTGTTGAAGTGTTTTAAAGTTTTTTTAATATTAATTCTTTTAAAAATATTTTAAAGTGCAATTAATTTAAAGTGAATTAAAAAGTGCAATTTTCATCTTCCACGCAATTCGCCGATGATACTTTAAGAGGATATTTAAGCGATATCTTCTATTAATCTTCTTGGTGTTTTGCTTTCGTATTAAGTATGGAATACGAAAGCAATACACCAAGACGTATTGCATTCGGGACACAATCCTTCCCGAATGAGGTTACGAATTCGATAAGAAGATGATATCTTCCGCGATAAACTTTATCTTCCTCGCAATACGATGGGCGAATCATCTTGCGTGCTGGGTCAATATCAATACCAAAAATTTATTTTAATTTTCTTTTATTCTATCTATCTATTAACAATCCCCGAATAATATACAAATAATAATAATAATAAGAAGAAGTGGAAGTGGAAGAAAGTTGGCAATTGCTATAAAAATTGTAAATTTACTCGACGAATGTTGTTGTAAAGTCTATAAAAGAAATAAAAATAAAAATCATCGCACACCAACCGGGATTTAATAATAATATATGTATATATAATATAAATAATTTAGTGGCATGATGACAATCGCAAATCACATTAAAAAAATAACAACAATTTTTACATATGAATATTATTTATAGTTGGGAATAATAATGGGTTTTTTTGTTAATAATATAACAGATTGATTCTTCGCATTGATATATTGCAAGGAATGACCAATTGGAAACCATAATAATTTTAAAATACTTCTTTCTTTTTTCTTTAATTATTTGTATATTTCTTCGGCAGCCTAAATGAAATGATAATATAGTTTGTCTTTTGTGTGTGTGTGCGAAATAAATCCAACCAATGTAGGATTCAAACTCACGCTACTTCAGAAATTTGTCAGATTTCTTCAGTCTTACGCCATATTATAACACTGCACAACAGACACAATTACAAAATACTTAACAACTTCAAAAAAACGTAAAATATTAGGCGTAGGAATTAATAATGCGGATTTTTTGGCCTGAAAATGGCATTTATTTGTATAACAAAATGTAAACGTTTGCCAACGATTGTTTGGTCGACATTCACCGCCATTGCAAGTTTATGTTGCGTTCTACACGAATTTTCATCCAATAACGCTTGCAATTCTTCGTCTTCAAATTTTTTTGGCTGACCTGGCCGTGATTTTGACTTGGAAGACAAAGCCAAGTCAAAATCACCATTTCGGAAGCGTACAAACCATCGTTCACAAGTTGCTTGAGCTGGAGCATGTCCACCATAACCTTCAACCAACAAACGATAACTTTCAGCACCGGTTTTCTTCAAATTAAAGAAAGTTATTAAACTTCCCCGCAAAAGAATTTTTTCAGGCATGTGTTTCGACATATTCGAAGCAAAAAAAAGATTTGTTGTAATACTTCAATGAAATGACATATACTGAAATTTATAGCCTAATGACAGACAAAAAAAAAGAATATGGGCGCGGTGTGCTCCGATGCACACAACGCTAGTTATGCCATATGTTATTTAAATCCGCATTATTAATTCCTACATCAAATCTTTAAAATGGATTTCGTATAGTATTTGTAGTTCATTGGCAAATGATTAATTATAGATACATTTTTTTTTATCATTTATAGATTTTTGGATTTAGATTAAATAAATTTAGTTGGGTACTAAATCTCCTATGCAGATGAGTTCTTAAATTATAATGTCCGGTTAAATATCCGATCACTATAGTCACTGGTGTTCGTTTTATTTATGTTGAGCATTTGTTTCATCATCCCTTTTAAATACGCAGGAATAAAAATTTTCGAGTGTCTACAGTCATCGGTGCTTCGGTTACCGGTGCTTCGGTTACCAGTGCTTCTGGGACTCTGGGTACGGCAGTAGCAGGTATCAGTAGTTTTCCTAATCTTGCCTTAATCACTGCATTAGCTAAACTACAAAATGGTCTGACTTAAGTGCTTGGGCGAGCAGAGCTCTTGCGATAGCGTCTGCTGTCTCGTTGCCGTCCATTACATTATGTCCAGGTGACAGTCGTTTAATGGCTTCGATCCTTTTTCATCGGGAGTGGATGGCCATGCCAATTGGCGTTTTGATGTCTGATAGGATACTTAATCCACAGGGGATTAATACAAATATCTCATTCTGATTCTAATCAATTGACTCGAAATTTTGGAGTTTTGGAGTCAAAATAATTTATATTTATATTGTCAATGAATCACCTTGTATTATATGTATATGTACCGAAAAAATAATTTATAGGCGCCCCATAAATTGGCTTGTGAACAACAAAAATTATATATAAATTTAAATATATCGGTACTGTGTGCGATTAATATATAGAATATGGAGATAGATAAATTGTGATTGTTGGTATAGAAGATATATATTAGATTATTATATTATAGGCGAGAAAACGTTACCTAATCACATCAACTTACGCACTTGTTCTTATAATTTTTCTTATACATATTGTATTTTTTTTTGTATTCTCTGTGTTCTTCTGCTGAAGTGCTGATATATAAAAAAAGAACACAGTAATAAACACACCGATATATATAACACAAATATAACAGTTTTTATTGGAATTTCTTTGCTGATAGTCTTTTAGCAAGACATAAGAAAAGATTACAATACAATAGTAAAATAAAGTAAAGCAAAAAAGCTGAATATATATTAAAAAGTTGATCAGTTGGTTCGTTATTCAATTGTGATTGTTGCTGGTTGATGATTTATTTATATATTTATATTATAATGTGATATTTATTGTGTGGATTTTTTTAATGCATATGAAAACTGCAAATAGAATACAAAAATAAACGGGAACATTGAAAATTTTTTTTGTATGTTTCTTAAGTGTACAAAACTTTTTATATTGTGACTATAAAAAATAAAAAAATATTCTTATCTTATGGTGTGTTACATCAATTTGGAAACTGCAAGGTTCTTATAATTTAAAAAAAAAAGTGCTAGATAAATAATTCCGTGGTGGTGATGGTCAAGATTATAAATTTATAACAGACACCGCAATATAGACACGCGAAAAGATTGACGTTATTTATTTTTAAAAATACATATTTTTTTTTTGAAGTTTTTTTTTGAATAAACCAAAATCTATTTTTATATATGGTAAATTCAAAATATACATTCGTGTACTGAAGATTTCTTCTTCGTCTTCGAAACACAAAAAACACAAATAAATTGTTGCATTCAACCAATTCAACTGATATGAAACGTTTTTTTTTTAATATTATCACATCTAATTACAATTAGACTTTGTGAATCATGGAATTTGTTTTTGTGCATTGAAATTTCAAAGAAAGAATAAAAAAATTGTTTAGTTAATCTACAATTTAGTTTAAAAAAGTCATCATAATTTTTTTTTTTACATATCCGCCCTCACGCGCGTTAGTTCATAAATTGTGAGCTTATCAACAGAAATTAAAGGAAATAAACGTTTTTTGTTGTTATTTTTTAGTAAAAATATAATATAAAGTGCATTTGATAATGAACGTCGTCGTCGATTGTGTAATGTAAAAAAAAATGTCTCAACAATATAAAAATAGTAGTGCAACATCACAACGAAATTTTAACTTAAATTCATCAAATTTATATAATGTAGTTGATAATCATTCAATATATAATTCAAATATAAATAATCGATTAGCAGCCGATCATCGTTTATTATTACTATCGAAAAAACCACCGCCCATTCCTGCAACCGGCTCCATCTTATTTAATTCTTCAAGACCACCAATACGAACTAATATTATTTCCAATAATAATAATCCACTATCGTCATCATTTAATCACCGATCAATAATTCCACCATCATCAACCACTTCCCGTCTATCATCATTACCATCGATTATACCCACAGTAAGACAAAATTCAATTCATTCGACAACATTAAATAATGGTAATAATCGTTTGAATTTAATTGATGATGACGATGATGGAATGAATAATGATAATATATATGCACGGGCAAAACCAATTGAAGCAACATTATCATTACCAATATCATCATCATCATCGGCGGCGGCAAGATCATTATCATCATCATCATCAAGGTCATCACGTTCAGTAACACCGACAAATTCAAGATCATCATCACCATATTCACAATCAACAATTAATTATTCAACAAAAAGAAATTTTTCAAATTCCATTAATGATCGATATCCATCATCCGCATATTCAACTAGACAATATTCGTCAAAGAATCGATCAAAATCACCGTCAATTATAACAACCGGAAATTCACTACCACCACCACGACGTATATTCCCACAATCGTATAATAATGAAAATGGTTTAAATTGGACAGAATTAAATGCATTGGAAGAAACACCAATCGTATTCGATGGTTGCCTAACATTTGATTTGGGTTGTAAAAAACAACGATGTCGGCAAACCCTATCACCATCGCCAGCCTTTAAAGATCCCAAAACAACATCAAATTATTTAAGTGAAAAAATTGCAACATTTTTAAAAAAAACCGATCATGTTATGGATGAATGGAATGCAATTGGTGAATTAAATAGAAATAATAATAATTATAATAATAATAGCAGAGATAATCAATCATCATCACTGGCTGACATAATTGAAAAAAATCAAAAACGAAAACTAAGACAACAATCAATGATGATGACAAACGATTTAGATACAAAATTACAAAGATCGAGAAGTGCAACAAGTATTATGATTAAAGGATTTCAAATGACCGCATCAATGCCACCAACATCACGTTCAAATTCAATTGCACGTAGTTTATGTTCGGAAACGAATGGAAATGATAATGATAATAATGATGATGCGATGGTTTCTACCACCACAAATGGTTATAATAATATTAATAATTATAATAAAAATATGAATGCTAAAGTGAATGGAGATGATCATGTGCATGATGATGATGATGATGATACAATAGACATTAATGATGATGAGGTATGGTGATTTATAATCAGCTAAATATAAGATTTTGCATATATACATAATATAATAAATAATTTCCAGAGGGTGGCGATTTCTCTATGGTTCTTAAAATGATAATTCCATAGGGGCCGCGGTGATTTCTTGATTTTTAAGTTCTACGTTTAGTCCTACTAACTAAAACCCCACCTCCAGGTTCGCCCAGGTTTACTCGAAGATATGAGACCGCCCGGACTAGGGTTTTTTACGCTTGCTGTTACTTCGTGATTCAACAGAATCACGGAATCAGACAGAAATCGTTAACTTCGAGAGCGATCAGAATCAAGACGGCCAAGCATTTCGATATCTGAAATATCAACACTATGCCATGGGTAGAGCGGTAAAGTACCGTTGTTTTATTTGATGCGCTTAGTAGATATAAGTATCGCTTTCTTCGGGTTTTGTTTTATTTTGTTGAAGTCCATATAAACTGTTAGACTTGAAACTGAGGATGGGTTGGTCAGCCATAGCAAGAGGATAACAGAGCATGGTAAATCTAATACTCTCAGAGAGCGTTCGGTGTACGGGACGGGACGGGTTGGAAGTGCTTAGTGCATTGCTCTCCGGATGCCTTTCTAATATGGGTGTCCATATCAGCCCATTGGCTATCATTGAAACCTAAGCTCTCACAACACATCGAGGTGATTTCCGAGATATTTTTGGTCTTTGATCAGAGCCATTTTTTAGTTTTACCCATCAAAGTACAAAAGTTTTCAAAAACAGAATAATTACTAAACCGTTTTAAGGGTCCATAAATAATCGGATTCAATAAAATGGTGTTAACGAAAACGCAATTTTCTCTTTTACGTGAATCATGTGTTGGAATTTCTATAGAGAAAATGTGTTAGGAGTTCTAGAGAAATTTTTTCTATATTATGTATAGTTTTTGAATGTTTTATGTTTTACTGGTTTTACGCATCCCAAGTTCGATTAACAGAGTTTTTTTTGAAGAATTTACAGAGCTAAAAATGTGCTTTTGTATAACAAAAACAAACAAACATTGTTGATGAATTCACATTCTGGCCATTGGGACCATCCTGTATATAGAAATGTTTATATATAGAAATTTTTTTTCACAATTCAATTCATCTTTGATCTCAATTCGATTGAATTACAGAAAAAAAATAAAACAATTATTCTATTACTATTTTCATTACTATATTGTGGTTTAATATATCTTATATATATTTATATATGAACAATAATTGTCTTTTTAAACCTAACATAAAATGTATGGATTATACGATGAATGATGTGCATAATATACAATATATGAATACGTAACAACGCACATAATAAAATAAAAAAGTTCCAATTTATACTACATAAGAACACCGAGACTGATCTTATATTAATTTTTTTTAGTTATTGATAAAACAATGGTTTCAGTATAAGGAAATAAGGATTTTAAGACACTAAACGGTTTTAAAAAGCAACACAATATAGGAATCATGTTTAGAGTTATTCAGACCTCTAACGATTCTTCGAGATTTCTAAAATTTTTGACAGTTCAAAAATCAAATTTAACGATGTCAATTGGAAAACTCCAAAACTCTGCCAGTGAATAGATCCATGAATTTCTTGATTTATCCATCTGATTGCTTATACCTCTTCCGATAGAGATAGAATTTATTTTGTTTAACTGTGCAACGTTTTTAATTGTATGTTTAAAAAAAGCATAAAAAAACAATGATTTAATTTAATTTTACATATATATTAAATTCATATTCATATCACATCATACAGTTATATTTTATTTATAAATTCAATCAAGTTTATATTAAATAAAAAAAAAACTAAATAAATATATTTTTAAAATGGGAAATAAAAGATACATAAGGACATATATAAGAATATAAGACAGACATTTATTAGTTCTGGTAATTTGTTGTTATATTATTTTTTCCATTCTATATTTATTATTGTTTTTTGTAGAATTGCAAAAAAAAAATGTTTACGATAAATTTTTATCTTGGTTAAAAATAAGAAATAGAAAAAATAAAACACCACGGAATTCAAACGGAATGAAGATTGTTGATTACAACAATAACAGTTCATATCATCATCGCACTCTGCTGCCATATAAAAACGTAAAACACTTTTTTCTAAATAAATTAATAAACATATTTTATATTCAATTGAAATAGGTTTCTGAATTAACAATTGATTTAACCGAAGAACGATCAGCATCGAATGTGGTAACGGAACGTTTAGAATTGGAAACGGCCGAACGACTTAAATTAGAAAAACAATTACACGAACAACAATCAAAATTTCAAATATTACAAGATAATGCCGATAAATTAGAAATGGAATTGATATGTGCAAAATCTGATTTGAATGGGTAATGTTTAGTTGAATTTATATTTAGTTATTTTTTTAATTAAATATTTTTAACTAATTTTGATTTTTGGAAAAATAAACGAAACAGTTTATCCGATGATGATGATCCAGATAATGAAAATGATAATAGTGGTATTTATCGATTGAAATACGAACGATTGGCCAAAGAATTGGAATATACAAAGAGACGTTTACAAACACAACACGAACACGATTTAGAACAATTAATTGGTTTAAAAAAACAATTGGAAAAAAAATTAGCCGATGCATACGAAGAGGTTGAGGAACAACGTCAGGTGGTCAGTCAATGGAAACGTAAAGTACAAAAAATCTCAAATGAAATGAATGATTTACGAATGTTACACGAACAACAAAATGAAAGAAATAATTTATTGGAAAAACGACAACGTAAATTTGATATTGAATGTCAGGCGTTACAGGTGATAATAATAAAAAAACCCCTATTTTTAGCATTTTTAGTTTTATATTAAATGAAACTTCATTTCTGTTTTTGTTTTTAGGATACGGCCAGACAAGAAAGACAAGCACGTGATCGTCTGTCACGCGAAAAAGATGTATTAATTGCCGAAAAATTTACATTAGAACAAAATTTATCAGCAAGTGTTTTGTTTTTTTTCATAATTTTTGCATTTATTTACATTTAATAAATAAAATATTTTCTACCCAATATTTATAGGACAATCGTTTAGAATTAGAATTAAAAGAAGAAAAATGTACAAGTTTACAGCAGGACATTGAAGAGTTAACATTTGGTGGCGGCACCGAAGAAGAGCTGTCCCAATTGAAACGGGCCAAATTGGATTTTGAACGAAAGTGTAAGGATCAAGAGGAAGAACTCGATGAATTGGCTGGTCAAGTACAATTATTGGAACAAACAAAATTACGACTGGAAATGACATTGGAGACAATGCGTAAAGAGGCAAGACGTGAAGCTCAACAACGTGACGAAGAATTAGAAGAGGTACGCGGTAATTCATTTAAAAAAATTAAAGTATTAGAATGCCAATTGGAAAATGAACACGAAGAACGTACGCTATTGTTGAGGGAAAAACATGAATTGGAACGACGTTTACAATCGGCCGAAGAAATAAATCATGTAAATCAATCGGCCGAAGAATCACAAATACAAAAATTAAAACGTGATTTACGTAAATATAAAGCATTACTAAAAGATAATCAAATTCAATTGGATCGTGCAAAAGCCGAAACACCTGGTAAAATTATAATCCGACAATTGCGTAATCAAGTGGAAGATGCAGAGGCCAGCCGAGATCTGGCAATAAAAGCACGTCAAATGGCCGACACCGATCTAGCCGAAATGCAAACACAATTGGATGAAGCACTACGGGTACGTATGGACTCAGATGAACGTGCCACTCAAATGCAACGTGATCGTAGTGAACTGCAAACACAATTGGATGAAAACGATGAAGAAATGTCCGAGTTAATGAAAAAATACAGTTCAACCGTACGTCAATTGAACAATGAACAAACAAAGATCTCTGAATTGGACATTCGAATATCCGAATTGGAATCGGAACGACAATCGTTAAAGGAACAAGTTGAAGAACTGCATACACGTTTAGAGAGTGTTGCAAATGCCAGTGATCCACTGGTGACTGTACAAAGTAAAAGGTAAATTGGGTTTTTATATTTTGTTTTTATTCAACATGTAAGCGATACCAATTTATTTGCATTAATAAAAAATTATAGATTAGAGCTGCGTATTAAAGAATTAGAATCACGTTTGGAATTGGAACAGGCAACACGGGCTCGATTAGAAATTCAATGTGCCCGTCACAAGGAATCATTGGAAAAGGCACACAACGAATTACAATTGACCAAATCGAAAGAAACGCAAGCCCAAGATGCTCAAAAGAAATTACAGAAAAATTTAAGGTAATTTAAGCAATTTTTATTGATGAAGATATTTATTTGTTAAAAAAAAATATTATACTAAGTGATTTTGTTAGTCGCTCACGGCAATAGTATCAATAAACAAAAAACGTTAATGTGTAGAGTATTTTTCGTTTTAGGGAATTACGTGAAAGCTTCCAGGTAGTATCGAATCGTGAACAGGATAGTTTGAATAAACGTAAAGATTTAGAAAAACGTATAGAGACAACGGAAGCCGAAGCATCATCGGTACGTAATGATTTACGCTTAGCATTACAGCGAATTGCTGATTTACAACAAGCAATGGAGGAAGAAGAAGAAGAAGAAGGAGATGATGGTGATGGATTGACTGGTGAAAGGTGAACTTTTTATTTTTTTTTGTACTCTTAAGTTTATAATCAATATTTTTATTATTATTTAATCAGTGTTAATAATAGTTCTGACGAATCATTAAGTGATGTAGATGATAATAAATATACAAGACGTATAAAAACAGTTAATGGTGATGTATTAACAACAAATAATAATAATAATAATAGTATTGAGGATAAGAAAACTGGTGGTGATGGTCCAAGGTAATTGAATTTTTATTTAAATATTCTCAGACATTTTTTCTCTATGTTAAACTATAATTTTATTTTACCACTTTATTAGAATTACAATATCATCATCTTCCTGTTCGTCGTTGTCGGGAGAAAATGCCAAAAATGGTGAAGCCGGCTCATCGTCTTCGTATGCTTAACTTTACTATATAATTATACAAAAAAAATAAAATTGCAGTGAAAGTTTTTTTTGTATTAAAAAAAAGAACAACAACACAATAAAAAAGCAACAACCTAACTTCATTTTATTAATTAATTTACCAAAATATTATTATTATTAAATATTATATTATTTTATTATTTATTTATTTTTTAATAATTTATATTCACATTATAATAATTTATATTTATATATTTTATTATATCGCATCAATATCAAAAAAAAACATACCTAATAATTAAAATAAAAATTAAAAATAAATAATTAAATATCATTTTTTTATATAAAAATAATATATATATATATATATATATATATATATTTATTTATTTATTGTAAGTCGTTATTTATTTTGTTTTTATTTTAAAATGATTATATGCTAATTAAATCAAAAGAAGAAAAAGAATCGAAAATTAATAATATATAAATAAATATCGGCTCTAACATTATTATTATTATTATTTATTAGTGGTAGTTTTTTCTTTTTTGTAAATAAAATTAATTTATTAATTAAATCAATTATATATAAATATATTAATTTTAATTGTTAAATTATTAAATAAAATAAATGTTTTTTTATAATATGCGTAAGAAAGCAAAAAAAAAAAATAGATCTAATTTTAATTGTAATTTATAAAAAATATTCTTTGTATAGTTTTTATGATCTTTATTTTTGTGTAATATTTTATAATAGTAAAAATATTGTTTGATTTTTTACGTTCAAGACAGATTTAAATCAAATTTCATTAGATGTCTGCAAATTAATTGTAATTCACACATTAACAGCAGAGATTATTAAAGTTTATATATATTTTCTTAAGTAATATAAAATAACAAAATAATGAAAAGTAATTACAAACAATTTCAGTTTCAATTTACGTTTTTTTTGAACAATAAGAAACGCAAAAAACTCTACAAAAACACTAATCATAATAGAAATTTATGGAATTTTCATAGTTTTTTTTTTCCTTCTTTTTATTAGTTAGTTTTGTTTGGATGCAAAAAGAAGTAATATTCAAATTTAGAATTATCATAAAAAGAAAAACAGATAGAAAAGAAAAGAAAACATAAAAGAATTACTATTATTATTTTAACACGCACAAGACAATTTTTAATATTCATATTCATATTTTTAATATTCATATTCAATTCAAATTCAATTCAATTCAGAATATTTTAATATTCATATTCATATTCGCTAGTATTTCTATTTAAAATTTATTCAATTAACATGTAATATCATTTTTTTTATATATAGTCAAATATGAATGAATTTGGTAACAATATTTTGAATTTATGAATTCACCTATTACGAATTCAAGAAGATAACGAATTCAAGAAGATTCTATCGTAACACTCACGAATTCAAAAAGATTCTATTAATATTAAAAAAATTAACTATATTCAAAAAAATTCTATCGAAAAATTCACGAATTCAAAAAGATTGCAAGAAATTTTTGTTTCAAAACCCAAAATTTCGTGTACAAAACAATTTTTCAAGAATTTGAATTTATTCTCAAGATACAGAAGACAGTATGAATTCCATATCTTTCTATATTAAAAGATATATTTGGAATCATTCGTCAGTCGTCACCCTCTGCATATGATTGATTTTTTATTCTAAAACAATTTTTGGTGAGAATCAATAAATTATACACAGGGTGTCCCAACTAACGCTTTCCAGCCAATATCATCGAAACCAGTGGAGTTATCACTAATATCATGTTAGAGGATCGAAATTTGATTTTTGAATGAGATTTTTGCATGCTATCAAAAAAATATGGTTTTATAATGCAAAAATCAAAATGTCGATGTTTGCCCTTAAAGGGGGGCTTGGACACCCCCTTAATTTTCAACGTAGAACAACTTTCTAATACATCACAACACATGTTTTCATAGAGATTTAGTGAGTTTTCGCCCATTTACCGTTAGATGGACAGTACCCATTTGTGGAAAAATTCTTCATTGGACTGCCACATATTATTACATTTTTTTTAACTACTCGTCATGCACTTCAAAATAGGTGAGAAAAAAATATAGGTTTGGATTTGATTTTCTAAAGTTGATATCCATTAAGCTCACGAGGGTTAACGTGGGGTTAACATAAAAATGTAGCAAAATGGAATCCAATGGGTCCTCTAACATCATATTAGTGATAACTCGACTGGTTTCGAAGATATTGGCTGGATAGCGTTAGTTGGGACACACTGCATACGAAGAACATATTTGCTTTTTATGTAAATATAATCGTTTTTTTTTCTTTTATAGGTGTATTTATTTAACTTATCAAGAAACCATATCCAAATTGATCAGAAGTGCAAAAAATAAGCATGAAATATTGTATGAAATATAAGTGTGGTGTAATTATTCTTCGATTGGGAATGGAATGGATTTTAAGAAGGCATTCCTAAAAATTATAGTATTACTATAAAATTCAAAACTTACCTTAAGAGCGTTACCGCACAAGATAGAGATAGAGATCTGAAAATAAATAGAGATGCCGTTTGCGGTAGGATACTCCCGCAATGGGATAGCATAAAAAATGGGATAGTTTTTTGTTATTAATTTTCCATTATTTAACTTTAATTCTTCGACTTTTTTAATTATGACTGCCCATTGGAAAAATACTAGCAACTATTTTACATGCGTGCGTCGTTTAATGATATATACGCTAAATAGATCATTGAACACTATAAATGTGGTCTTCGACGGACGCAAAAGGAACGTCAACAGGAAAATCATGGAAAACAGCTTCTGAATAAAACATTGTAATTTATCAGCTATTTGTCGATTTCAACCGGGCATGCGACTCAATCGAGAAGACATGCATTATTTAATATAAAGATGCTCACCATTAAAAGGCACGAGGTTACTGATCTAGAACACAATTTCGAACTCATTTTCCATAGAAACAAGGGGAATACCTTCCTTCGGAATTCCTTCACCTTAGAAAAAGTGATAAGTGCATTGTAAATCAATTGTGGAACGGGAGGAATGATCTTCAACAAACCGACAAAGCAAATAGCTGCATTGACTTGACCTGACTTCAAATAGTTGCATTTACCTGGCGAAGGTGTTGGGAAGAGGCGTGTTCTAGCGGTGAAGGAAAGTTTTGTGTGGAAATGGAGGCAGAAGCAAGGCATGTCGGATCGGGCAAGTGGGTGAAGAACAAACGGTACAATCCCTAACAATGTACATGAAACAGCGTGTCTCGTGTTAGACAGAGCATCACAATATGTATGAGTGCAACTTTTTGAAGTGGTGTAGTAATTTAATTACCTGCGGGTTTAGTTCTGACAAATGTCAAAAGATCTGGATCAGGAAATCAAAATGAGTTGGCACAGATTAAGATGGACCGTGGGGCATGTTGAGCGAAAAAATTGGGAAAAGTGAAACAGTAAAACGAGTATTCCACCTGTGGAAAAGGTGGATGGATGGTGTGGAGAAAGACGGGAAGAAAGGTTGAAAATCTTAAAATTGGAGAACGAAAACCGTCCGCAATGGAAAGCTGTTGTGGAGTCAACACAAACCTCCATTTGGATTGTTATATGTCCTATCCATTCAAATTTGTCCTATCCATTCAGAGGAATTATTAAATTATAAATATGTAATCACCTAATGGAATTGCTATTATTAGAAATTTGAATATCATCATCAAGAACGCATAATAATAATAATAATAATAATAATAATAATAATAGCGGTGATTTTCTACGACCTTGTCAATGCCAATAATATTCCATATATTGGTATTAAAATATGCTTTTTATCTTTATATATTCTGTTATATTATGAGAAAATCGATAAAAATTAAGATTTATTTTCATTTTTTGCGAGGTGATGGGACAATTTTTTTCATTATTTTTAAGGTAATTTTCTAATTTTCAATTCAATTCAAACGATTACGGTTTATAAATAGAATTAAAAGAGACTAGAATGCTCGTGAGAGAAAAAATGATAAGCCACCATACAAATGTATAGATGTATTAATTTGATAAATATCTCTCTAATAGGGAGACCTAGTGAGTTTTGGTTGAACTCCAGTTCCACATCGAGCACCTCTAGTGTTTTTTGGTTACATTTTGTATATGTACACGAATGCATAAGGGCCCGAGCAGAATTAAAATACGTAGACGTACGCCTGCGTACGCCGAAGTTAAACACTGCAAATTAAATAAGAATGAACACAATAAAAACGTAGACGCACGCCTGCGTACACGTACGCCGAAGTTGACCAAATTTTATCTTCTACGTACGGGCGGCGCATTTTGACAAATATTTTATCTACTGTTCATTGAATTTCAAAATAAATAAAAATAAACAAGAAAAAAAATGAAATAAAATTAATCGTTGAAATAAAAAAAATCGAAATAAAAAAAATAGTTTAAAAATCAATTTATATTTATCTGTTTATATTTATATATATATAGTTTGTATTGTCAAAAAACGCAAAACAGACAATCTATTGTGTTCACTATTTTAAATTCTGCGTACGCGTACGCAGGCGTACGTCTACGTATTTTAATTCTGCTCGGGCCCTAAGTAGTAATGCTGGCCTAAATTGTATATACATTTTCTATGGAGAATTCAAGCCACTGCTGTTCTAGTCTCTTTTAATTCTATTGGTTTATAGTCATATTGAATTCGGACAGCCATATTGAATCCAACCGATCACAAAATTATTACGTAAATTATATAAGAGATATTTCGTTTTGTTTCTACTCATTGTCTTAAAATGTTTGATATGTATTACGTGTAGGAATTAAAAATGCGGATTTAGATAACAGATGGCGCAACTAGCGTTGAGTGTATCGTAACACACCGCGGCCATTTTCTTTTTTTTTCTCTGTCATTAGGCTATAAATTTCAGTATATGTCATTTCATTGAAGTGTAAACAACAAAGCTTTTTTTTGCTTGGAATATGTCGAAACACAGGCCTGAAAAAGTTGTATGGGGGGAAGTTTAATAATTTTCTTTAATTTGAAGAAAACCGCTGCTGAAAGTTATCGTTTGTTGGTTGAAGGAATGGGGGGAATCTCGCACCCATCAAAATGTCTATGTGCGAGATTCCCCAACCCTGTCAGTGAAAGGTAATCTCGCACTTGTGCGAATTTACCCCATTATAGGGTAATTACTCACAATGGGGGGTATAAAGTGTAATCTCGTACAAATTTAAATATTTTAAGTGCGAGAAGCTAATACCTTATTATCTTATTATGGGTTTCGGTTTGATTTTAGATGAGCGAGTACTATTATTAGTGTGCGAGTTTGAATTTAGGTGTGCGAAATTACTCTATAGTGGGGTAAATTCGCACAAGTGCGATATTCTCTAACACCGGTTGAAGCTTATGGTGGACATGCTCCAGCTCAAGCAACTTGTGAACCATGGTTTGTACGCTTCCGAAATGGTGATTTTGACTTGGAAGACAAAGAACGGCAAGGTCAGCCAAAAAAATTTGAAGACGAAGGATTTCAAGCGTTATTGGATGAAAATTCGTGTAGAACGCAACATGAACTTGCAATGGCGTTTAATGTCGACCAAACAACCATTGGCAAACGTTTAAATTTTGTTATACAACTAAATACCATTTTCAAGCCAAACCCAAAAAATTCGCATTATTAATTCCTACGCCTAATAGTTTAAATGAAAATGCAACAAAGTTTTATCTGATAGTGAAAATTTTTACGACGATTCCATCAACTCTCCCACATAACGTCAAAGGATTTTTGAAGATTAATTTGAATATTATTGTCGATTTATAGAAATCATGTTTATTAGAAGTTCATTGGTGATAAATTTCAATTCCGTTATATGTTGTATAGTGACAAAAACATAGTGACGTGACTCAATACATAATTACAATATCCCCGTATCGTAACCTCATCGTTACGACATATGGAAAATAAATTTTCTGCATTGCATGACTATGTATTAAATTATATTTATTATATATTTATATTCTTTGACATGAAATTCGATATATGTTTATTTAACTATCTAATATAAGTAGAATTCTGTTTTGTAAAGGTTTAATAATTTATGATTCACACTCTTTGATAAATTAATTCACATTCAAAAACATACATATAAATACTAAAACATATAACTTATGTTTTTTATTGATCAAACAATATATTTTTTTAAAAGAAATATGCGTAATAAAAAACTGTAATATACAGATATGGGTAACTATTTCAAGGATTATTTCTGATGTTAGTTTGCAAAAATATGTTGTTAATGAATAACATAATTTATCCTTCTCCGCATTCTTCCAATTCAATTCATATGAATATTTTATTCAATTTTTTCTAATAAAAATTACGTTAAAATAAAAAAACATATAACTTATATAATCCATAGGAGCAATTAAAAAAAATAGTAATCATGGATGATCGTACCGTTGATTTAATATTTGCTGGATCATTAGAATCACTACCACCAGTTAGTTCAAAAATTGTTCGTATATTTACCAGTTCAACATTTACAGGTAACAACAGATTCTTATATAATACTTTACAAAAATTTGGCCCATTTGTAGAGGGTCGTATCCCGACCAACTGTTGCTCTGGACTTAGTCGGTCCCCCCTCCCTTTCGGCCCCTTTGGGAAACAAAATTTGGAAAATCTCAAAATCTCAAAAAGTTCTGCTCAGAGAATTTGTTGGTTTAGTACCTGGGGTGGCGGAGGTGAACCGTACAAACATTTTTTGTTCTGGAACTAGCTTTTGCCTGACGTCGTTTGGCCAGGGGGTGGCTTCAAAGTTTGTATGGGGAAAATTTTGTTTCCTCTCCATAAGGGAAATTTATTGAGCAAGTGGTTAAAAGTCATTCCTACGCAACTTTTATTCAGGACTTAGTCGCCTCCCATCTAAAATGGAGAGGGGTTAACAATTTGAAGATTCCCAATAATTCGAAAAAAGCATTTTTAAAAAGATGAATTTTTTTAAGTCAATAATAAAATTAAGCAGTTTCCACGTATTTTAATGGATGCATAAAATTAAAACCCAATTGAGAAATTGTTTTCAAACTTCTTATGCATTAGGTGTATGGGAGATAGTTAAAAAACGGTGACTTAAGTGTAAATTTACCAAAGATTTTTATTGTTAATATTATTATTTATTATAGACACAACAATGGAAAGAAATACGCTAATGGCCAAATGTTATCCTCGTATTAAGGATTATTGTCGTGAAAAACATGGTCTTGAATTTCAAGTAATATTTTTTTGACAATATTTAAATTAAATTAACGATATCTTGCAAAATTCAATACTTTTTTCCGAATTTTTGCTTTTTTTTTGTTTTTTTATAAAGGTTGTTGATATGCGTTGGGGTGTTCGTGATGAGGCAACCGATGATCATATGACAACTGAATTGTGTATGAAAGAAATTGAAAATTGTCAACGTTTATCAATGGGTCCAAATTTTGTCGTATTTTTGGGACAAAAATATGGTTATCGTCCGATACCGACATATATTTTATCACAAGAATTACAATTGTTAAAGGATGAATTAACGGCAATGGGAATCGATGGTATTTTATTGGATACATGGTATAAAAAAGATAGTAATGCTGTGCCACCAATTTCTGTACTACAACCAATTTCATCCATTTTAATTAATTTTAATAATAAGGTATTTTAAACATATATTATGATAATTATCCAATGGCTTATTAATAATTTTGCTGTTAATTAATTATTAATAAATATATAGAGAGTACCAAAATTACAAGCTGAAGATCAGGCAATTTGGTGGGATACGTTAAATAAAATGCAAAAATTATTACGTAAAGCGGCTGCATCATTATTTGCAACAACAAAAATTGATAAAGATTTAATGCATAATTATTTTATGTCAGGTAATTGTTTTTTTTTTTTCATATAACTTCTGTTGTTTACTTAATTTGTATTATTATTTGTGTATATAGTCACGGAACGTGAAGTAATCAATGGTATTTTAAATGTAAAAAATACAAAAAATCATTGTTTAGCTTATGTCCGTTATATAAATAATATAAATTTACAAAATTTAAAAAAAGCATCGCTATTCGTTGACATAATCAATCGTAGTTTGGACACGGAATCATCAAAATTATTGGCAAATTTGCGTGATGAACGATTACCGGCCAAAATTGAATCAACTAATATGCAAAAGTATCTTATAAATTAATTAAATCAATCAATAAAATTTTTTAATAAAAGTTCAAAAATATTACAGATATACGGTTGAATGGATTGGACGTGAAGGATTGGATACGGAAACGCATGATGAATATTTAAATCATTTTATTGCACATTTTTATAAGAATATTGTTAAGTTAGTGGATCGAGCGATGCGCAAAGAGGATTCAAGTGCTCAAGGACAAATTGTTACCGAAATTCTACAACATTTACATGCATGTAATAATTCGGTAAAAGTATTCTATGGACGTGAAGAGAATTTAGATCATATTAAGGGGTATATGTTAGGTGAATCAGAAAAACCATTAGTATTGTACGGTGAAGGTGGTTGTGGTAAAACATCATTATTGGCAAAAAGTGCATCGTTAACGTTAACAGAATGGTTTGCCCATTGTAAACCAATTATAATTGTTCGATTTTTGGGTACAACACCCGATTCAAGTGCAATAACACCAACATTAATATCAATTTGTCAACAGGTTAGTTACAATTATAATTAATTTGTTTTGATTATATATGATTATGATTATTTTTATTTACATACTTTAACGTATAAATATGGCAAATGCCATTCATTTGGATTAGGGGACACATTCTTTAAATGGGTAACTTTTTGGCTAATAGGCATATTAAGGTTGTACTAGATGGAATTACTTCCAAACTTTATCAGGTTTATTTCTTGGGTACCTCAGGGTTGTGCTGTATTGCCCACTCTCCTTTTAATTTTTATTAATGATCTTTTATCGATAACAGAAAATCCAATGCAATGTTATGCAGACGATAGTACATTACATTCTTCGTATGAACTACCTCGTTATCATAATGCGAACCAAATGCTTCAGTCATGCCAGAAGATGATTTCTTCAATTAACAAAGATTTAAAATCAATATCTAATTGGGGAAGGATAAACTTAGTAGAATTTAATCCATCTAAAACAAATGCATGTTTGTTCTCAAACAAACGATCCATAAATGTTGACCTAATAATTATGCATAATAGAATTATTTCACAATCTAATGACCTATTAAATTTGGGAATGTCTTTGTCAAACAACTTTACATGGAATAATAATATAATAATTGCAGCTAAAAAGATGGCTAGTCGCATTGGATTTTTAAGAAGATCGAAAGAATTTCTCAATTCTGAAAATTTAGAACTATTTTATAGGTTCTTTATAAGACCACTTCCAGAGTATAATTCCTACATATGGGTTGGTGCACCAATTACTACACTGCAGTATAGTGACAGGATCCAAAAACAGGCAATTTCACTGATCAGTAATGAAACAATAACAAATTCCATTGAATCATTGGATCATAGACGATAGTAGCTTTATTGTGCACATTTTATAGGTATTATTGACATGAATGCTCTAATGAATTTTTTTTTAGAATTTTAAAGCTAATTCCCGAACCTATTAACTTCTCTTATAATTCGAGAAATTCACAAAAGGCTCATTCATATTCTGTATCTATTATATTTTTTCGAATAAATAGATTTGGAAATTCATTTTCCCAAGAGCATCAAGATTATGGAATAGTCTCCCTGAACTCGCATTTCCCCCTACATTTGATTATCAGTCATTTAAATTTAACATTTCATCTTATTTAAAAACTCACCCATCTAAGGTTGTTTATTGTTTGACTTGGACGATTGTTTGAAAACATATGAGTGATTTTTTCTTACCTCATTTTAGTGTAAGTTTTTTTATCTCATATGTTTGCTTTATTTTCAAAATTCCATAAATTAATCCACATATTAGATAATAGATTTATCATATATGGTAATAGGTTCATCGCCTGATTAAGTGATTTCGTTATGGGCTCATAGGGCAATAGAATTCCGTAAAGGTTTTACGGGTGCGCTAAACCGATTCTGCCGTAGTAACGAACAAAAAAAAAATATATCGCGAAAAAAAATAAACATATCGAGTCATTCTTTTTTCATTTACTACTCTAACGACTATAATATCGGACACCTGCTATTTTATTCGAATGCTCGATTTTGAGATGCCAAAAAAGGACTTTAAACAATAATTTTTTAATCCTTCCAATTTTATTTCATAAAATTATGGTTTTACTTAAATAATTGCCCAGACAGAAGTAAAAAATCTTTAAAATTAAATTAGTTATGGAATTTAATTCAAAATGATTCAATTTCACAAAAAAAAATTTGACCATTATAATATTGGACACTTATATAATACGCCACTAATCACCCTTGTAACGCCTCCTTTGGCCTTTATAATAGCATCCATTTTCTTAGACGTTGTATTTACTAAATTTTTACATTCATCCGATGTTTTTGTATTCCTCATTTTAATCATTTTTCCTTGGAATTCTTCACTTCTTCAATTGTAACTTGCATATCATGTATTTACCTTGTTTTATTAATGCCCACAACCATTCTATTGGACTTAAATCGGGACTGTAGGACTCCTTTTAATCTTATTATCAATAAGAATAATACCAAATATTCCTAAAGAACTTAATATAGCTAATTGTAAGTCTATCGTATCAGATATTTAAATAAAATGTGGTTAACCGGTTCATTTGAGTCACATAAAGTGGTGTAAAATTTAATGTTACTGATCGTGATAAACGCAACTGTGAAAAAATGAGAACTGTTATGAGTGATATACATAAGTCTAAAATGGTCAAAAGCAATCCAAAAAGGGGTCGCACGAAAGTGGACAAGGCAATGGATTCATAAACCGAACTATATATGAATATAAGATAAAAATACAGACATATTTTATTAAACAATATTTTTTTCCTAATAATAATCCTTTTAATATTTCATCACAAATCAAAGTCCCTTTCAATTGTTTTGATGATGAATGTAAATTTGTTATTGTTGGTGATTCCGATAATCGAGTAATTCGGACACAAAATGAAGCATTCCATCGTGATTGTTTAAAACGCACTGTGAAATTTTCAGCCAGTTATTATAATTTACATTTCAAAGGGAGTCGCTTCTTTGTTTTAATTTACTTACTTAATTTTATTAATTTCCATTCCATTTAGTGTACGGTTAACTCCCAAAAACACATTCATATATTAAATGACTATACCTTTTGCGATCGACTATTAAATTATATTCAAACGGCGAATATATATTTCAATAAGATGTTGGTCTACCACAAACCGCGAAAGCCACTAAGAACTGTTGGAAGCTAAAGAAATCGGTTTAGAAATCCACTTTTAGAAATGGACATCTTCAAGTCCTGATTTAAGTTCAATAGATGGGCATGGGCATATTCAATGGTGGGCATTAATAAAACAAAGTAAATAGATTATATGAAAGTTACAATTGAAGGGGTGAAGAATTCCAAGAAAAAATCATTGAAATGAGGAATACAAAAACACCGGATGAATGCAAAACATTTAGTAAATACAACGTCTAAGAAAATGGATGATATTATAAAGGCCAAAGGAGGGGTTATAAAGGAGATTAGTGGCGTATAATATAAGTGTCCAATATTATAATGGTCAAATTTTTTTTTTGTGAAATTGAATCACTTTAAATTAAATTCCATAACTAATTGAATTTAAAAGATTTTTTACTTCTGTTTGTGCAATTATTTAACTAAAACCATAATTTTATGAAATAAAATTGGAAGGATTAAAAAATTATTGTTTAAAGTCCTTTCGCGGCATCTCAAAGTCGAGCATTAGAATAAAATAGCAGGTGTCCGATATTATAGTGGTTAGAGTAGTATTTTCGGTCTTTTTGTACCCTTTTTTTCAGTTTTTTCGGAAACGGGAATCGGTTCTCTACACTTTTTCACGGAAACTCTGTACTATAATGAATTCGACTGAAACATTTAATTTTTTTTATAGAGCTGGTAAAGTTCGAAGATTTGGGTTTGTTCAGAACAACCCTTCGAACTTGCATTTCTTGCGAATTAGCCGAATTTTCTGACTTTATAATGTTTCTCGTGTATAACTCACTGGTTGAAGGCATTTGCTTGAAATTTTGTATCAATATGGGTTTGGTACCAAATGCAAAAATTTTTTCTAATTCCATATCGATACAGGAGTGCCCAAACAAATCTAATGGCATGATTTGAGACATTAGAGGTTGGTTTTGGCATGATTTGAGACATGGAGGTTTGGAAAGAAATGGAAAAGCTTTTATATTGGGTACTTGTTCCCAATATGATCCCATTCAGGAGCTTCTATGCAAATCCAATCTAATTCTATTTCTGGATTAGAGAAATGTTGTTCTGTTTCTAACTGTTGGAGTTGAAATTTTGGACTTGGAGGTTTCGCGAAACATTGGAAAAACTTTTACATCGGGTTTTCGGCATTTTCGGGATTTTTCGACAATATCGCAATTCAATTGCACTTTTAATGCGAGTAATGTTGTCGAATAACATTAAATCGCATTACCGTTCTTTCTGAAATATATTATTGTATTTAGAAAATTGAATATTGCGGGTATGTCCAATTGCATCCACAGATAATGATCATTCATATAATTCTCAAAACGCAATATGTTAGATAAAAAAAAATTATTTTATTTTATTTATTTTATTTTATTATTTCAGATATCATATAATTTTATGTTACCATTTGAAAATATCCCAGATGATTTAGTGCCATTGACGGCACATTTTAAACATTTATTAACGTATGCCAGTACCATGCAACCTTTATTCTTATTTCTGGATTCGGTTGATCAATTAACGGGGGCTCAAGATGCAGCTAAAGTTTCATGGTTACCAACACGAATTCCAGCCAATTGTAAGGTAAATTATTGTTATAATAAAAATGAAATGAAATAATTTGCGATCAGAATCAGAACTTGAATATATAGAATATTTATTAACTGTCATCTCAGCTTCAATATAAATCGTTTTAGTGGATTTTTTTTTATTTTCAATATTCCCACAGATTATATTATCATGTGCAAATGAAGAGAGTAATCCAATTGTATCACGTGAATATCATCTGTTAAGAAGAATGATTGATATTGATGAAAATTTCGTTGAAGTTACAGCGTTGGGTGAAGATTTGGCTATGAATGTTATAAGGTAAATACCAATTATTTATAATATATAATTTCAAATTTAGGATTTGGGGATAATAAACATTTTATATCGCATAATAATAAAAAAATTATATATTTGATAAATTTATTTACATGAACATGATATTTAAGAATTTCATAAAAAAAAGGAAGAATATTCATTAAAATCATTTATGCATGCAATCGCAATCCACACAATATATTCATTTAAATTTACTTGCATATACACATAACATGACATATTAACAATACTTTTATGAATATTATTTTGATCTGATTTATTCTGGCGGGTTGCGATGGTTTATATTGCATTATATATAATTTAAAATCGCCCATCCTATCGTATAAATATACACAATTAATTTGCTGATTAACGTAACGATTTGTATAACGAAATTTTGGATGCCGTTTATTCAAATTTGTATTATAAAACTATGGACAAAATTTGTTTAATCTTCTGTAATCATTATTCAAATATGGCGTTAAACTGATAGTTTAATGATATCAATCATTGCGATATTATTACTCTTTACAATTTGTCTATACAGAAGACATAATATAAAACCATAATAATTTACCTCTGATTTCTAAACTCATCCCGATAAAGTTACATTTTCGTTTGCTCTGTAGTTCAGGAAAAGGCTCAATAACCAATTTTAATTAAAAAAAAAAACAATTCAATTTTCTATTTCTTTATATGACAAAAAAAAACCACAAATAACGAATGTGGATGAAAACGGCATGTCGTGATTTAAATAATTATCAATGGCGTTTGGTGGCGAATGCCATTGCAAAATGTTCGTTGCCAATTTTTGTTAAATTAGTATTTGCTGAGATTTGCCGTTGGCGTAGTTATACACGTCCACAGGAAACACATTTGGCATCAACTGTTATGGATTCCATTATGATGTTATTTGAACGTATTGAAAAACAACATGGTCGGATTCTGGTATTTCATGGATTAGCCTATATAACAGCGGCAAAATCGGGGTTATCCGAAAGTGAATTAGAAGATTTAATATCATTGGACGATAAGGTATTAGATGATGTCTATCAATATCATTTACCACCGGTACGTCGTATACCGCCGTTGCTGTGGACTCGAATCCGAAATGATTTACCAAATTATTTGAGTGAACGTGAAGCGGATGGTGTTAATGTTATGAATTGGTATCATAGACAATTTCGTGATACAGCCCGTGAACGTTATTTTAAAAATATGAATATGGCAACGTATTTTCATTCGTCGATTGCCGATTACTATTTGGGCATTTGGGGTGGTGGTAAACCAAAACCATTTAAATTTACCGAAATACAACGGCATCGGTAAGTTTTTGAACTATAAATTGAATTAAAAATAGTTTTCAAATAATAAAAAGTTTGTACCCATGTTTAAAAAATTAGATTTAATTTAACCGATAAAGAAGGTTCGGCCGATCGTAAAGTACCAATTCAACCATTAGCTTTTACAAATAAAGAGGGTACAATATCAAGATATAATTTAAGAAAAGTAAATATGTTTTTATTTAATTCTTTTCAATGATTAATAAATTTATAAATTTTTTTGTATTTGATTTAGTTTGGTGAATTGCCATATCATTTGGTAAGATCACGTCGATTTACCGATTTGTATGCAAATGTTTTATTTAATTATGAATGGTTACACGCAAAATTATCAAGTTGTCCGTTACAAGCGGTATTGGCCGATTTTGAAGATGCTTCGGTGAATACCGATGATAATGATTCGAAACGTGAATTAATGTTGGTTGCCGATGCATTACGTTTAGGCGGTTCAATATTGGCCGTTTATCCAAATATGTTGGCACCACAATTAGTTGGTCGTCTATTACCGGAAATCGGTGGTAATGCAAATATACGTATGCTGTTGCAGGCGTGCGATAAAAATGGCCCAAAAGATTGTTCATTGATACCATTAAATCATTGTTTGCATACACCGGGTGGTCCATTAAAGGTGTGATATAATATTTTTTAAATATTATCAGGCATTTATTCATAATTTTTCGTTATAAATAAACGTAATTTTTTTTTTTAGTATTCATTAGAGGGACATCAATTTGCTGTTTTTGGTTTTGTATTGACAAGTGATTTACGTTATATGGTATCGATATCAACAAGATTTATAACATGGGATCTTTCGACGTCCGATTTAACACGTGATGTTAATCCAGGTATTGAAGGTATTATGCAACAGTTGGTATTGAGTCCGGATAATAAATGGGCAGCCGCATATACCAATAATAATCAAAGTGTTTTATTGAATATGTTGTCCAGTGAATTTGTTATCATTAATAATCCATTTAATGCAGTAGAAAACGTATCTGGAGTTTATTTATTAAATCAAAAGTAGATAGATTTTTATTTTGTTTTCCTTTATGGACAATTATCTAATATTTATTCCGTATAGTTTATTTGTTCATACAAAGTTAAAATGGGCACGTTATGATATGCGTGGAAATTTTGTTGAAGAAACACATTCATCCATAACGAGCGATGATTGGGAAATACTTGGTATGTTTTAAAGATCTATTTATGAAGTATTTCCCTGGAAATTTATTTGTTATTTTCTCCATTTCAGTGGTTCAATTTTCGGCAATAAATACCTATAATATAATTTATTGGTCAGGACAAATAACTGAAACGCGATTATGTTTAGAATCGCGAAAGGATAATATAAAATATAATAAAATTGAATTTCATAGCGCTATGGTACCAATGAAAAAATATGATTCAATATTTTGTTGTGATAATATGAATAATTTTCAAGTGAGTTTTAAATAAATTACTATATAAATAACACATTTTTTTATTTATTGGTAATGTATTGAAAATTGTATTTAGGTTAGTAAATATGATTGTGTCACTACTGCTGCTGATGCTGATACAGATGAAATTGGTGAATGGAAATTCAATTATACATTACCATCGTATTTGAATGATAATGAAAATAATGAATCATTGTTACAATTGAAATTGGATCAAAATGATCGTATGCTATTGGGTACAACGGGCAAAGGTTTTGTTATATGGGATTTAATTGATGGATCACCAGAACAACCACGTATTTCATCGGATGCGATTTATTTAGCATTACCTCATGGTATTCGTAATATTACAACCAAAATGATGATATCAAATTCGGTAATTGTGAGTTCAAAATTAAATTATGCTGTGGCGGGTGTTCGTAAAAATTTATACGTATGGTGTTTGGAAACAAAACAATTAATGAAAATACTGGATGCCCATTTTGGTCGAATCATTCAATTGGAATCGTTAATCATTGGTACATGGAATAGTGTTATAACATCATCAATTGATCGTTCCGTTAAAATATGGAATATAAATAATATATTTGAACAAGTACATGTTATAGATCGGCATGAATTGCAAATTGATAATATAAGTTTATCACAAAATGATTTGGCCGCAACGGTAACAAGAAGTTGTATTGGTATATGGGAAATTCGATCTGGCCGTTTACTATCCACATTGGCCGATAGTCATTTGGGTGCAATCGTTACACATGCCGAAATAACACCCGATGGAAAATTTATTGTATCATCGGAAACGGGTAAAATTTTAATATGGAATAGAGTATCCGAACAGGTACTCTATCGTGATGATCAACCGGGTATTCAACAAATAACTTTTTTGGAGAATGGTACAAAGGTGCTATCAATATCATGTCCAAATATGAATCGGAATTCATCAGTATCGGCTCAAAATGCAAGTGGTTCAACTGCATCAGGGTCGTCAAATACATCAGCATCTTCATCAACTACAGCTGCTGCTACTGGTGCTGGTGGTGGTATAACAGAAGAAAATACTGGATTTTTAGGAATAGCAAAATTAAGAACAGTACCTGGCAAGTGAAATAATTGTTTTATTGCTTTGGTAATAAAAATAATAACATTTTTTTCTTAAATAGATGGTCAAATTCACTTTACATTTGAATTTCAATTTCGTATGATACCGGGAACGGCGTTTCGCAGTGCGGTTGTTACCGCCGATGGGCAACAAATTATTGTTGTAACTTTGGATAAAGCGTTGCGTGATTGTATTGGTGTGTATAATGCAGTAACCGGTAATTATGTACATAAGGTAACGTTAAAAGGTTGTAATATAAAAGAGGTAATGTTTTTGGTGTCGATGCCAAGTAAACCCAGTCAGGTGGCTGTTATATCATCGGAAAAAGGTAGTATTATGGATATAAAATCAAAGCGACACATTCGTTCGATTGCAAAATGGGGTGGAAATTGTACACGTGATGGTAAATTTGGTTTATATGCACCGACACGCGGTGGTTTAGAATTACTGGAGTTACGTAAAGGTAGTACGGTTAAAACGTATATACCAAAGGTGGCCGAAGGTGTTTTCACTGTTATCTGTATGTTTACCGAAGGTGATGAATATGTTTTATATTATCATAGTGGTAAAAAAACATTACGTGTATTTCGTACGCTTACAACACAAATGATTGCAAATTATCGTATGCAAGCTGAATTGACAGCAATTAAAAGTACAAGTGATGGTAAAAGTTTGGTATTGGGTACAGTTGATGGATGCCTATCGGTTTTGGCCATTGCCGATCCTGAAAAGCCGGAAATATTTAAATATCTTGAAGATTTGCCATCACGTGATGAAAATTGGAAAAAGAAATTGGCACGCAATAAGGCACGTATACGTTTTAAGGCAGCCATTCGAATAGCCAGAACAAGTTGCCGATTTGGTGCTACTTGTGGTGGTGGTGGTGGTGGTGGCACAGGAACAGTTACAATTAATCATGATATTAATATGAATGAAATTCTTCATGAAGAACATTAATGATATTGGCGGGATATAATTGAACTTTTGTGATTATTGAAATTTTTGTGTGATATAAAAATATATAGAGCTTAGTAAATATAATTCACACACATTTTACTTTAGTAGCGATTAAAGAAGATTTCTATTTATTCTAGTTGATGTTAAAAAACCTTATAATTGTTAAATATATTTGTGTTTTTTTTGTTTTAACAAATTTTAAATATATCAAATTTAATGGATATAAAAGTATGGTATTGACTTTTGTTCTTTGAACTGATTTTAATCTATTAATCTGACGACTTGGTGGTGCCGTTGATAAAGCATCCAACCCAATTGCGGGTGGTCACGAGTTCAAATCCTGGCCGGAAAATTTTTTCTGTGCTTTTTATGATTTGAATTCATGAACTAAGTCACCATTTATTCATTGGGATCAAATTAATGAATATCTTTGGTATATTGTGTCGGACGCAGCCAAAGATTTACAAAGTCTACTACACACACATATTCGCAATTATATATGAAAGTATATAACAAATACTCATCATCATTATTAAAATTACATTAATAATTATAATATTAATGATTTCTAATTCCGGTAAAAGCCAAAGGCCCTAGCAGCCATAGTGCTTATTAAAAACTAATGTTGGCATTTTACATACATCATTAGTTGTTAAATAATAATAATAATAATAATCTATTAATCTAGTTATTAAATAAGTCCTATAATGGATATTAATTAAATTAGTGTAACTTTGACTATAGAAATATATTATTCTATAACATAAAACCGCAGATAGAAGCTAAAATTAATTTTATTTTTTGGAGAACTCCTTTCAATTTTGTTGCTTTTACTAGACAAATTGGTTGTAAAAATATTTTGTAACTTAGCAACTGCCCCAAATATTTAGAAAGTAAAATAAATCAATATATTTCGTTGGGTAAAATTGAAAATTTATTCTTCGCCATAAAGAATATTATTGGAATTGTTTTTTGAAAAAACTATGAAATTTAAACAATTAACAATTAACAAATTTACAAACAATGGAAAATAAAGGTAATTTTATTGAAAAAACCGTTGAGATTTCTTTGGAAGATTTGAATGATAAACAGACATCATCATCATCGAATGAACAAATAATTAATGATTATATTTCAAAACCATACATAAGTAATAAAAAAGATTATTCTTCATCTGGAAGTGATGATGAATTACCAATTGATTTGTTAGAATTTTGGTAGGTAATTAATAGGTAACTTTTTTTTATTTTAACCAACTTATAAAATTGTGTTTTTTTTTTACTAAAATTAAATAGCCATTCTTTTGGATACGATTGTAAAAGATTATCAAATTTATGTTTAATTGAATCGAATGTGTTGGTGTTTGCATCGGGTAATTTTATTGTATTCTTTCATATTGACCGACAGGAGTTGACCACCCGACGAAGTGCCGGTGGATGTGGAATAGGATTTATAACGGTAAAAATTCATTTAATTTTTTCATTTCAAGGTCCATAAATCATTCCAAATTTATGTACAATAAATGATATAATTTTGTGTGTTCTTTTTTTAAAGAAAAATCCAAATCCTAAATATAATTATTTAACGGTAGCTGAAAATGGTATGGTAAATCCACCGATATTTATTTATGAATATCCCGAAATGACTGTGATTAATATATGCCAAAATGGTACAACTAAAATGTATTCATGTGTTGATTATACACGTGACGGTGAATTAATGGTGAGTCAAGGTGGTCAACCGGATTATATCATAACAATATGGGATTGGAAACGTTCATTTGTTATTTTACGTTGTAAATCATTTGGTATGGATGTTTTTAATGTGATGTTTTCCCATTATGATTTTGACCAATTGACATCGGCGGGCGCGATGCATATAAAGTTTTGGAAAATATGTGAAACATTTACGGGATTAAAATTACAAGGTACCATAGGCCGATTTGGTAAAACGGAATTGGCCGACATCTGGGGTGTATTTCCATTGGCCGACGAACAAACCCTATCCAATTCAAAATATGGTAATATTTTGGTATGGGAAAATGGTCATATAAAATTTGAAGTATGCAAGCGGAATCGTCAACCATTACACTCGGATACCACCATTTCACAAATACATTTTAATGATGATGGACGAGAAGTGATTACAATTGGCGGTGATGGTTATGTACGTGTATGGTTTTGGGAAACAGTTGATTTAGCCAATCCATCCGATTCGGATCGTTTCGTTGAAATTGAACCAATTTATGAGTATTTAATATCAGAACATCGTAATGATGATGATGACATCAATAAAGATGATAATAATAAAAAATATAAACCATGTGAATTAATATCAATGATAAAAAAAGATAGTAATGATCACAATGGTTTATGGTATGGGCAAGATGGTAATGGTGCTATTTGGTTATGTGACATCAGTCAAGATTCACTGAATAAATCACAAATTTTATTTTGCTGTCATTCAGGACCAATAGCCGGTATTGTACCATCACCATTTTCTCATCATTTTGTAACGTTAGGAGTTGATGGTAAATTACATATTTATGATTATGTAACGAATCGATTAATATTACATAAACAATTTTTGGTGAAAGGCAAAGCTCTATTACATGTACCGATGATGGTAAATCGGGTTTTTTAGCATATCTACCAAAGATATGATTTTTTATTTAATATAAAAGATATTTTGTATATATTTGCAGTTAGATCCCACAGGAAGCACAATTATTTTAGGATTTGATGATGGTGTTATACGTATTTTTTTATTAAATTTATTACAATTATCCAGTAAGGGTTTACCAAACGAAGATGGACAAAATCCTGATGCATATATTCATTTAATACAATCAATTAGACCACATAAAAAATCTATAACAAAATTAACAATCAATTTGAAGTTAACCATTTTAGTATCAGGTTCTGAAGATTGTACAATATTTATTCATTCGCTAACGTTGAATAAACAACAGAAACATATACAAATTGAACCGATTGGATTTATTAAAATGCCATCAATTGTAACGGCATTCAATTGGAAACCAAATACGGTAAAGTACTATTTTTTGCCTTCTCTGCTATCCCAAAGAGATCTATTTTGTAATTCACCGCCCGGTGAAGATTCTTTTATACTTTTATACCAATTCCTTACTCCCGGTTCCGATCCTCTTGTGAATTGACAAAACATAACAGAAATTTTCCCACTTCTGTATTTCTCTATTAAAAACGTGTTTCATACCATGCAGACCTTTTAGAAACCTCCCACAAACTTGCTAATATATTATTTGTTTATTTCCCCGTTTAATAGGCTTCAACAATACTAATTGGATGTAATTATGGTGAAATAATTCAAGTTGATTGTCCCGAACGATGTCAATTGTCGTACACTAGCATTTCATATGATTTAACGGAACACATTCCATTGAAATGTTTTAAATTTAAATCAATGAAATCAAAATTAAGACGTGATAGACAAATTCGAGAAATCGAAAAACGTAAAGAACTGAAACGTTTAAGAAAATTAAAAGAATTAGATACGTTACGAATTCAAAATCCTGATATTGATATAAATGAAGAACAATATTTAGGTAAATCAATCAAATGTTCTCTGAGATCAAAAAAATTATAGATCTAATACACATTAATTATATTGTTAGTACAGTTGATTCGGATTCGGATGAAGATGAAATTGAACCAATATTTATACCAAAAATTCCAAATAAAATATTATGGTTACAGTATACAAAAGAAAATACAATATGGATATCAATGGGTGGTTATGATGCTGGTTATATTTATGAAATTGATTTTAATAGCGAAAATATCAGCGATTCGGTGACGCAGAATTGTACTGAGATTTTTGATGCCGTTGATTTGGAAATCCATTCATATTTATATTTGTATGTATCACTGATTTAAAATAATCTTTGCTATAACGGGTAAAGACGAAAAATGTTTCTTAATTCTTCTTATATTTTTCTCTTGTATAGTCGAGATTTTCTTTTATTTGGTATGGAAAATGGTGCAATTCGTGTTAATAAAATAAAAGATGAATTTCGTAATTTAAATGAATATTGGCAATTAAATATGCACGATAATTTAAAAGGTGCAATAACACAAATTGCATTAAGTTATGATAATCGTTATTTATTTACCGTTGGAAATGATGGAAATATATTTTCATATAAATGGAATAATAACAACATTGAACTACCTGTTGATGTTCTATCAGCAGAACCAATACCAATTGAAATACCATTAAGAAAAATTCGTGATATTGGCATTGGTGGTGGTGAAGATGGAGAAGAAGAACAACAATGGTCATTATCAATTGAAGATCAAAAACGTAAAGAATATGATGATAAAATGGAATCAATTGCAAATCGACATAAAGCAGAAGTTTTAAAAATAATCAATGAATACACCGAAAATTTTAAAGAAATTCTAAAGCGTAATAATCAAATTGAAAACGCTGAACAACGAATTCCACAAAAAGAATTGGAATTAGACCATCGGATAACCAAAGATATTGAATGTGAAATAGCTGATAAAATGGCATTATTAAAACGTCGTTATGCATTTGATGTGGAAAAAATTAAATTATCTGTTGAAAAATTAACAAAATATTTTCTAAATAATATTCAATATTGGACGACAACAGTTTTTGGTATAAGGTAATTATAGTTTGATGAAGGTTCCACCCTTTATTGTTTTGTGATTAATTAAGATTTTTAAATATAATTATTTAGAATAAATCAATCAATAAAAACAATACGTTCATCAAAATTCTTAGATAATATTTTTGATAGAGTTGACAAAAAGTTAAAAAAAGAAATTCAATTGGCTTATGAAAAAAAAAGGTATATTTTTCTTTTCAATTATATTAATTTTCTATCATTAAAACTTCAAATTCTATAATATAATAAATAACAATTTTGTAGTACACCAATTATTTGTAATGGAATTATTGATAGTGGGTAAAATTAAAAAAATAATACATTTTCTGCACTTACTGAAAATTGTCACCACACTTTAATCATAATTTAATAGATTTTAATTATTTAATTAAAATTAATACTAATACTGTTTGAATTAATTTTTAATTTCAGAAAAGTAAATATTGAACGACAAACGGTTAAAAAAGATATTGCTATTAAACGTAAACGATTGGCATCGTTCATGGAAGATTTAACTGGAACAGCAATGCAATGTAAATTACAATTGCATATGAAACGTTTATTAAAACGTTATACAGAACGAAAATTACGTGAAGATTTACGACATGACCAATGGGAAGAAATCAATTCAATAATACCAAATTTACATGTAAATCATCCGGATGACATTGAGGCATTACATAAAGCTGAAAATGCAATTGGTGATTATAAATTAAAAAGTAATTTGGATAATATTTTAATAGCTAAAACCAATGGGAATTTAAATGATAATGGTGATGGTGGTGGTTGTACAATCGAAACGGATGATGATAGTGAAACATTATTGATAAAATTACAACAAATTTTAAATGTAACCCATGACGTTTATCAATTACGTAATGAATTTAATGAAAAAGTACTAAATTTAGATAATGAAAAATTCAATTTAATTGTTTATATGAAAATTAAAGCAATGGAACTGGAAAAAATTCAATACGAATTACATTCAATACCAAATTGTATGGAAATTTCAAAGGATATTATAAATGAATTGGAAATAGCCGAAAAGGTATTTGAGGTATGTAATTTTTTTTGATGAAAACCCGCTTCTGACTAGGATAGGGTTGTCCAGGTTTATCCAGGGAACGGCGATTGAGCTCTTTACCTGACCAAGATTGCCCTGGGTCGATCAATGGTTAACAGTAATTCTTACAATTTTTTTTGTTTTTAATAGATAAAACCAAACAAAGCCGAATCTATTCCAAGGCATAAATCAGAAGAATTTCAATATTATATAAACTCCGAAATGGAACAATCGAAATTCCCGTTAAATAAATCAGTTGAGAAGTTATTAAATTTTTGTAAAATGAAAAATGTTGATAATCCAACAGAATCACTGCCTTCTTCCGCTGATATGACACCAAATGAATGTGAATTAGAACAAATTAAAATAATTCAATTAAAATATCAACAAAATGCAATATATGAAAATATTAATTTAAAAATTAAACAATTTGACACTGAATTAGTATTGTTAAACGATAAACGAATACGGGTTGAAATGGAAACAAAATATTTACATTCATATTTGTTAACATTAAATCAAGAACTATGGATTCATAAACATTTTGAAACAATTGAAAATCAAATTCAACAAAAATTAAATGATCGCATTCAATTACGAAATGAATTTGAATTAAAATCGACAATAAATACAATTAAATTGGATACATTTAAAAGGCAAATTGAAGAATGCCGATTGAAAAAACAAACAATTGAACAACAATTTCAATTGAATTGTTATAAAAAATTAATTGATAATAAATTTCAACGTTTTATTAAGAAAATATTTCGTAAAAAATATAAACAAGAAAAATTATTAAAAACATCGTCCGATGATGATGGCGAGAATGATGATGATGATGATGATGAGGATAACGAAGAGGATTCATCAACTGAAGAAGAAGACGAAGATGATGAAATAGACAATGAAAATATTGATGATTTATCAAATTTAATGGCTGATGCAATGCCATTAGATGAAAATGTATGTCCATTGGGTTGTGATCGTCGTATATTTGATTTAACATTAAAACTACGTGGGGAACGTCATCAAATTGAACAAAAACTATATACACAACAAAATTTAATTGATACAATTAAAAATGAAAATCAATTACTCACAAAGGATATCAATAAAATCGATTCAGATCTAAATGTTGATCAAACAGAATTAAAGGTTTTATTGGTAAGTCTATATGGATTTGGATGACAAAAAATTCTCATATATTCTGATAAATTGGTAAAGGTAACGTGTAACATTTTTCTAATAATTTAGAAGGAAAAACATAAACAATTGAATGATGTCGAAGCGGTGGTTTTAATAAAAATGGATCAATTACAATATTTTGAAAATCGAGAACAATTTCAAAAAATCAATGAAACAATTCTATTCAATAAGGATAAAATTTTAAAATTATATACACGTGTCGATAATTTAGCAATAGAAACAATTAAAATTAAACGTAAACACAGGTAGAAAATTAAAAATTAATTATAATTTAAACTCATAAAAAGAAATTATATGTTTTTAAAGGGATCTCTTTTATATTAAATTTTTCTAATGAACAGGATAAATATCATTCATTTGGCACGTATGAAAACTGATATTAAATTTATGCAAAAAATGATTATCGAATTACAGGAACAAACCAAATTATCGATAATCAATAAATTTGGTATGTTAATTGATTTAAATGAATTGGAAGAATCAATATTGAAAAAATTTCTGTATGATATACGGGCAAATATAAACGATATGAATGTAAAATTTGAAGAAAGGAAATCACAATTAAAAGTAAAATCTAAGTCTAATTCAAGGCTAAGGGTTGTGGAGTTACGGTGTGGAATTTTCCAGACCTGCTTTTTTGAATCCAATACAAACCAACTCACAGACGTTGACTCCTCGACTTAGATGTTTTATGATATTTTAAATGTCATTTGTAAAGACAAATTTGTTTATAAAAGATGACTGGGGAAGGTATTTACTTGGTGGATAATGGAAAGAAAGTATTATCCCATAAAAAAACGATTAATTTAATTTTTTAAGCGTAAAAACAAAACGATTTCTTTTCTAAAAAATTAATTGATAATTATAATTGTGGGAGTCGAGGAGTCGGTATATAAATATTTGGACTACGACTCCACTCAAGTATCATAGACTCATCTGACCATCGGCCTCAACTTCACAACCCTGCTATTAAGTAATATATATTCTGTATTTATAAATTTTTATAATATTGATAACAATTATCAATTCAGAAAGAATTTAATGCAAAACAGACGATGTTAAGTAAACTATTGCAAGAAAGTATAGAGAAATTAAATATTCTAACGGTATTACAAGAAGAAAAAAATATTTTTAATTTAACTCGAGATGGTAAGAAGAATAAAATGATGATGTCCGATAATAGTAATGCAATTAATTATGCAAATGATTTATCAAAATTAAAAGAAATATCAAAACAACAACAAAATCAAATAATTGTAAGTATTTTCATATTTTAACCGAAAATATATAAATTTCTTTGACAAAGTTAATCTTTTTTAATAGAACCTTGAAAAAGAAATACGTACATTACGTTTAAAAGCAAAACCATTAAGTTCATCGGCATTAAATCAATCCTTTATGATTCATAATACTGCTGCCGATCTACGGCCACCCACTTCGAGCATACTGCGACATGGTACATCAACATTATCACAATCATCACCGTCAACATCAACAGTATATTACGGTGACGATAAACATTATCACATGGCCGGTGATGGAACAATGCGCTCAACAACTAGTGATGGAACGCAATCACCATTTGAAATGGGATATGTGAAAAATGATAAGAAATTTCAAAAATCCACTGAATTTTACGATGCTGAATCTAAATTGATGAATCAATCAAAATTGATTCGATTAAATTCAATCGTAAATGAATTTTTTTTATGTAATTTTAAAACCCACCCATCACAAATACGTTTGTATACAAAGCAATTTGTAAAATGTGTTCAAACAATAATGTCTCCAGATAGTAATATAAATGATATTAAATATCATTCTGATAACATTTTTCCACACATTCGGGAATGTCTACAAAATATCATTGAACCACTACAACTTACAGATCATATTACCGATCCGAATGAATTAAATATTTTTATAGAAACAATATTTAATATTTATATGAAACAAGAAGATACAGCAGATGATGATGATGATGTTAATGATGACAATACAAATGTTATTGAATTCGTCGATGATGATGATGAGGAAGAAATAGAACCTTTTGAATTATTGAAAAGTATTTATTCAGATGTTAAAGATTCGTTGGTAAATTCAACAACCAAAAGCAATTATACATTTCAATTGATTTTAGAAATGTTAAAACAAATATTTTGTATATTTTCAATTGATGAAATTGAACAATTTCAAATTGTTGATAAATTAATTAATTTACAATTCGATCGAAATGATGAAATGCCGCCGAATGAAATAATTAATCCTTTGGAAATAAACGAATCGGAAATGTCAACAATAATTTTAAAGTATATAAAAACAAATATGATGAATGATGAATTAAAATTGGAACAAATCCAAACGATTATTTATACAATTAAAAATGAATTAATTTTACGATTAAAAAAATAATTATAACCGCAGCTTAAGCTATTGAATGCGCGATTTTATGAAAACTAAATTCATATAATTTAAAATTTCTTTTGTTTATTATTATATATTCAATAAAAATAAATAACATAAAAATATATATAGATAACTTATGAATAATATATTTCTTTATGTGTTCAAATTGAAATTAATCTTAAACATAATAATAATAGATTTTAATTCAGAAAAATATATGATTCATTTTGTGTATTGTAGATTTTTTTAATAAATAATATCGCATTTGGTGTGGTTTTTTTATTTACTTACTTTTTGGTAATATAATAAGCAAAAAAAAGGAATTATATATAAAAATCAATTTCCATAAGTATATAAAATAATTCAAAAAAAAAAAAACTATTAAATTTTAAAAATTATTTTTTATTTTTTACCTAATAATTTATTCATCTCTTTATTTTGTCGGTTAATGCTCATATCAACCGTTTCCGTTTTATTTGTAATTACATCCAATAAATCATTTTGACTATCAATTTCTCTATTTAAATCAAGTGATAAATCACGAAGCCGTGATAAACTACCAGCCATTTCATCTAAATTCTTATCCAATTGTTCGTTAAATGATGAATTTTTTTCGGGGGCGTGTGACTGTTTTTGTTGGTCATCATCAAATTTTAATTTTGTACTTGGATGATTTTCATATAAATTTATCTTTTTTTTATCATCGATATTATCACCAGGGGATTTCAATGATTTATCATCTGGCAATCGTAATTTCTCTTGATTATTCGATCCAGATCCCGATGGTTGCGGAGGATTTCCAGAACCTCTTGAATTTATGAAATTTTTTAAACCACCAAAAATGCTTTTGATTCCATTAATATTACGTTGTGTTTGGCGTAAATTTGAACCAATGTCATCTAAACGATTATTTGCATTTTCTAATTGTTCTCGTTGACGTGCCAATTCTTCAGCTGTCGAAATCCCCACTTGTTCACTGTCGTGTAACAATCGTGTACTTCTTTGGGCCGATTCAATTGTTCTCTTTTGACTTTCCAATATTTTTAATTTAACATCTTGCATTTGATTTAATGATGATTCATTTGTAGTTGATGAGTTCTGATGATTTTGATAGTATGGTGATCCTTTTAAAAATGTATCATCATCAATGTCATCATCATCATCATCAAATAATTTTAAGGGATCAGATACATATCGATGATTATTCGACATAATTATATTTTTAATAATTGTTGATCAAACAGGGATTTTCAATTACAAAATTTTTGCCACTGTCACACTGTGCGATTTCCAATTCAGATGTTTTCTATTTATTCCTCTTTATTTTATTTTATCACAATGTAAACAATTAGCCTATTTTCACTATTTTACACACACTAATTAATTGATAAATTTAATTGCTATTTTATTATTCAGGGAATTTTTTAAACAATTAAAATAACACAATTATAATTAAATAGAAAAAAAGGAAATAAAAAAATTCAACCTTTCACGACGATTATTCATAAAAAAAAATAAAAAATCCAATAACAAAAACAACAATAATAAAAAAAATATGACAATTGAATTTTTAACGCAACGCAATCAAACACATCGATGCGATGACGTCAAAATAAAAAAAAAACCTTTTTGACATTGGAAAGATGAAATAACCAAAAAATACTGTACATGGAATGAAAGCGCTAAATTTTTAAATTAAGAAAACATTTGAATTCAATATAAAAAATAATTAAACACAGAACAATTCTAATTTTAATTATAATTATATATTCTATTTATTTCATATTTATTTTGTGATAGATTTTTTTTTTTTTAATTTTGTAGAAATATTCAGAAATATATATAATAATTAAATGATTGAACAAATTTGGTTGTTCTTTTTTAATTTTATGGTGTTTTTTAATTGTATTATTATTTAATTATACAATTGTTGTTGTTGTATGTGTTTTGGAATTATATTGTTTTGTATTTGTAAAACACGCATTTTTTCGTTTTCATTTCTTTTTTTTATCAACAATTAATTTTTTTTTTATTTTTGAAAATAATGAATTTATTTTTTTTGTTTATTTGTTTAAAAATATAAATATTATAATCTACAATAAATCATTAATACGATTAAAAATGTTTCATATATATAATAATGAATGAATGAATGAATTAATTAATTAATGAATACTCCCTACCAAAAACTAATTTTCTTTTTTTCTTTTTATAATTTATTAAATGTAAACATAAATACAGTTATTTTTATCTAAAAATGAATTATTTGTGAAGTTTTTTTTCTTTTTTAAGTAATATAAATGATCGTGGAGGGGAACAGGTGGCGGTATATAAGGAATATATTATAATATTTCGATTAGTTTTTGTTTTTTAATCAATGTTTATTTTGAAATCAAATAAATAAAAAGAAAAAAAAATACACTAACTAAAAAAACATTAAATTATCTAAATATTTTTTACTGTAAGATATCGGATAATAAAAAAAACAAAAAGAAAAGATATGAAGTGGGTAGGATAAATGCTTATAATATACTTAAGGTTTTTATCTTGTTGTTGTTGTTTTTTTTAATTAGTAAATGCGCGATGGACATTAACACGTTGTTTCTTTTTTTTTAAATATTATTATATTATAATATATATATTTATTAAATTAATGCAATAATTTGTTTTGATGAGTTATGAAGTTAAAAAAAAAAAAAAAAAAAAGAAAAACGTAGAAGAAAATTATAATAATGCACTTATTTAGTTTATATATGTTTAAATTATTTCTTTTTATTTTTATTATTCGCGGCACGTGGGGGTGTTATAGGCCGTTCAACATTTAAATTTCCATACAAAAATTTTCGTTTATCGGCAGGTTTTAATATTTGAAATGAACACATCAGATTTTTATCGACTGACATCATTGCGCCTATAATCACATAGATCATATTAATAGAAAGAAAATGTATGAATTAATTATGTACAAAATAAAAGGAAATTGGTTGTTTATTTAATTACCAGCATTATCAAATTCACCACAATAATTTGGTGCTGAAAATAATGTCACCAATGAACGTTTTGCAAAAAATTCGTAACCATCTTCAACCACTTGATGAGCCCGACATATTAAATCGAATTCGTGCGTTTTTAAAAATTTCGAGACCATTTCGGCACCAAATGTGTAACTTACACCACGATCATTTTCACCCCAACCCGTTACCGTATCCTTATCCGGATCTGACCACAATAAATCACATAACAAACCTTGATCGGGCACATCCGTTGGCCGCATTATACGTCGTATTTGCTCCATTGATGACAAATCAGGACTAAGTCCACCATGACAACAGAATATTTTTTCGTCAACTACAAAATACATAAGAAATTACATTTGTGATAAATACAACAATAAACAAATTAATATTCCCAATTACCAATTGCCGCAACCGGTAAACAATTAAAACAATCTGTAAATGTTTTCCATAATTTTATGGTATACCGTCTTTTGCATTCATCATAGAAGCTAACAAAACAAAACAACAATTTAAATATATTTAATCTAATAATAATATAGTCTAATAATTTTACCCATAAATTCTATTGATGCTAGCACATTCATGATTTCCTCTTAATAGGAAAAAGTTTTCCGGATACTTAATTTTATAAGCCAATAATAAACATATTGTTTCTAATGATTGTTTCCCACGATCAACATAATCTCCCAAAAACAAATAATTTGAATCCGGCGGAAATCCACCATATTCAAACAATCGTAAAGAGTCATAATATTGTCCATGAATGTCTCCTGGAATTTTTATTAAATATTTTAAATAAATAGACAGCTTTAAACTTATAAATCTTAACAGCATTAAATTAATTAGTAAATTTGGATGGGAAGGTGAGAGTGATAAAACCGATTCGTGGACGTAAAACGAAAAAAGATCCGCTATAGTTTGGACACATTTCTGTGGCTTTTTTTTTTGTTTTTCTTCTTTGAAATCATATAATCAATTCAAAAATAACTGAAAACAAAATGGTAACTCTTGCTGTTGTTTGATTATACAAGTAATATATATAGGAAAAATAAAATAAGGTTTTTCTTTTTTTTTATAATTCAATTTACTTTTTATGTATTTTACTAGGTGTATCAATAAGTAATTACCGGTTTTTTTAGTAAAGTAAATACGTTATTTGCAATGTGTAGTTAAGTATTTTTTATTCAAAGTATTAACCATTTGATTTTACACATCTTTCCCATCTTTCCGGCAATTTATGAATTGACTCAATAAAATAGTTCGTCCGTTGTTTGTTTGTTTGAAATTAGTGAAGCGTTGCGCTGCAAGTGTGTATCCCATTGATGTAAAAAAAGGCGATAATTCGTCGGGGCAAGGTCTGGAGAATACGGCGGGTGCGATTTTTTTCGATGAAAAAATGACTGCCTTAGGTGCGTCGTTGAAGCAGCATTTGTCTTTCATTCAATTCGCAAGTGGTACCCATTTTCCCATCTTCTGAACATTTCCCCATTGCTTTTATAAGCGAATGGTAATACATTTTGGAGATTTCACATTTAACATTTCTGCCAATTTGTGTTGCGTTTGCGTTGGGTCTTCATCATCATCATCATCATCTGGTATCTGGTACGTATTTGGGCATTTCAATTGGTTATAAAACTAGGACGCTATTAATTTCACAAAATTTAACTTGTGGACTTTTACTTATTATTGCGAATGTAGAAAAATTTGTTATTTCCGTTAGCGACGACGACGCAAACTACAAAACTGGTCATTATTTATTGTTACACCTATTATATACGCAATTATTATTATGATTATTCTTTTCTGAATTATATATGGATAAAATATAATGAATGCAATTTATACAACTTATTTATCATTATTGTCGTCGTATTATCAGAAAAATTCTGCTTGCTTTTGAAGGCAATCACACATTTAATTGAATAATGTGATTTTTTTTTACAAAAGAATTTTAAATTCAATTGAAGAAACTATATTATAACGGCGATGACAACAACAACACAAATACACACCTATTGCAATTTATATATATATCACTAAAGATAATTACGATAATTCCATAAAGATTTGAAAGAAAAAAAGGGAGAAAAAAATTTTGTAATTTTGAATAAAAATCTAAATAACAGGGTGATTTATTGTTTTAAGTAATCCGGGTAACAAACGAACATTCTATCCAATTGATGATTACAAACCGGAGATAAAAATATAAATATTAATTTAATCATTAATCAAAGCAAAGCAAAGATTTAAGGTAAAAGATTTATATACAAATTTTTTTACTTACCACAAATTTTTAATGGAGCCTCCAATTCTAATAGAATTGGTTGTGATAAAAATATTTCACGAGATTTAACACATAAGCCACGTATTTCATGTTCCAACAGTTGTACATTTTTTCCTGGTCTTGTGGAACGTACTAATAATATGTATATATAAAAATTGAAGATTAAAAAAAAAAAAATTAAGTAAATACAATTTTTTTTATTTTTGCTAAAGAAACAACATTACACTATTAAAAAAATTATTTTTTTCTTTTTTTATTTAATAAAAATGTATGCAAATACACTTTTTTTTTGTAAAAAAAAAATTCAATTTTCTTATTGTTGTTTATATTAAAATCGTCGTCGTCGTTGTCGTAGTAGTCTTCTGTTTGTTCGAACAACCGACCGACCAACAGTCCGACATCATGACGGACATGTTCGATTTTATATAGTATTTAATTTTTTATTTTTTTTTACGAATTTTTTTCATTTTTTTCTTTACCTTCTAAAAGTCTTGAAATAATACTATCGATATTGATAGTTTCACTCATTTTTTTACTAGAAGAAACGTTTTTTTTTGTTAATTAAATTGTTAAAATATAATTTTTAATTTATAAAATCAATCACACACGGAACGATTTTAAACAATTTTTTTTATTGAATAAAATTGGCAAAAAAAAAAATAAAATGAAAAAAAAAACGAGTGATTAATATTTCATCGCAACAGATTATAATACCACCTCTAATTCTAACCTCTATATTTTTTTTACTGGCTGCGCTGGCTTTTGCTGCCTTTGCTTATTCGCTATTTTGCTATATGCATATATAAACTGCGATATTGATATTGAGTGGTATTGGTGGTGCGTTTTATATGATGAGTAGAGTAAAAGAGTAGTTAAAAAGTAGCTATATAATATACGCATTTATTTATTTATTGAATTTTATTATAACCAACTCTTTGATACAATTTTTCATTTCACGCAATCTTATTTCCATATATATATATATATATATATATATATATGCATATTTACATGCGGTATTCTTTCTGATTTCTGAAACCGAAACATACACACGCACACTATCTTATAAATTTTTTCATATATTTTATAAACCGCGCGCACCGCACCAACGCGTGGTTTCCTTGCGTTTAATTTTTGGGCGAATTTGATAAAAAACTTATTAGTACAAGAATGGTAACGCCAACGCGTCGGACCATCTAGAAAATCAAGTTCGTAACGCATTAATTCCATGGTTACGTACGATAACGTATAGCGAATTTTTTATAGGAACATTAAAATGCAGTTAATTTTATAACTATGATGGAAAAAAATAATTAATTAATCTTTTTAGGAATAATTAATAAATGGGAGGCAATCAGGAATATTTCTATATAGGTATTAAATAAAATATATAAATCCATATATAATTAAGTATATATTCTAAAATATTTTTAATATTTTTTTTGTTTTCATTTTAAATGTGTTTTTGTTTTGTTTTTTTATATAACACATTTTTTATTTATTTAATTGAAATATATAAAAAAAAATTAACACTTTCCTTATACTTTTCTTTTCTTTTTTCTTTTACCACATTTAAATTATTTAATAATTATTTATTGCAGGTTATTTAAATTTTTTATATATTTAATAGAAGAGAATATAAGTAAACAAAAAAAAGTATGCATAATTTTATTTTATTTTTTTTTGTTTTTTTTTTTTATAAAATATAAACTTATTTTTATTTTAATTATAATCGCGTTATATTCTTATAGTTAATTCATTATATAATTTATACATTATTTTTTTCTTCTTGTAATCTACACAAGGCTTAATTAAATGGATTGGTTTTTTTGTTTTTTTTTTTAACATCTGATGTTAAAAACAATTATGGACTTTAAAATAAAACAGGGCAAAAAAAAAATTGATAAATCAAGGACAAATTATAACAAAAGTTAATGTATATTAAAATTAAAATAAAAAAAGAAGGAAATTTTCCTTGTAATTCCATGCGAATCAATTGAAAAAAAAAATTTAATTACTTATTATACTAAATTTTGTAATATTAAATTTACTGATTTCATGTTTTTCATCATCAGTATAATTAGATTTGTAAAAAATAATAAAAAAAACACATAAAATTAGTCAAATTTCTGTATTCGTAAAATAAAAAAAAAGTATTTCGCTGTATATGTGGACAAACAAATTTTTATGAAACAAAAACAAAACTATTCGTAATAAAAATTTTAAATTTATCAAAAGTCAATATAAAATATAAAAAAAATTAAACCATATGAAATTTTATAAAATTTAATTAAAAAAACAAAATTAATTTGTGTGTTTTTTGACTTATTTATGCTTAAAATTTAATTTAAAGGAGATATTATTTATTTTTTTCAATTGCGCAAATTTTATTGCGTTACCAAAACAACAATTGCATATTTAAATTGATTTTGACATATTTTTATATAAAGTAATATTCACAATTACAATGTTATTAATAGTAATAATAATAATAATAATGATAATAAAAGTAATAATAATATTAATAATAATATTGGTTTGTATTGTTGTTGTTTGCATACCTATTTTTTTTTATTTTTATTGTTTGCAGCACGTGGTGGAGTCACAGGTCGGCTTAATTTTCCCATATCATCTGTATTTTTTGTAAACATTGAATCAATTTTCGGATGTTTACGTTCTTGAGCCGGTTTTAATATTTGAAATGAACACATTAACGTATAATCAACAGACATAAGTGCGCCTAAGACAAAGAAAATAATATAATTATTTGAAATTTTATTATAGACACGCCACATGAACAATATTTCAAATTAGTTATAATTTATAAAAGACGAAATTTTACCTGCATTATCAAATTCACCACAATAATTTGGCGCTGAAAATAATGTAACCAAACGTCGTTTACCAAAAAATTCATAACCATCTTCGACCACCTGATGGGCACGACAAATTAAATCAACTTCATGTTTTTCCAAAAATTTCGCAACAATTTCCGCGCCAAATGTAAAACTAACACCACGATCATTTTCACCCCATGTATTTGTATCCTTATCCGGATCCGACCACAATAAATCACATAATAATCCCTGATCGGGCACATCTGTTGGTCGCATAATACGTCGAATTTGTTCCATTGACGTTAGATCTGGACTGAGTCCTCCATGACAACAGAATATCTTTTCGTCAACTAAGAAGAAGAAGACAAATAAAATGAAAATTCAACAATTAAATAAACAAAAACAAAAACCATTTTAAAATTTAATAAAATATATTTACCAATTGAAGCGATCGGTAAGCAATTAAAACAATCTGTAAATGTTTTCCATAGTTTAATAGAATAACGTCTTTTACATTCATCATAAAAACTATACGTAAATGGAATAAATATTTATTAATGCGATATGAATCAAAATTTATATCAACAACAAAAAAAATAAATATATACAATTTATTAATAATGTATTTTACCCATAAATTCTATTGATACTGGCACATTCATGATTTCCTCTTAATAAAAAGAAATTCTCAGGATATTTTATTTTATAGGCAAGAAGTAAACAAATTGTTTCCAATGATTGTTTACCGCGATCAACATAATCTCCCAAAAATAAATAATTAGCTTCTGGTGGAAATCCACCATATTCAAACAAACGTAATAAATCATAATATTGTCCATGAATATCACCTGTGAAATAATTGAAATTATTATTATTGAGCCTTCGTTTATGTGCTAAAAAATCTCAGATGAAAATTAATAATAAAATGATGATTAGCAATTAAGATAAGAGTATTGACGGCGTCCGGTTATTGCGATTTCAAATCAATATATTACTGATAACATCCATCATTTCAGCGTAATTTATTAAATAATTAACATTTTATTATAGCAAGTTGACAAAATTGTTTTAAATGCATTTAAATATGTATATTTGCTAATTAGCTGAAAGACAAAAAGTTGATCTTTTCTTATCTCTTATATAGAATGAATTTATATAAACAGAGACATTTGAACTATAAATATATAATAAATTTATTATATATGCATTTGAAACTTGTTATTGAATAAAAAAAAAAACGGTAATTATAAGAAAAAATATCTTTCTATTTTTATAAATATTTATATGATATTCTTCTTTTTTTTACGACGATCATATAATTTTATATATTCAATATTAAAAAAAATGTATTATTTATACAAATAATAAAAAAATTATCACGCAAAAAAATCATCTTGTTGAAACTGTGATTGTTTGTTTTTGACTTGCTGATGAAATTATCCGATTAATATACAAAAAAAAAAAACAATAAATTGGTGCTGTCAATTACAATTTTTATGAGTGGGAATTTAATCTTTAAAATTCCAATTATTTTATTCATACGCATATTTTTTTATTATCAGTTTATTTTAGGGAAGAAACTATTTTGTAGTTTTTATGTAATAGTAACAATTAAAAAAATTTCAATTTTTTTAAACCACTTACCACATATTTTTAACGGAGCTTCCAATTCCAATAGTATTGGTTGTGATAAAAATATTTCTCTTGATTTTATACATAATTCACGAATTTCCTGCTCCGGTAATGGTACAGTTTTTCCTGGTCTGGCATGACGTACTGTGCATGTAATTGTTAAGAAAAATAAATAAATTAATGCGATAATCCTCTAATAAATCATATTCAACAAAAAAAACTTTCTTTTTTTTTTCTTCTTCTTTATTATTATTAGATATATAACATATATTATAGATAGAAGAAGAAAATGCGTATCCGTTTGTGTATGGATTTTTTTTTGTTTTCATTTGATTGTTAAGTTTTTCATGATCATCATCATCATCATCGAAGTCGCATCGTGGGTACTGGGAATGGATAGATGATAGAGGTGCTTTTAGGTAGCCGCAGTTTATGCCTGTTTACGTATTTTACAACACTAAACGTGTTTTTTTAATATATATATTTGACTATTTGCATAATTAATATTTGTCAAATATTTAATAAGCAAAACATTAATTAGAATAGTGTTTACATTTGTGGCTCGATTTGTGGGTTTTTTTTTCAACCTTAACCAGTCAATTAATATATAATATAAAAACTTTGGAAATCCTATAAAATCTCATTAAAATAAAAAATTTCGAGTTGGTAATTATTTTAATTAATATATTAATTAATACAAAGATTTTCTTTAAGATAAATTGATGCGTTGCAGCAGCAGCAGCAGACACAAATAAGAAGATAAATGATTATATGATGGCTGAAAAAACAACAACAATGTGATGATGAAAAAATATTCATTTTATAACCATACGCAACACGCACTCACCCCCCACCACACACACCCATACACACCACGTTTTATAAACGTATAATATATATATATATAAATACCTTCCAAAAGCCTTGAAATAATGCTATCCGTATTTAATGTATCGGTCATTTTTAAAACAAGTCAAATTCACATACACACACTCGCAAGTCTATTTAATATAAAAACAAAAACAAAAAACTGAACACAAAACTTTTTTTTTGCTTTTTTAATTGGAATTTTATGTAAAAAAATTTTGAATTTTTTAAATAATTTCTTTTAATTCTAATGAACTACCACACTTTTATTTATTAATTTTTTAAATACTAAACACGCACACACAATAAATCTTATATATATTACTATATTTTATTTATTAGTGTAATGAGATAATACGACGACGACGACAACGACGACACCAATAAAATTTTACAAATAAAAAAATATCTCTAGTGGTAATAAAAAAAAAAAATTATTGCTTTCTTGCTGCAAAAAAAAAAATAAATAATGTTGCGAGTTGCGACGCGATTGCGATGATGGCGAATTTTTATTTATTACTTTTTTTTCACATCCATTTTCATGTTCCCATTTTTTTTTAAATTCAACGCAACGCAGTCAAAAAATAGAGAAATGTATACGTATTTTGCATTTGCGTTTGGTATAAAAAAAAAATTCGCCATTTTTCGATTGTTTTCGAATTTTAATGTTTTATTCTCCCACTCACGCACTCGTCGCGTCAAACAAAATCATAAAACTCTTTTGCATCGCGAAAAGCCGAGCGAAAAGCGCTTCATATAAAAAAAAATATTGAAAAAAATTGATAAAAATAAATAAAAAAAAACATTACTAATTTTTTTTGATTTAAATATAAAAAAAACTTATAAAAATTATTCCCCGATAAGCTTAGGCGTGGTTTAATCAGTTTTTTACTTAATCACATATTATTAAAATTAATATATTTAATTATAATTAATATTTCCAAATTGTTTTTATTGTGTTTTGTTTTTTTTTTAATTAAATACCTCTAAATATAAATAAATAAATAAATGGCCGCAACATTAAAACCATATCTAAGTGCTGTACGGCATACATTAACGGCCGCAATGTGTATATCCAATTTTTCATCACAAGTTGTGGAACGACACAATAAACCAGAAGTTGAAGTACGAAGTAGTAAAGAATTGTTATTAACACCGGTGGTAATATCACGTAATGAAAAGGAACGTGTTTTAATTGAGACAAGTGTTAATTCGGTACGTGTTAGTATTGCCGTTAAACAGGCAGATGAAATTGAAAAAATACTATGTCATAAATTTACAAGATTTATGATGATGAGAGCGGAAAGTTTTATCATCTTACGGCGGAAACCAATTGAAGGATACGATATTAGCTTTTTAATAACAAATTTTCATGTTGAACAAATGTATAAACATAAATTAGTAGATTTTGTTATACATTTTATGGAAGAAATCGATAAGGAAATTAGTGAAATGAAATTGGCTGTAAATGCAAGAGCCAGAATTTGTTCTGAGGAATTCTTAAAACGATTTTAATTAAAAAATAGTTTAAAAACAGAAAACAAAAAACACATAAGATTATTTAGTTTATAAATAGTCTTTTCTTCTTCCCATCATATTTGAAATCCATCCCAAGACATCGTCACCATAAAAAATCGTCGATTATTGTTTGTATAATTTTAAAATCAATTGCATCGCCTGTGTATTAATTATAATTAATTATATATATAATAAAATAAAGGTATACATTTACAAAAACATTAATTATATATTATTTAAATAATAAAATACATCTATTATGGTAATTTATAACAAAATTTAAAAAAAATAAAAAAAAAAAGATTAATTTAATAAAACAAAGTATATATAATATATAAAAAAAAGTATTAACTATATAAATTTGAATTCGTTATATATGGTTTTTTTTTATTATCTATTCTAATCCATTCACTTTGATTCAATATCGATCAAACAAATCTTATTGATTTTTATAATTTGAAAAATTATAAGTATATATAGATTAGATTTAGAAGTTAGAAGAAGTAAATCTACGAAAAAGACAACGTAGTCAAAAGAAGTTTTGAAAGTGCTTCTAAGGCATTTTTTTTGTCAATCCACGAAAAAGACATTGTAGTCAAAACACAAGACTCGAAAAAGATCATATTATAAAAATAAAGTAATATGGCGAGATCTAATACAAAAAAAGGACAAAATGAAGCAATTGATTTATTTGAAAATTCAAATAATGATAATGATCCACAACGATTACAGAAACAAGTATATATAACGGCAAAGGGATTTAGATATTTATAGAACATTATATTATATATTTATGAATTAATTTATTATATATATAATTGTTTAGTTACGCCAAATGGAAAAGGAAAAATTAATTTTCTTAGAGGAGAAAACAAATAAATTAAATAAAAAAGAAAAAATTATTAATCTATTGAAATTCGAACGGAATGCATTAAAAGAGGAATTAAATGATATTCAATTAGGACCACATGCTAAGAAAATTTCAATTGTAAGTGTTTTTTTTTTATTATGTATATTCATAATAGAGAAAATGAACCAAATTCACTTAAAATGGAAATGTTTAGACCGCCGCAGAGTAAAATTCACATTAATTAATAATTAAGGTTTTTATCCGTTATAAAATTTGTATGTTATATGATTTGATTAAAAAAAGTAATGTAGAAATATATCAATTAAAAGATAAAAGGAGAACTCTAGCACTCTCCTTGATAACTTCTTTATCTCCTTACAACCATTATCCTTAAATTTATTGAGCGCTACCAATATTAAGTCATTAAAAATATTTAAATATCCATGTTTAAACTGTATTCATACGGAATTTTAATACTATATTTTATAGAAAGAATTAGAAATGGAAAAATTATTGATAAAAAAAAGTGAATATTATAAAAAAATTGAAGAACAAAAAACAAATTTATGGGAATTAGAAGGACATATAAAAAAGGTAATAATATTGATACATTCTTGATATAAGGTTGTATTCATCCTATTCTTTTTCGTTGATTTTAGTTAACAAAAAAATTAAAAACCATTCATGAAAATCATGTAAAATTAAATAAAAATAAAAAACAATCTGAATCATTTGAAAATGAAAAATTAATGTTAGAAAATCAATTGGATGTTGTGAATAAACGATGCGGCGAAGTAATGAGTGAAAATTCCAATTTACGTTTATTAATTGATCATATGCTAATTGAACGGTAATTTGCATTTTAACTAATTGCTAATTGAAGGTTCATTTGTTGGTTTTGAATTAAAACATAACTCATTAATACATTTATATATAGATCACATTTTAATGATATGTGGGAAAAAATGGTAATAAAATTAGAAAATGGTAAAAAATATATATTAGAATTGACGGAACAATCAATAAGTGCCTATGATCAACGTGAAGAATTATGTAATAAAATACAAAATTTAAAAGAAAAAAGTTTAAATGAAAGTACAATTCATATTCAGGTATATATGAGATTGGGAGATTATAATAATAAGTTTCCAACAATAGTTTATTTGAAATCAATTGAATTTTCATTCAATTTCTATTAGGAAATTCGAGAATTACAAAGAAAATTAGATCATGATGCAAAATTACAAGAATTTTTTGAAATAAAAACCCAACAACGTACAAATGTCGATTTAGAGATCCGTGAAGCTAATAAAAAAATTCAAATACAAAAAGATTTGGAAAATCAATTGGAAGATTACAGTAGAATATTGAATGCTATAAAGGTTAAAACTTTTTCAATTATATTCCATTCCATTTCATAACTTGGGGAATATTTTAAAAAACTAGGAATTATGTGATGAAAAATCTGTAGAAAATTTAGGTAAACATTTTTCAAAACAAGAAGAAGAAAATTTTGCATTATTTAATTATGTAAATGAATTAAGTCATGAAGTTGAAATGTTAAATGTAATTGTACAAGATTTAGAAGATGAAGCAGGTACAATTTAAAAACATTTTTAATTATATATAAAATTACTTAATTATATAAATAAATATATTGTTTTTAAATGAATCAAAAGAAAATCAAAGAGGTAAAACAGAAAATAAAGATCAAAATCAAGTGATCACAATTGAAACATTACAAAATGATTTAGATATTGTTTTACGTAAATCGAAAGATGTACAAATGATTCAATTGGCTATTGAAAATCAACTTGTCCAATTACTAAATGGCATTGCAAAATTATTTAGGTATTAAAAATTTAAATTAAAACAAATCCTCCTTTATGATATCATTCCTTTATGTGATCAGTTCTTTCAATAAATTTCAGATTAATACGATGTGCTGCTGGTGGTGGTGGATTTGTGGATGATTCAGCATCACCTCCAATTTTAGAAATGCTTGGTGATCATAAATTAATTACAATATTTAATTTTAAATTATTTTTGGGTATTATAAAATTACGTACAAATGCTATAATTAATAGTATAACATTTGTCGATCAACCATCAAAGATATTGGCAAAAAAAGATCGTATACCAAAATTTAATGTTAAAACAAATATTATAAAGTAAAGAAATTCAAAGGGTTGTTTTTCAATTTTTTTGGGAGTTAACTAGATTAACTTTAATATGTTTCATTAACATTTCCATTTGTAATTCGATTAATTAAAATCGTTTATTTGTATTTTTATTAATTGATAATCTATTTAAGGAACGATTCTTGTCTAAACCCAAAGAGCTTATATAATACATTTTTATTGGGGATGAAGCAATAAATTTTAAATTTTTCAATGCTATTTAAATGAAATGTTCAATAGGAAAAACGCATTTTAAAAATCATTTTAATAATAATAATAATTATTTATTAGTATCTATATATTTTATGAACTGTAATCTTTTCTCTTATTCTATATATCTATAATTTTTTTTTAAATGAAGTCATTAAGTTAATTAATTATATTTATACATTTCTCTGTTTAATTAATTATATTTATACATTTCTCTGTTTGATTGTTATTTAATTAATATATAAATATTAAAATTTAATTTTATTAAATACACACAAACAAACACACAAATACAAATATAATAAATATAGATGTCAAAATAATGTTAATGGACGTGTTTAAAAATCAATATAAATATAGAACTAGAATTTTTTGTGGTGAAGACAAATTGTGATTATTATTATTAATCTGTATTTGTGTAGATGAAGGAAGAATTAATGATTAATTTAAATAATAATGAATCAGGTATCTTTAGTATGTATATAATGCGGTAACATTTTTTTACACAAATCATATGAAAATCCCCAATTTCCAATCCAATTAAATCACATTAAAACAAAAATAACACTTTTTCCTATCGACAAATAAAATTAAATATTAAACAATTTCCACATTTAATTTTTTACCATCTGTTGCTATGAATGACGTTTCTTCGGAACGTTTCTTTTGTGATATTTGATCATTTTTTACATTATTTCCATTATTTGATCCACCACCGATTGATGTATTACTACTATTATTAATATTATTATTATTATTATTATTATTATTATTATTATTATTATTGCTGTTTATTGATGTGTTTAATGACGAATGATTTGAATGCATTTGAGTATTCACATCTTTTAAATTATGTAAAATATTACTATTATTGCTATGACCACTAGCAATTGTTTTGTTACCACCATTACTGCTGCTACTACTACTTATATTGCTCATAATAATGGTTCTATTTACAATGTCTGCAGAAATCAATGGCGATGGTGTATTTGATCGAGATGATACATTTGAATGGATACGTGATGGAACTGGACTTGATTGTCGTGATTGTCGAAAATCTTCTAATGGTATTTCTTCGGATCTGCACAAAGACAAAAACGATTCTCAAAAATCAAAAACTCTCACAAATGAAATGAATTAAAGAAAAAAATTTATAAAAAAATAGTTTACCTTGGCCTTGGCGAACGTAAGCTTCCATCACGTGAACGTGCTGTAATTAAACGTGTCTTTGAATGTTCTCTTGAACGACTTGAATTAACCGGTTGTCCTCCAATTGTATCACGAGTTGTTTGAACTAAATCATTTTCGGCCGAACGTCTTCTGTAAATTTTTAAATTATTTATATAATACACAAAAATTATTCCCATCAAACTAAACATTATTAACATACCCTTCACGATGACCACCAATTTGAATACGACTAACAACGCTACCCAATGGTAAACTTTCACGTCGTAATGCCGATGCAAAACCGGGTACACGATGAACAGTTGTAAATAATGGACGATGTTCACGTAACAAATGTTTTGTACCACCACTACCAAAAATAGCATTAGTATAACCACTTGCACCACCATCAGCACCGCCACCACCCCCACCAGCTATTGGACTAGAAGACATTCCATGTATTGATAATGGTGTTTGCACTCCCGATGATTGTTGTCCAATTTCTAATAATTGAGCAATTTGAAACATTTTCTTTTGTCGAGCTTTACTACGACCCTATACATAATAATCACAAAATTATTAACATTATTATTATTAAAATAAAAATTCTTAATGCAAATTGATATACTTTCGTAAGCCTTTGTTTGGCCGCCATACAACGGATATGATCGTCAAATATGAATTTTGCCGATAATATTGGTGATAAATTTGTTGTACAACCACCGCCACGATGTATTGTTATGTGTAAACATCGTGAATCTTCACGATCGCCAACCACTTCAACATCCTGTAAAAATCCAACTAATTTTGCAACACCCCAACCTAACCGCTTTGTATCCGGTTCAACTAAAATCAATTGTAATACATCAATAACAAGAAATCGTCGTAATTTTGAGCCATCTCGTAACATTACCGTACACGCAATTAAATCACTATTATCTATAAAAAAAAAATCATTAAATAATTAATTCAAAAACGTTCAACGACAACAATAAAATCTCATAAATCTAGATTAGTTTAATTACACTTTAGTGATAGTGCGCACATACTTAAATCTAAAACATTCTCTTCACGTACACACACATTTGGATTGGTTAACGGTAACAATTGTTCCTGATCGTATGTTACGGCTTGACACAATTTTCGTATATAGAAAAATACACGTATTGCACGTCTTGCTTTTTCCACATCACCACACGGTAATCGACGTGTAAAATTAATACCCGTTAATGGAGTACCGGTCGGTGGCAATAATATTGTGGAATCCATACAGAGGAATTCAACATTCAATACGGATTTAACCATTTCATTGTATTCATCTTCGAATAAATCCAAAAATATATCTTCAGATTTATAGAAATTTCTTAAAATTATCATACATTGGTTGTATGCCGAAAATATTACATTATGATGACTTTCCAATAGGGTGCATTCGGTGCTGTCCAAATGAATCAATTGACAAAATAATTTTATTGCCAATTCTAATGTGATTAAACGAACACGACAAGCTATAAAATAAAATAATTTATCAATAATCTTTATGGGGTTTGTTATGTAAGGAAATTGGTTAAAAACTTACATGGTTGACTTGATAATGTAATGATTTGTAAAAGTCGATCGATTATTATGGATTTATATTTTATTGTTGTTGATGATTTTGATTTATTTAATATGTTTTCTAACCATTCTGCATTTACACCTATTGGGAAAATAATACAATATTAAATAAAATATTAATTTCGAGTCTCATCAATGAGGGATTTCTTTGTTAAAACACAATTGAGTTGTGGGGAACTTATAACACTGTATTTATAATATACATACCAACTAAATAATTTTTCCATAATTAAGCAATATTAGAAAAAGAATAATGAAAACATTGTAACTTTTTAAATAATATGATTATTTTATTAATGAAATGAATTTACCTTTATTATTAGCTAATGCATAAACTAAACATAATCCCAATAATGATATATAATCATTTTCTGTACAATCTAATGATGATAATACCATATCTAAAAATGGACGGCTAATTATTTCGGCTGAGGGAACATTATTATTACCATTATTCAACGCCACCACTCCAATAGAATTATGTTCTTTAAGTTTTTCCTTTTCTTCATCGGTAATATTAATGTGTTCCATTTGTTTTGATATTATTGATGCAGCACGCTGGTGATTTTCATTATTAATAGCCACCGTAGTCGACGATGATCTTGTGTCAGATGTCGTAGCAACACCAGCTACACCAGCCGTACTATATCCCGATTCTGTTGATGTTGATGTTAATGATGTTCTACGAACCGTTGATAGGCCCGAAGTAGATTGAAAAGAATTATCTGCTGATGTGTCTATAGGCGGTGTTGACGATTGCATTATTGTTGTATCTAATGATTGTTCTAAACTTTCATGAGGTTGACCAAAACCTAATGCAACTACTTCACGACGTTCAATGTACGCATTTAGTACTTCAGCTGCACCATCTTTAAAAACATTATGATCGGCATTTAATATTACCCATGCCAATGAATGTACTAATGGTCCATGTGTTATTACCAGAAACACCAATGATAATAGAAATAGAGCAACAACACACGATACACGTGGATTATTTATCTCTTGCATATCAATGTCAACGGTTTTATTTAGAACAGCCGCTAAATTTTGTGTAACCAATGCTATTGACAGTGGTGGCGGTGCTGGTGTTAATGAAAATATATACAATGGTACAAATAATTTATGTAATAAATGTTCAGTTAGAACAGCATTTAAATCAGGTATATCCAAACATAAAATATCATTTAAATAATGTAAATGATCTAAATGTTCAGCAACTAAATTCGATAGACGACTATGTGATTGATGACTAAAAAAAGGAAAAATAATAAGTTTAGTAACTAAAAAATGTTATATAATGAGAAATAGTCAAACTAATCAACTTACTCTGTATCATTTCGTACACAAGTATCCAATTCTAAAATATGTTTACCAATAAACCAAACTAGATTACTAAAATATGGTGCTGCCGTTCTATTTTAGGTATTAAAAACAAAGAAAAACAGTCATCCATATTCGGCTTAAGTACACTATTATGGTACATTTTTAGTTATACTTACTTATCTCGTATAAATTGTAACATACTTGTATTCTGTACACGATAGACATTTAATGAAATTGTTCGTACGGCTATACGTACCATTGATTCAGGATGATTAAAAAATTTTATCGCTTCTGTATACAATGGAAAATCATTTGTATGTTCATTATAGAAAAAATGAATTGTATGCGTATTTAATTTTAAACTTAATGTCTTTAAAAATAAAATATAATATCCCATAACATCTTCGTCGGAAAAATCAAATTTATGTACAATTATTGAATTGACATGATTATTACTTAATAGATAATCTATTCAAAACAAAAAACAAAATAAACAAATAATAATTAATATAATTGTGCACTTTGCACATAATTATAGGTAAATTATTATAAAAGATTATAGTCAAAACTTACACAAAGAAGTTTCATTACGAATATTTTCAAATAAAATATTTAACGTTTGTAATAATTGAACACAAACAAAACTGGAACCACCACTTTTTTGTCGCATAATATGTAAAAAATACAAAAGCATATTCTTTTCGAGGAAAAAACTAATTTGAATTAAGGAAAAAACACAAAATAAATATATAATTAAATTGTTATTTTAATACAATAAATAAATATTGTATGGTGGTGGTGCCTTATTAATATATACATACTCAAATACAGAAGAATCATTTTGATCACCCCAAATTAATATTTCAGCTATACAACGTAATGATTCAACTAGAAGTCCACGATTACTTTCTGATACGGTTGTATGTCGTTCCAAAACAGAATGTAAATATTTTAAATGTTCTAGGGATAAACGTACTTTTGGTTTATTCCAAATAACATCCATCCAACTTCTACTGCGAAACATTTTTTTTTTTGCTAATTGTTGTTATTGTTTTTTTTTCACTAGCTATTTTACACCTATTTTTTTAGAAGAATTTCTTTTATTCGATGTGTCAATGTTCGTTTTTTATTTTATTTATATTTTTAATGCTTAACATTAATCTTGTATATGGAATATTTTAATTTTTTATTAATTTTATTAATAATAAAAAAATAAAAATAAATTTTTAATATATTTTTTTTTATGCAATTTTTTTCGTCGATTGTTTTGATGTTTTCATCTTTTGTCAGCCGACCAGAGTCTGGCGAATGAGGTGGTGTGGTGGGCGATGGAATAACAAAAATGGGGTAATAAATAGGGGGAAAATAAATTGTTGTTATTAGAATCTCAATACGTTTATTACCGTATATTACTTGATTTTAGCCGAAGCAGTTTTTTTATCCTTTGTCAACGATCGGATTGTCAACGATTTTGGGTTCAAATTTTCTCGAACGCTTTTATTTTTTTTGCATACAAAAATTTTTTTTTCACAAGTACTGCACACGCACAACGACAACACAAAACGATAACTATATTAAAAAAGTACACACGTACGGCAAATAATACGCAAACGGAATTATTGAATTGTGCTGTAATTAATTAAATCAATAAAAAGAACAATTAAATTAACTACAATTTTTAATTTACAAGTAAGTACAATTAATTTTTATATATTAATAATATTATTGTAATATAACGTAGAAAAAAAAAAGAAAAGGAAAATATCTGGCAAAAAAACGCATTATTTTAACATAACCTATATTTTGATTGCATTTTTTGTATTATCAACAAATTAACTATTGATGCTTTGGAAATTAGCTTAGGATGGAAAAACAATTTTAATAACAATTAAAACATTTAAAACAGTTCTAACAAAATAATTAATGGAATTCAAGTTCATATATTCAGTTACGGATAATATTGTTTATTATTGATATGAATTTGATATTGATATTGTCTGATGACGAGACAGGTGGTGGTGGTGGTGGTAGAAAAAATTGCGTCTACTCGTCTACAATAGCCATTTACATCTCTATATATATTATATAGATATATATAAATCCACTCGGTCAATAACATCATTTTTATATCACAATTATATATATATATATATTAACTAACTGTTTTGTAAATATACACACATACTACATAGATTTTTTTCACTTCTTTCAGTTTATGCAATGAGGTTTGTTATTAAAATTGAAAATGTTGATATCAAAGTTAAAGCAATTCAAAGAAAAAAAAAAACCCCTACCAACAACAAATCTCAGTTATATATTGAAATTATTTTCATATTTGAGATCAAATTCAATCAAATCGATTGGATTTTAATTGTCCTTTAAAGTATGCTAAATAAATGATTAATTATACATGGATGATTAATATTGTCAGAGAGTACATTGACTTAACGACATTCATTTTTTGATAAATCTCTTATAGAGTCATTTGTAATGAACAAAAAGCATTCATTTGTAATGGTGGGGGGTTGATAAATATTGTACCTTATTTATTGTTAGGGTTATCCAATTTTGAACCTTATTTATATTTGTACAGAATTTAGTAGTTAGTTATATAGAACTCCGTATGGTGAACTTTTAAAACCCAAATTAATTTAAGACAAAAAAGCATTTTGTTTTTTGTTAAATTTAATATATTAATTTTATTTTTTGTTTTTCCTAATTAAAAATAAGCAATTAGGCTTTAATCATATAGTTTAAGCTGTCAATGAAAAAAGGAATGTATTAATTAACAATATATATATATATATGGCTGAGTGCATTTTATTTTAGCTGTTCTATTATTAAAAAATGTTAATCTTCTAAAGGAATGTATTTTTGCAGTAACCATTTTGTTTTGATCATACATACAAAAGTTGTATATGTTCCATATCAATTCAATTCCAATCCCGATGATTTTGATTTTTTTGGTTAATTTAAATAATCCAACCCGAAAATGGATTATAACGCATAACTTTTGATAAAAATATCCATAAAATTGATGTAATTGTACATAATATAACACCACTCCATCCAAAATCTAAACTCCATGATGTTTGAAAATTTCGAGCAATTAATAAATTTTTAGCTGTACGTATTGCACGCTTTGTTGCTATTAAACCATCAACAGTTGCATAAAAATCATGATCAATTGTAGTGGAACGTCCTTGTTGTCGTTTAAAATGAATAATCATTAATGTAAAAAGTGCAAAAAGAGCTACAAAAAAAATTATTAATTTATATCAATGATCATAATAAAGTTAATTTTTTGTTGATTAATTTTTTAAATGGCACTAATTATTTATTATGATCTCTATACTAATTATATGTTATCTATACAAAAAAAACCATAAGTTTAATAATTAATTATTTACCAGCTAAAAGGTACATAACACCTGTTACTAGAATTGCACTAATTTGTCTTTGGCATATTCCAAATGCACCTACTAAAGCCGCACTACCTAATATGATGAGACATACAAGCGAACAAGATATTGATAAATTTTGCATTCCTATATTTTGGAATAGAAATTGTATTAAGATAATTTCCGACCATCCTTATCCTGCTAAAATATTTGTTGTTAATAATTATAATATTTATTTTATATTTTTTATAAGCGATTATCATTCCGATGTAATCTAATTCCTTATTTGCATATCTATAATTAAGAGGAACAGAGGTCTTGGGACTTTTGTTTTGATTTTGTTAACTACTTATGGTTATATGTTACAATCAAATATATTCTAAAATTTTTACGATTCTAAATTTTCTATAATTGAAAAATCAACAACTTTTGTAAATGATATTCTAAAAAACTACATTAATTTTGAATTATTAACAAATCATTTTGTGTTATTATTTCATTTGTAAAAGATTCAGAATAGTAAGTAGTTGTGTAGTACTAGCAATATATTGTTTTTAATAGGATCACAATTTACAATTAAATATGTGATGTAAATTAACTCGTCGAAAAAATATATCAATACGGCGAGGAACATGAGATCATGAAAAAAAAATTATACCGTCCAAAATACTTACAATTTACAAAAATTATTACTACTTAATTAAAACACAAAAAAATGTAATACTAATTGAAATTATTTAAAAATTATAAACGAATTAAGAAATTATATATTCTACTTGTACTTGTATACTTACTCATATGCGGATGTAATGATATTTCTAAATCATTATGTTGCCAATTGACATCATCGGCAGCAATATTTATAACATTATCCGCCAAATAACTTATACATTTTACTGTATGTGGAAAACCAACGTGTCCTAAACGTTCTATATCGGAATCGGTTAAATCAATACATAATGTCCATATACCACCGTGCATCGGTACTAAAAATAATGTTTCTTCCATTTTCGGTACTATACAGGAGAAGAAATGATCATTAACTTTAATGAATTCATTTTAAAAGCAATTCCTAAAATTATTATGAATAAACCTTTGGGATAAACATACATTTAACGGTACATTTTGCAACACGTCCATCCAAATAATAATGTAAACTTTGTTTTATTGTATTATTTGTTGTTGTCATTGTTAATCGTTGTAATGTTTTATGATTCCATGTTACTTGTTCCCAATGATCGGTATTTATTGCAATACATAATAATGTGGTTGCACCAATTGTAAATGCTAATGTAATAAAAAGTAAAACTATTGGTGGTGGTGAAACACATGTTGGTAATGTTGTGGATGTCGTTGTGGTTATTGCTCCCATTCCATGAATTGTTTCATTAACACCGATTGTTGATGATGTCCTTGTGACGGTTGTTGTGGCGGTTGTGGTTGTGGTAGTTTGCATTTTTTTTCGTAATAATTTTAATATATCGGCGATTTTTGATGGTGGTGGTATTTTTGATGATCGTGATCGTGATCGTGATGATGATAATGTAAACAACGTGGATTTTCGATGTGATTTTGAGGACAACGATGAAGATGACGACGATGCTGATCGTTGTAATCTCTGCGCTGGTGCTTGTGCTGATTGTGCGTTATTTGGTGCTTGTGCCAATAATTTATCGGTTTCCGGTGATTTTGATTGTGCATGTGGTATTGTTGATTCTTCTTGTGATGTTGAATATTTATAAATATTTGTTGTTGTTCCATTATCATCATTTAGATAATCATTTAATAACGCTTCATTTTCATATTTTGATTGAAAATCATATGATTTTTTTTGATGTCGATTTATTTTGGATGAAATGATTGATTGATTTTAATGCAGTTCCGTTCAGTTGTTGTGATGTTTATGTATTAAAATTGTTTTTTATGAAGCACTCATTCGTTGTTTCTTATACACATTTATTGTTTTTTAGCGCCCGAGTGTTCTATTGAAAGAATAGGTTTTATTTTTTTTTGTTTTACAAATGTAATATATATTTATTTTAGTTTCTTTTTAATTTTTGATTAAATAATAAATTAGTTTAATGTTTATATTTGAATAGTACTGAATGATTGATTATATATAATGAATATTATATTAAATACCATTAGGAAAAATATGAAAACACGCACGTATAAACAATCCAAAATAAACCCTGAATGGAAAATATATTTAAATAATTATTGTTTGGGGGATGATATAACGTAATGAAAACATTACCATAAAGTGCGATTTCTGACCAAATTTCATTTTAAGGGATACTTAATTAAAAAACCGAACATAATCGATAATGAAAATTTTTTAATATTTGCAAAAAGAAGGAATTTTATTTAATAATTTTTTTTGATACCTATATTTTGTTTATTGAATGTAAAAAAAAAATGAAGTTTTTTTTTAATAATCCCCGCGTAATTTATTCTTCAAACGGAAATTAGGACTTGATTTTATTACCATTTAACGTATTTGTGAAAGGAATTATGTCCATCTGGGCACTCTTATACAATACAACACAACAACAAAATAAACCTACTTAACACACATTTTATTGTGATATCTCAGTTAAATAAACAAAAAAGCTATTTTTCACCCATCACATAATTTTCTTTCTTTTATAACATACATACGTAAACTATATTTTCAAATACATATCCACAAAAATAATATTGATTTTTTTTGATGTTTTTTGGTCAAATACTACAATGAACTATATTATAATAAAAATAGAAAATAGAAATATATAAAAAAAAACCATTTTATGTAATTTTATAGTTCGAAAATTTCTTTTTCAATTAGTATAATTAGAAAATATCGTGTCTAATTTAAGCGTATTTTTGTATATATTTTTTTTATTGTTTTACCACACTCTTTAAAACAACCAAAAAAAAAATCATTGTGTACTCAACACAAAAAAAAAACTATTAGAATATCAAAAAATTTTATAATCAATTACAATACCGAAAAAAGAAAAAAAATATAGGTGCAGGTTGGTTAGTAGTTGCTAGTAAATCAATAATAATAAATTTTAATTACACTTTGAAAACAAACAAAATATATTAAAAATTGCATCGACCTTTTTCTTCTTTTCTTGTTAATTATTAAATACATTTACATCGCCGCATAAATAATCTTTATAAATGTATTTTTCAATGTGGGCTTGCATTAAAATTTTACTAAAAAAACTAACTAATAACTAACTAAAACTAACCAAACAAAAAGTTATTATTGTCGTCATACTTAATTAATTTTTTTTTCAAAATTTATTTGGATTATTCACACAACTAAATGTGAACAAATAAAAAAAACCAACACGCAATAAACATCACATAATAATCCAATAAATTATATAAATTAAAAAGAACACAATACAATGTTTTGTTATTTCTTCCGCTTCTTCTGTTGATCAAATGATTGTTGGGAAACTTGCAAAACACTATTTTTCTTATTCTAAAACACTAAACATATAAAGAAAATGTAAAACAAAAACCTACTCTATGTGAGAGATCCAAAGGAAAATAAGAAACAAATGAAAAGAAATTTTTATGGGAGGTAAAATCAATATTAGAGGGTGTATATATTATTTTAATATTAACCCTTATAAAATTAGAGAGAGAACATCAAACCATAACAAATAAAAAACTGTATATACACTCTATTTGAATCACATGAAAAGGTACAGCTGAAGCCCATTTCATTTATTTATTCTTTATCGTGAATTTATGTCTATATTGAAGCCTTTTATTCCCTTACCATAATTAATCATATTTTCTATTTTTAAATATAGAATATTAAACATCTAAAAAATCATGGCTGAAAAACCTGAAGAAACGTTATCGCTAGAGGAAAAAATAACACAGGCCAAAGATTTATATGGTCGTGGCAGTCGAAACTATTTGGTAAAATCATATTCGGATGCGGCTGATGATTTAAGCGTTGTCTGTTCAATGTATTCGGATATTTATGGTTGTACGGCCGATGAATTGGGAATGCCATATTTATTGTATGCAAAATGTTTAATTGGATTGTCCCAAGATGAAAATAATGTTTTAGATATACCAGAAAATGAAGAAGACGGTGAAGAAGATGAGGATGATGATGATGATGCTGGGGATGATGGGGATGATGATGATGATCGGGATGAAGGTGTTGGTGATGACGAGTATAAAAAGGTTGATGATGCTAAAGAAAATAAAAATCAAATCAAATCAAATGGTGATGCGGCCGAAGTGACTGATGTTAAGAAAGATTCAGCTGAAGCAAAAGTTGAATCATCTATTGCGGCTACTACAACTGATGGTATTGCTGCTGCATCTCCAACATCATCATCATCGGCATCGACATCCGAAACAGAAATAAAAAAAAATGTTAATGAAAGTGAAGAAAAGACTGATATTGATGCCAGAACAGCATTGGCAAGGGCTGCCGTTGCATCATCTTCGGCGTCCACAAGTAATGGACATAAAAATAAAAATTATAATAATGATGTTGATGATGGTGAACCGACGACAACCGAAGATGATGCTGATGGTACGGTTGCCGCCAATTTACAAGTTGCATGGGAAGTTCTAGAATTGGCTGTGAAAATATTTACACGTCAAGGTGAACCGTCATTACCAAATTTAGCCGATGCCTATACAGAATTGGCTGAAATATCATTGGAAAATGGTCATTTTGAAATGTCTATAAAAGATTTTCGTATGTATTCTTTTGTAATTGGTTTTTGGTTGAATATTAAATTAATTTTTTATATTTTCCATTTCGGATTTAAGAAATTGCACTTGACATTCACATGAAATTACCCGATGATAATTTACGTAATATTGCCGAAATCCAATACAAGATTGGTTTATGTCATTTGATGTTGACATCATTTGAGGAATCAACGAAAGCGTTTAAAACCGCCTGTGACACATTAGACAGTGAAATTGAATCTCAAAAAGCAAAAGAAAATCAAGATGAAGAAAAATTAAAGTTGACCATCATTGAATTGGAAGAAACAAAAGGTGAAATTATGAATAAAATTTTAGAAGTTGAAGAAACAAAACATCAGGTAATTTTTCTTTGAATATTTTTAACATATACAATTTTGTTAAATTAATTAAATGTTTATTTTTTACCATAAAAAATCAAGTCGGTTGAACAAGTTAAAAATGAATTGTCAAAATTATTGAATATCGATTTGGGTTGTCCATCGTCTAAAGAAGCATCAGGTGATGGTAATTCTTCTACAAGTGGATTTAGCAGTGGTGAATCATCTTCATCAAAATCAACATCATTATCACCAACATCCAGTGGTAGTTGTACTACTAATGCTCCTACTACTGCTGCCAACGCTACTAATGTTTCATCATCATCTGATATTGTAAAACCAAAACCAACTGATATTTCACATTTAATTAAACGTAAAAAACCAGAAAGTAATGGTACTTCCACCGCCAACGCCACCACAACGACAGAACAATCACAAAATATTGATGGAGCACCAGCTGCCAAACGGCCAGCTTTATAAATTAATCACAAACAAAATACAATTATTTCATTCATTCTTTAAAAAAAAAAAACAAAAAACAAAAATTATTAAAAAAAAACCATATTAATTTATATATAAATTAAAATAATAGATGAAAAAAAAACTCATTAAAATATTCCTTTGTAATGATTTTAATAATTTTTTAATTTATATTTGTATTTTCTTATTTATTATTTTAATTTTTATTCTTTTTGTACGTAGACTTAATAATTTTAAAAAAAAATTGTGTAAGCAATTCTAATAAATCTTTAATAAAAAAAAAATACAAAGAAAAAGAAATAATATTTGAAATAATTTTATTTTTATTTTATTTTTGAAATATTTTTTAATATTTTTTAATTAAAATAAATAACACAAAAAAAAAATTATGTTTAGTTGATAGATGGACAAATTTAGAGTATTTTAAAATCAAAAATTATATAGAAATCATAATTCAGATGAAACAAAATGATTATTTAAATACACATATAATAATTATATAGGAGATATTTTATTATATATTAATCATATTATAATAATAATTATTATTAATGTCAATATGAAGATCGTTAGCGACCGGGCACAGTAGACAGGATTTAAAAAAATAAAATGCGTTTTACTGAAAACTGAAAACTTTCCCTTTTTATTTTAATTGTAATAAAATACCATTTATTTAGCAATTCATCTTTTAAATACGATACATTTATTGCTTTTTTAATTATTATAATTTTTTTTTTAAATGTGTATAGTCAATTGCAATCGTTGGACATTCTCTTGTTTGTGTTTCACTATGTCGAGCTTCAATAACCAACGTTGTGTATGACAAATTTATAATACATTTATTTGCAATTATGAATAAATACACATTAATCATATAAGAATTGTATAATTTATGTAAGCTCTTTATGATTATGGTACTTTTATTTCACGAAGCTACGGATTAATGATTCATTTTCAACATATCGTTGGGTCTGTAACTATATGAAAGTAATAATATGCGTTTTGAAATAGCCTGGGTGAATTATTTATGTTTTTGCTTTTTGGGGATAAAATGGATGCGACTCCCTCTCTCATTATATTGTAATTACAATTTTTTTTATTCCTTTCAATGAATCAATTAAGAATAAATCAGTGACTGATTAATTTAGTTTCGGTTTTTTTATTAATCCACACATTCACTTAATTTACACATCCTTAATTCATGTACTATATCAATATCAATAACAGAACACCCAATACACTGCCTTTCTGTCCATTGATAAAAGATTCCTCAAACGAACCACATGGTAATCATAACACGAACCAAATGGTACAGATATATCTTAAATGGTCGCCTCATTGGGTTAATTTTCGACACGTTGATGGTATCAATCGGTATCAACTTCCTCTGTAGTTGCATACCGTATGAAATAGCGTTTAAAGACTACAAATGAGGTTTCCAAAAGGGACCGTTTCCCCATAAACAATTTGTGCATAAAAATATATGGCCCGGACACATATATTAAAAAACAATTTCGTTATTTAACCATTTGTGCCCGAAACCGAAGCATTTTGTGCCAAGTCATTTACCGACCTTACCCGTTACCATAGTAAGACCCATATGTAATATGATATGATCGAGCACCGGACAACAGACACAGCTCGTTACTTTTTTTGGACACAAAGCACGAAATTGTTTTACGGGTTTGAAACTGTAACAGACCTCATAAAACTATAAATATATATTATAAACATTTCAATTTTTAAAATGCGACCGGTTATTACGCGGTTTCCTGTATGGTCTCACATAAAACTGAAACTATACGCGACGATTTCACATAGTAACAATCGGGTGAAAAGTTTCGACTGCATACGAGCGGATCAACCATCTCCTGTAGCCTATCTATACAAATGAGATCACAGGACAGTCTCAAACGGTATCAATCGGGTGGTGGTGATAAAATGCGAGTTTTTTTTAAATCTTTTTCGGTCGGCTATATGTATGCGTTATAATTTGACTTTATTGTGATTTAGACGGAATTTTTCAGTCTCTTTGGGTTGAAAACTGAAACTGAAACAATAATCCTTAAATCTTGAACCATTAATTAGGTGAAAAAGTCGTCTAGTTTTAGTCGCATTTGTGTTTTTTTTGTTCAGATCCGCAATATTCATTCCTTAATACTGAAAACTATTTGCACTATGCTATTAACCGCATTTATAGAACCACTTCTAGAACATATAATTCTTAAATATGAGCTTATTAAATTATTTCGATCATAGACGATGCGTGTAGCTTCATTTTACACTCCAGATGCCCAGCCCCAGAGGATCAGTATTTCTCACTATAATTACGATATCATAATAATTTAATTTTAAACCTTTCTATTCCTATATCTATAAAGTTAAAGACCCGTCATCCACCTAATAAAAAGTGCAACTTGAATAATTGTTTACGAATTGCATATATGAGTTATATTTTTTCTCTTCGTTATTTTTACAATATATATTTTCACCTGTAAAATTTCACCTGTGTAATGTATATATATGATTTTGTTAAGTCGATTTATATACATATATGATAACTTTTCTATTTTCTATTTTTTTATGTAATTTTTTTTATTCCGCATGGGTACCTTGCAAAGAATTAAGTGAATTAAATCAAGAAAAATACAATATTACTGAATTACTTATCATCGTCATCCAAATGGATATATATATATATATATATATTCGTATAGATGCGGTGTGTGTTATCATTAGCATTTTATCATCTTAAATGTGATTATCTATATTCTCTATAATATAAATATAATTTAGGAATATAAAAGATCAATATAATTCATATTACAACAGGTACACGCAGCAGCAGAGGACAGTAAATCATCAACTTATATATATGATCATCATATTGCGCTGATGATGAATAATGAATTAGTAGAGATTAAATCTTACTTTTTTTTTTGTTAATTTAATTTAATTTGTACCATTGCCATGTGTGTGTATAGCAGCAGTTTACCAAGGTACATAAGATCGATGATATACCAAACCGATTGGAATTATTATCATCATCATCGTCATCGTCATCGTCATTATAACCACACCACAAAACATTAATATTATATTTATTCACATCATATACATTATTATAAACACAAAACATAAAATGCAGTCAAACAGACCGCGATAATGTCAGTAGTCTTTTAACCATGTTACTGTGTACGTACAGGTAAAATAAAGAGATATTTATTTCGAATATTTTTGAATTGAAGAAATTTTACGCGCAGGTAGATAAATTTTAAAAATATAGTATTTTAGAAAAACCTTTAAAAATTATTAAATATAATTAAAAAACAAATAAAATTGTGTGTTGTTTTTTTCGTTTTCCCTTAAATTATTATATTTATTAATAAGTATTTAAGTATATATATAACAATTAAGTGATTAATTTGTGGTACATTTATAAAAATATATTAATTTTTTTTAAATAGTGCGTGTGTGTTATTTTTAATAGAGAAAAGTCTTAATAAAAACTCACTTCTTAATAATTTAATTAAATAATAAAAAAATTTTGAAATAATTAAATTGATTTTTTAAGTGATTTTAAATTTTTAAACAAAAATTCGTTTATTAAACAAATTTATTTAATATTAAATTTACGTTTACGTGGATTAATACGAAAAAAAAAATTAAAAATAAAACAATTTTCTGTATATGAGTTTTTTATAGGATCATTTTATAGAATATGGTAAGTTTATTTTTCTTTCTTAATTTTACCAATTAAAATATAATTATATAATAATATTGAAATTTTTAAAATGCATATATTTTGCGCTTTTAAAAATTCATTTGATTTTTTTTTTAATTTTAAAAAATAAAAAATAAAATAATGAATTAATTAGAGATGTATAGTAAAAAAAAAAAGAAAGAAAGAATAAAAAGAACTAAAAATCGGTTAGTTATATGTGGTTATATATATATAATGATATAATAAATTTGGTATTATATTAAAAATATAAGTTCTATCTTTTACTGCTTTTTTTTCATTTTATCCGCATCTGTATTTTTTTAATTTTTTTAAAAGAAGTTCATTAAAATGTTCCGGTGTTTTTCTCTTAACTTATTATATATATATATATATAAATAATGTATAAAATATATAATGATTATGCGATAATTTTCATTAAATTTAATATGTATATCGAATATTCTATTCTAAAATTCTATAACCTTTTTTTTTCTTCTTTAATATATCTTAAAAAATATACGCGCCAGCCATTCACTCATATGGAAATGATGTACATTTTTTTTACCATATATATAATAATAATAATATATATTTTTATTAATCATGATTAATAATATTACAATTTTTTTTTGTTTTAAATTATGATCCATCTTACATATTAATAATTTTATTAATAGCAAAAAAAAGAAAAAAAAGAAAGAATCATTAAAGTACAACTATTTATATGTAAAAGTTCTATAAAACAAACATGTTAAAAGATATGTGTTCTGATGTTATTATATATATATTCTTCTTCTCTTGGACAAGTTATATATTATTATTATTATTATTATTATTATTATTATATTCTATTATAAACAATTTCTTTTTTCTTAATATTATTATTACTTGTTTTTCTTTCAATCTTTTCTTTTTAATATATAAAATACATATATATATACATATTTTTTTTTATTTAAAAATAAATAATAATATAATATGCATTTTGCCGCATATTATTAAAATATATCTTTATATAAAGATAGATAGATATTTATTTATATTTTTGTATTAAATATATATAACATTTGTATAATATATTAATAAAATTATATTTATTTATTTATATAAATATTTAAAAAAAAAAACCAAACTATCTATTAAAAAAAGATAAAATAAAAACAAGTCAAAAAATAATTCAAAGAAATAATATACATATATAATTATGTATAAATTCTTATGTTTCTACAGGGTGGTTATATATTTATAATAACTAAACAGTCATATTAGCGCGATGATTATATATTAATTGATTTTTTAATTCAAAACGTTTCTACAACATTTTTGCTGATTTATTTGGACCTGCAATTCTTTCCATTTGGATTTACGAACATTTCAAACAAAATATGATTTCTTTTGATAACTTTTATATGGCAATTTAAAAATTTTTACGGTTAGAACTTCTAAATTATATGTAATTATATTGATTTTAGAAAGAGGTTTGAACGTATTTTTTAACCGAATAGCTATATATTAAGTAATTATATTATTATAAGTTAATTTATTATAACAAAATTTTCAGATAAATTGAATTTAAAAAATATAGAATCCAAAATTTAAAGTTAAAAGAGAAAATTAGATTAATTGTGACTATAAATTGGCATCAAAGATAGAATCGCGCGACTTTATACGACTTTATTAATATCCGATTCACCCTGTGTATCTCAATGCTTATTATTTATGTTATTATATATAGATAAATAGCTATGCATTTTTACGTATATACGATATACACATATGCATATAGTCTGATTAGGAAAAACGATCGATTTATCATTTTAAAAACGATTATTTATGTACGATTTAATCACGTGTGTTTTAAATAGTTCTATATTCAATGTTATAAATATATATATATATATATATATATATATATATATATATATATATATATATATAAAATAATTAATATTATATTATTTTATAATTGATTTAAAGTTGAATTCTTATAGACAGGTTTTTTTTTTGTATAACGAAAGTCTTATTCTAATTTATTTTATCGGAATTGTGTGTCAATATTCCGATTAATTGGAATTTCATGAATTATTTATTACTATATATGGAAATTCTCGATAGATTGATAAAATAAAATTATTAAGGATTTTTTTGTTGACAATTTAAAGGATATATAAGTTATTTTAATTAAAGTGATATTGATCATAATGAATATGATTTATATAGGTTTGGTTAAAAAAACATTGGAATTTCATTGAGGTTTTTTCTATTATAATAGACCTATTTTGTATATTTGATGAAATCGCATATGAATAATAATGATAAAAAAAGAGATATAGATACGTAGAATCGGGGAGGGTTTAAGAGAAAGTGAATTCATCGTATAAAATCGAATGATTAACCAAGAGATAAACAAAAGTTTTGCAAGGAAATCATCCCTTTATGTACACTAGAAATCTACTCCCGGAATAATTGTAAAACTTTTTAATTCAACTCCATAAAGACACTGAACAAAATGCATACAAAAAAAATTTTTCATTATAAGAACTATAACGTTAAAAATGATATTATAAAAATGGATGATTATAAAGACTCGCAATGGCGATTCAACTTTTCCTATTAAAATCATATTAATTCAACTATACTTATTGCGAATTAATCCTTTTATTTTAATAAGGTGGTAATTTTATAACATTTCATTTTTTTTGTATGAACATTTGTTCAATTCGTTTTTTTATTGCCTTTTAAAATCATAAAATTTTGAAATATTAAGATATTTAAATAACTATAAATATAAATATATATATAAATAATAAAGTAAATTTGAATTTATTTATTTAATTTTTAATATAACTATATTATTATTAATTGTTTTATATATTTAATTCGAAAAATATATTAAAAAGAAATAGAAAAACAATAAAAATAAAAAATACAGCGCGGTACACAATTCATTTTTATATTAAAATAATTAATTTTTTGAAACGATTTCTCTGCACATCGTTTTTTTCATAATTTGATTTTTTTTATTGTAAAAATTATATATATAGATATTATTAAAATATGTTGAATTTTTTTCTATACATACTCGCCGATCTTCTTTTTAAACTTTTATTAAATATATATATACAAACAATCAACAAACACTATATAAAATATATAAATTATTTTATTATATTTGCAATGTACGTATAATATTATATATAATATATTTATTGAAGTGTGAATTTGTGCAGCCATGGCGTACAGGTACATATTATAACTATATATATATATATATATATATATATATCTATACTAGATATAATGAGATATTTTACAGATAGTATATATAATATACCGTTTAAAGTAATTAAGAAAAGCACGTGATGATGAATCTATATATATCTTTATTTATTTATTGTGTGTATGTTTAAAAATTTATTAATGGTTCGCACACATTTCTATATAAATATATTTATATTTTATGCACATTTTATATATATAAGTAAATAAATACATATTTTTAATTCTATTTTATACGCATTGCACTTGTTTGTTATATAACTATATAGCGATATATTATTCATTTGTACTGTTCTATATATGTAGAAAATGAATTTATTTAAAGAAAAATTTGCTCTGTTTATATGGGTATGTGTTTGTGTTGGCAGAGTCTATATATACCGCACGATTGATGATGAAATAATGAAATGATTAATATATAAAAAGAAAACTGTTGGAAGATTTTTCCGCTTATTTTAAAAAAAAATGTTATAATCAAATTATATATAAATAAAAATTTGTTACAGTTATTTGAAATAGAGATATAATTTATTTTAATAAATTATATTGTTTTTGATCGCAAATATAAAAAAAAATGGAATGGATAAATTGTTTTGTGTATTTCAATTTTAATAAATCATTTATCGGAGTTATCAATTATAAAAAAAAATTAAAAAAAAAAGTGAAAATTATTAACTTTATTAACGCATTCCCTAAATATATAAGAATATTTAGCTATTTTTAAAATGTTTTTATAATTTTTAGAAATGATCAGTGTAAAGGTTCAAATCCATATATTAAAAAATATACCTTCTTATAGTTTATAGAACAAAACGTTCCACAACAAGATATTTATTGGCAAGAAAATTTGATGAAAATTTAAGGTTATTTTTAAATCGTTGTAATTTCCTAACTAGTTAATGATTAGACCGGCGATGGAAAGGAAATTAAAAGAGGAAAAATTGGATTAGGAAAAAAGATAAATTTCCAAATATGTTGGTTCGAAACGAGAGGTAATAGATAGATACAAAATATTGGTGTGTAGTTTGAAAATTTTTTGCAAGAGAAGCTATAATATACTCAGGAATTAATTTGCGAAAAATTCATTACAGATTTCGTTGGTATAATATTTATAAAATGAAGCTGACAGTCTATGATCCAATAATTCAATACAATTTGTATAGTTTCATTTGTGATCATCGAAAATTCATGTTTATAATACAGTTACTCATACACTGTATTTGTAGTAATTGGTGCACCGTTTCATATTTATTTATTTATTTATATTCCAACAATGTGCGTTCCTATAAACGTGCCCTAAAAACAGCAGTGATGATACCTGTAATGCTATTTTTGATTGATTTGATTTCATCTTTATATTATAATTACATGAGAATTATGTATCGGTTATATTATATAGGATATATTGGACAGTCGGATTCTTGGATTGTGGATTATTATTATAATGATTTAATTTCGTACTGATATTAAAAAGGTTTTGTCAACTTATCAGAGGCTATAGCGACAAAACGGAGTGATAATTCTATAATAATCATTTGTGGATAAATTAATCGCACGTTAAAATGTATATTCAATTCAACATTTTCCGTATAACTAGTGTAATGGCTCTTGACAATAATATAAAAATCCAATTGCTAAAGTATAATTAAATAACTAAAATAAAGCTCCGCTTTGAAAATGTGTGCTTATAAATAACTTATATAAGAACAACACATAATTTTTTACAATACAATATTTTATTTCTTTTTTTTTTCCAACCAATATCTATATCTACTCTATAAGAAGGTAATGTTTGTCCAGTATAAAAATATTTATATATAGTACGATATATTATATTGTAATGTGAATGTGATTGTTCGCCAGTATAACTGCAGAGATTAGTACGAGATACTATATATATATATATATTTTTAGGTATAGAGATATGTATATAAGTTTTAAACATACTATATAATGTGCCTTTAGCTAATTTTTTACCGCATCTTCTTATAAGAATTCATTCAAGTATTTATTTATGAAAAATTAAAATAAACGCTGTTATATTTATAGGTCAATGCACATAGAAGAGTAAGCATAAAAATGCGGTGTCAAATCGTCTAGAAGAGTGTTTGGTTAAATGTCCAATAACCACTCAACTAATCCTTTTAGAAATATTACTATAAAATGATGTTCTCCACTTTATAATATCCCAAATAAACCCGTCGAATTGTAAGAGAAGTAATAAGGAATGGATGAAATCAAAGATAATGTCGCGATACAATTTGTATGTGTATTTTTCATTCGAATATCTAAAATTTCAAGTCTATTGTCAAGGAACGAAACAGAACAATAAAGTATCTTTAAAAAAACCCTTTTTCGTTCTCTAAGGTAGTGGAAAAGAAAGCAGTGGGATTAGCAAAAATCCAATCGGCCGAGTAGTTTTAATATAGGAATAAGAAAAGTGAAAACAATCACAGGAAGTGAACGATTTAAAAAACTGATAAAATGCAGAGAAAATTAAAAAAACCCAACCGAAAGATAAAAGTAATTTAAAAAAAAAACCAATAAAACAACTAAACTAATAAGTAGCTTTAAATAATGTCACATTAATCGCATTGTGCATAAGTGCTTAAAAAAAAGAGTATCAACTTTTTTTTTATTTATATGTATGCACAGTCGAAATCGGTAAAGTACACATAAAAAAAACACACCCAACCTTTTTTACCGTTGTGTCAATTTATTTTTTAATTATTACATTAAAAATATGATTTTTCTTTTTGGTACATATGATTTTTTTGGTTTTAATTTTTTTTTATTTTTAATATACACGTTTATTATTTATTACTTTTTTTATATATTTATATAATAAATAAACACTTTTGTTTATATATATATAAAGCAAAAGCAACACAGCAGCATTAACTAAATAAAAAGCATATAAGTTTTAAAAAAAAATCATATATTTTTTACTTGTCGCGTTTAAACGCTAAAAAAAATTTTAATATTAATAATCATAACAATGGGCGAACTAATTTAGCGATTAATTTTTTTTTAACACTTTTTAATATAATTTATATAATTTAGGAAAATAAAATAAATAATTCGTGACAGAGTGGCGGTGCTATACAACAGTCAGATTTAATTAGTTTATTTTATAAATAGAAGTAGGCAAAAAATATTAAAGTTACAATTGAATTTTCCACTAAAATTTGATATTGTCTGTATATATATATTGAAAACATAGTAATTTGTCAACCATTTTATAGATACACCAAACTCTTCTCAATATAAATTTGAACCAATATAAAAATACAACTCAAAAGCTGAAATATCCAGTTATCTTTGGATTTTTATTGTTCTTTATCGGGGATCTTGGAAGATCATTCAAATTGCTAATAATCATCGCTATTATACGAGTCAATCCGTTCAAGAAAACGTTTCATTTAACAATTTTAGAGATTTCCACTGAAATGATTTATGATAAATCTAAAAACGATTGCATGAGAAATTTTTTTAAAGAAATCACTTTCAGCTGTACAATCTATAGTAATATTTCTGCTACAAATCCAACCAGCATATATTACTTATTACAAATTAATATACTCAAATTATTATACTCAAATTAAAATATCTATAACAAAACAAATTAAAAGATAAATATTTTAATTTATATAATTGAAAATTAAACATAAAATTATACGTAAAAGATTTATTGTTAAAGATTTATAGATACAAAACGAGATACAAAACAAAAAAGAAAAAAAAAGAAATTGAATAAATACAAATGTATAATAAATTACATATTATATATTTTATTTATTAATTTATTAAAACAAAATATTTTGAATTTCATTATATATATAATTAACAATTATTTATATATCCAATAATATATTTATTTAATTTTTAATTTTTTTTTCATAATTATTGTATAAATATAAACATATATTATTTATAATTTATTAAATATTAATAGAAAAAATATATATTTTTCTTTTAACATACAATTATACTTATATATATATATATATATATATTATATCTAAATAATTCACTTAATGAATTTAATTAGATATTAAAAAAAAATCAATTGTTTGTACTAATTTTTTTTTATAAGATTAATTTTGTATTTTTTTTTATTTACCACAAATAAATAATAATTTATATTCGATTTTATTATCAATTTGTATAAATATAAAAAAAAATGTTAGAAGTGAAATTACAATTATTTATATATTTATATAGAATAATATTAATTTTTTTTAAATAAGTTTTTAGAAGAGTTATAAAAAAAATATATAGAGAAATTATATTAAATATATTTTTATATTTGTACTATATTTAGAGATCATAAAAGGTATAAAAATAATATATAAGCAAAGTATAATAAGGTGTTTTATTATTATATCTATAAAATTGTATAAATGTATAACAACACAATAAGAGAAACTCTTTTCCATTCATTAAATATTAGATATATATATATTTTATTTTTTTTTACAAATACAATTATTTTAACAATAGTTTTATTTAACTTATTCTTTTATTTCGATGTATATATTATATTATTTATTTTTATTGTATATATATAATAATCAATTAAAGTTATATACAAATGAAATGAAAAATGCGGTATAATATTTTGCTGATGAGCGATTCTATATATTAATTTATTCTATTTTTAATAACGCGGCGATAAATGATGAATTATTGTCTGTTTAAAATTTAAATTCAAAATTGAAAAAAAAAAACTTTTACTTTATCATCAAAATGATTAGGTGTTTAATCGTTTTCTTAATGCGAACTTTTTAGACACTCTAGAGTGGTTTTAATAAACATGAATAATTTAAAAACAAAATTTAGAGTGATAGAGTGTTATATATATATATATATATACCTTATGTTGATGAAAATAAACCCACCGCAGAGGGTTGAAATTGGAAAAATTTCGTGTTTTTTAAATCAACATTTTTTTCTTTCTTCTAAAATGATCTATAAAAACTTTTAATTGTCTTTTCTGTTAAAAAAATTCAATTAAGAAAATTGAAAGAAACCGCACGTAATAAAAACCTATAATATTAAGTAAATCTAATATTAAATTAATAAAATATACAAAAATCAAAAATACTTTTCCAAACATAAGTATAAAAAAGAAAAAAAATTATATTCAATATATTTTATATCGAATATAGTATTTTTATAATTAAACCATCATTTTCTATATACATACATATATATTTACTTCGCATTATTAATTAACCTAAATTTCATTTTTTTTTATTAAATCTATCTAACAATTAATATATATTATACTAATAGAATAATTATATACCATTATTTACTTTTAGTCTGCGTATACTAAGAGGTATATAATTTATATTAACATACAATAGAATAATGAAAAAAAAAATTGTTTCATTTGTGTGTTTAATAATGCGGAAAATACCAATTGCGCGTATCTACTGAAATTGTTAAAGAGGTTTTCACTTTTTTTTTCTGCATTTTATTATTTAGAATTTTAACATTCCCCCAATAACAATATATTTTAATTTGATTTGATTTATATTAAAAATATGGAAAATACGTTAAATAAATTGATTTAGTATACTATATATATATATATATATATAATTATTTAAATATATATGCATTTACTAATATGCGCGTATTAATTATATTATTAATAATGTCATTATGGAAATATTAAATGATTTTTAAATAACAACTTTTAGCATACATTTACGGATTTACCGTATATCAATCATCCACAGTAGTTAGATAGTAACCATCGCACATATTTATAATCACTAACAATAATTGAATTGGAAATTTGATTTATCGAACAATATGCATTTACAGTTTTCTTTTTTTCCTTTGCATTATAAATTATATTATTCTCAAATTAAAATGGCAAGTATTTATTCTTTATTCAAGAATAGGTCAATTAAGATAAAATGCGTTTGTGAAATAAATTTCCAATAGCTTTTATCAATCCCCAAAAATGGAAAAATGGAAAAAATATTGATTCCACACAAATTAACATTACTTTACTTATATACGCGGGGCCTACAACTTATACAATTGGTTTTAGCGTCCAAAAACAGCATTTCCTCTAACCGGACATATATACCGCAATCTGGACACCCCAAGAAACCGAAGGTCCGATTCCACTTCATCTTTCCACTAGTCTTTCAATACTCTACCTGATTCCTTAGTTTTTCAATACTTCTCCTGATCCACCTGTGGCTGGCCGTTCAGCATACATTTGACGGTATACGATCGTCATCCATATACGCTCACCACATAACCAAACCTCCCCAAGCGACCAATATCTTGATAATCCGAACAATTTCATGGATTCGCCATACTTTTTACACAGTTCATGGTCGAATCGATTTGGCTTTGATTTGGTCCAATGATAAGGCACAATATTTCCTTTTCAATCCGCCCCATGACGCCGTTCGTTAGCCTCTGTGTCATGTACCAGTTTTTTAGAACCGTATAGGTGACAATTCGTCGTCGAACAACAAGGGTTTGATATAACCTTAATTTCAGTTTTTTACCTAATGAATCGAGAAGATAACATCTTTCTCAAACCATATGAAAGACCTTGTTTCCTATTGAATCAATTCGAGATTAAATATCATCGCAACAATATCATTTTCACTGTTTATATGCGACATCCAAGGTAAAAATAAACACATCCGCCGTTTCGTAGTTATTCTGAGGGCAAAATTGTTGATACGCTTTGATGTTGTCTTATAAACTTAACTTATTAATCTTTGGTGCGATCACATACTTATGATTTTTTCCTCATTTACCTTATCGTATCCCATTTCCGAAGCTTTGCGTTCCAACAATAGAAACCTTTCTTTTTATCGGTATCCGCATACTTTTACCCCCTACGTGAATATGTATTGGCATCGGCCGAGTAATTGAGCAAATGAGTTAAATATTATGGTGTTATAATGGTCGTCCTCGTTATATCATTTTCCAATATATAACATTGAAAAATAATTTAGCCAATTTAGATCACCTTGTTTTGTACTTTGTCAATGCGCCATCCGATTTGATACCTTTTTATTTTTACCTGTGATGACCTGAAACCAGTATTAATTTTGACGTGGCTTTCAATTTTTGTGGGGGAAACTGCAAATTTTTCCATTGTGAGCCATAATTTTTCCCGAATAACACAAATCAATAGATTGACATTTTACAGGTAATTATAAAGACTTTATATGGTTAAATTTTAGTGGTGAATAAAATCACTACATACGTGTTGAAATACGCGGGTTAATTTTTGTTATGTTGGTAAAGCTAATATTTAGATGAAATACCGACAGAAATAATGTATCTTGTATAATATTCTGAAAAATAGTGACTCATTGGATTAAAATTTTGATGTGTTATGATTTTAAATCCTGAATGAAACAAACAGAAGGTATACGAAACGTTTTTATGGGATTTTAGAATCTGAATTTTACAACGCATGCAGAAATAGAGTAATAGGAAACTGTGTGATTAGATTAGAGTTTAAACCAATTAACGATATCCGCAAAAGGTTAATTTATATCAGTACTTTTTGTAAATAAGTACTTGAAAATATTGAATTCGATTGAAAAAATTGTATAAAAAAAAAGAAATGTTTAATATTTCCAAAGAAATAAGGCTCAGTCAAAAATAAACAGAAATTAAAAAAACCACCACCACTAATTTCATATACGCAAACACATTCAGTGACCATAATTAAGAACCAAAATTCGTTATACGTTTTTGTTAAATCATCAAAAAGGATTATAGAATATAATATATTTGAAATATATATAGAGCTTAGAAAACGTACTCCAAAATTTATCAAATATATAATATAGTATTTAAATATATAGGTGTGTCAAAAAAAATAATATTTATACTCTTATATGAATGCGTTTATATATTTTTTACGTTTTAATGTGGGTCATTATCACATTATTAGGTTAAGAAGAAGACCGCAATTTAATTGATTCAATATGTTTGACTTTTTTGCTTTTAGAGAAATTTATAGAAATTCCAATATAAAAATTTCTTGTTTATCCTTTCCTTTCCACATACATTTGCGAGAATATCAATGATATGTAATATCATTTTCTTTATAACAAAAAATGTGGTTATTTGTTTGTGTTTGGCGACACCCAAATTATGTTTAATCCAAATAAAAAATTAAAAAATAAATCTAAAAATATATTGTCAAATAGTCAATCAAAACAAAACTTAACATATAAAAAATGTATTATGTACATAAAAAAATGTGATTTAAAAATAAGGCAAAATTGTGATTGTGTGAATTTTAATAAGATTTTTTTTTTTCATCTTTAATAAATTATAATATTATTTTAATCATCTTAAAAATATATTTTACTGTTCGCCATAATATACGCGATATTAATAAATATTTTTGCAAATATTATAATAACCAAAAAAAAAAAAAAAAACAATCGAAAGAAATAGGTCAACTTTAACATTCTCACGAGTTTCATTTTTTATAATTTTAAAAATTAAAAGAAAAAATATAAATATATATATATATAGATTACAATCAATCATCGCAAATCTGATCAGATTGATTTTATATATGGTATATATAAAGATATTTTTTGTTTTAATTCAATTTATAATCCATAATATTTAACTTAAAACAACTGAATTTTTTGATTTTTCTTTTCTTATTCAGTTTTTTTTTGTTTATTAAAAAAAATATATTAATTGTTTAAACGCGTTTAAGTTCATTGTTTTTATTGGTCTTAGCAATACAGAGAAAACAAATCTTTAAAAAAAAGAAATTAATTAACATTATAATAATATATTGATTGTTTTTAAAGGTTTATTTTGAAATGTAATTGTATTATAAAAAAGATCTTAATATAATTCATATTATACTATAGATAATTTTTTATTTTGAAATATTAAACCAAACACATATCATATGTTATTTTTTATATTAGAGGTTTTTTTTTTCTTTCTATAAGTATAATTATACAATTAAAATATTTCTTTAGAAATGTCAATAATGCTCGAGTTGGCTCGACACATGTATACATATATATATATATATATATATATATAAGATAAGATGGATATAAATAATATATTGCGTGTTTCTTATATATATATATATGTATGTTATATTTTTTCCTTACTTCGCATATATATCAAAAGATATATTTATTATTACTATGCTTTTGAACAAAATTTTTACTTAAACATTTTAAGTAATTGCTTTCACTAAATCAATGAAATATGAAAAAAAAAAAAATAAAGAAACAAGTTATAATTAATTGCAAATATGTCTATTATATATCAATATATACAATAATGTGATGATAGTGGTCGGTCTGAACGATATATATATATATATATATTTATATATATTACACAGTACAGTATATATATATATATGTATATAAATAATTGTGTCTGCTGAAACAATAATTGTGTGTATGAATTGGATGGATATAAATATTATTGCAAATTTCTATTATATATTATCTTCATATATACCTCGCTATATATGTAATTTATATATATATATATAGAGATACTAATTATTATTATAGCCATATTCATTAATTTTTTTTAGTATAATTGTTCTCTTTCAATATATATTTCTAACGAATAATAATGTATATATACATATACAATGTATAAAAAAAAGAAAAATTTTAAATTGCAATTTGTATACAATAAATAATTCCATATACAATATTCAATTAATTGCAAAAATGTTTCGAATTGTATTGTGTCACATTTTATTTTTTATTTTTTATTATTTTCCTCTGTCATATAGTACCTATATATATAATATGAATATAATGTAAATATAATACCCATATAAAATTAGCGAAATTATATGTACAAAAATATAATTGCTGTAAATTAACTCGCAATATACAATTCTCTGTGTATGAAAATGTAGATATAAATAAATATTATCGATAAAGTATTAATTATAAAAATGTACTTTTCCACATATAACAATTAATTTTTGCAGTATACAGAGAGATTTGCTATTAAAATAGACGAGCTTATCGAGATTAATATAATAAATATAATTAATATATATAGAAAAAATAGAATTTAAAATTATCAGTATATGTATGATTTTTTTTGTATTGTAATATTAATTATAAAATATAACTTTTACTACTTTTACCTACTCTACATCTTACAAAAAATATTTTCTCCAGAATACTTTTCAATTTCACCGATAGGGCTGAAAATTTGCATTCTTATACTTAAAGGAGTACTGAATCAGAATATCTATAGGTTTCAAACATATTCAACCATTGGTTTTTAAGTTATGACCGATTGGCAAACATTTCCAAAAAATTTGTCTATACTAAGCCCTTACAAAAAATTTGTTTTTTTCTCGAATAATCCCACTATGTCCGCACATATCCGCATTAACGTGACTTTGTTACCCTCTGACACAGTCTTCAGTATGCCTCTAGACAGTCGAATACTAGCTGCACTAGTCCATTTCTCGGGAGTTTGATAAAAATGTTATTAAATTTTGCCAAAAAAAAAAAAAAAAAATGGTTTTAAATTTTCAATAAAATTGATGGGTTGACTTGGAAAATGTATGAGTATTGACAGTTTTTATCAAATAATTGCACTTTAATATATGCATTTCTATATTAAATACTTTGAAATGTAATTTTTTTCTTGTAGAGAAATACCTTTCTATCGGTGGTCTAACCAGTTCAGATCGGTTAAGTGCGGTTCAGAAATTACAAATATTAAAATATGGGTATTGTATTTACAATAATTTGCAATTCTTATTTTTTTTTATTAAAAAATGAAAAATCGGGGAAAATTCATATTTGAATTTATTGGAGGAATGCTTCCTCCTCCGCATCGCCCTCCGCATTCAAATATGCAGATGTTAAATTTGGAAAATCTCGGAAAATTTATATGAAAACTATTAATAAATGATGTTATAAAAGACCTTTATTAATTTTGTTATGATTGTTCTATAAATATGCAACAAAATTTTTTAGTGCTCTTGGAAAATGTCCGAGTATTAGTAATATGATCATTTTTATTAAACGATTGTATTTTTTAATATAACTTTCTAATAAAACTATATCCCGTTGCAGTTTTTTATTAAAGAGCATAAAAATACTTTTCTTTCGGTGCGGTATAATCATTCAAATAGGGTTAGAAATTACAATAATTTTAATACGTCATAAGTGCCCCTTTTGCTCTGTGATTTTTTGACATTTGGTATGTAATAAACAGTTCATTTGTCCGGAAAATCCTATATATAATATTATTTTGTTTTATAGATAAAATATGTAAAAAAATTAAATCTTGTTTCAGATACGAAATCAAAATTTATATTCATTTTTCCTCTAAAAATTCTATATATATATATATATTTCTGTATATATAAATTATAGCTATTTGAGAACATAGTTGAATGTTTTCAATGACAATCCATATCATTCGTGAATATATACCTCTGCAAGGAATTCACTGTATATAAATATTTGGATTATAAATGAATTACACGCATCCATAATAAAAATCCATTAATGATGTTACTAAACTATATATATATATATATATATATTTATATATACGAAATACGATTAATTTTATATGAATGAATTGAGAATGCGAATTTGTGTATACTAACTATAAATAAAAATTTACTTATTATATATACAACAAAACATATATATTTATATTATAGTATATAATTGTTGTAGGTATGCACATTATTATATACAAATTAATGTTCAACTGTAAATGCAATATATATATAGAGTTATACACATTTTTATGTAATTGATTGAAAAAAATTAACTTTTATATAATATTTAATTACAAAATTTTCATGTATGTATATACAAAAATATATACAGCGACTCTATATATATACATATGTATTAACATATGTATATATAAATAAAGAGATAGCAGGTAAATATACTAATATATTGTTATTACTGTAATTCTATACTCAAAATATAGCATATAGCATCGGATCTATTAAAGTATAATCTTCATAAATCTGTTATTTAATATATCTGCAAATCGGAATATTAAACTATTTCTTATATATATATGCATGATATTCTTTTAATAAAAAAAATTTTTGATACCCGGCCCAATTGATAAATTATTAAAATGTTGTTGCGTTTGCGTATGAATTTTCAAGATGAATTTAATTGTGAAATAAAAAATTATGAAAACGTTTTGTAAAAATCACATGATTTGTGATTAACTTTACACATAAAAATACAATAAGTAAATAAATAATAATAAATGAAAATTGAGAATTGAGGGTTGATTGTATATCAAACGAATTTTTTTGAATTTACTATCACAATTAAAAAAAAATAATTACCCACGTTCGTTGTCTTTAAACCAAAAAAGAAAAAAAAAAACAAATAAAAATTATATTACAATAAGATAAAAATATAGTTGCAAAAATGCATTTGCAAAAGATAAGAATGCACATTTTTAAACACAATTTTTTATTTAAAGTTTTTTACCAATCCATAAATTGTTTTTTTTTTTGCTTAATATACACACTATACTACAACAAATTTTTTAATGAATCTTCTTAATAAATTTACGATCTTTCTTTTAATTCGAAAAACCAAAAAAAAAACAAAAAAAAAAAATTCGTTTATTTTTGGTAAGAAATAAAAAAACGCACGAAGCAAAAAGGTTAATGAATGTGATTTTTAATGTAAGATAAATTTATTTATGAAAAGAAAGAATTAAAAAAAAAATTACACATTAAATATACAATAAAAATAAAAATTACTTAAATTGACCAAACAAGTTTATATAATAATATTTATATTTATTATTTACATATGTATATATTGTAATATATAATAAATGTATATAATAAGATATGAAAAATTTATAGTTGATTATATCGCAGCATCGCCGCTTCTCCAGGTATATTATTATTATAATATTTGTGTGTAATACAAATACAAATATTATTATATAAAATACATTATATTTGTATGCCCTTTTTTTTTCTTTCTGTTTTGTGAAATTCTTTCACAGATTACATTGCATTATAATAAAATGTACAGTATATGTACTCGACATAATTGTATATAAATATATAAGCATACATAGTATTAATGTTATTATTATTTGCTGTATATAATATAGTTATAATCTGAATGCACAGTTATCAATATATTTTGTGTATATGAAAATAAAAAATGCGATTATATATCGAACGAAAGAAATGTATTGCAATATTAAATGATATATATAATATAGAGACAGAATTTTAATACAATGACGGTCCTAATGAAGGTACAATGGTAAAAATAATAAAACAAAGGTCCCTCACATTTCAAGCGCTTATTACATTCGTGAACGACCAACCGCGTAAAAGTAACAAATACTTCGTTTGGTGGTACGGCTAATTATTATTAATTATTATAATAAAAAAGTCTATGGCTGCAAAATTTTTCCTAATGAATTGGCCATAAATACATCATTTTTCACAACCGCGACAATTGGTTTTAGCGTCCCACAAAAACCACCTACCACCTTCTGTTGTTTTCTTATTTTGTTACTTTAACTTACCGTATTGTTGCTCTTTACGGTGTCGGTAATTACAACCAATCGCAATCGCATGATATTCAACTCTGAATTCGGTTTAAATAGTAACCAAAATGACACAAAACATATTATATGTTTTCGCAGTATAGGGTTCAAACATACCCAAAACCCCAAAATTTTGTAAGAATCTTAGGTTTGTATTTTTATCAACTACACCGCAAAGAGTCACATATGAATTTTCCATATAACGCGATATTCTAGTATATTCTAAAAGGTATATCAGCTTAAAAATATATTACTAAAACTATAAAACAAAATTTTCCGAAAAAGTTCAATTTTGTTTGAATTTTTTAAATTATATGGTTTTCCTTTTTAATTTTCGATTTTTTACTTTGTATCATTTTTGGAAACCAAAGTAAAATTCTGATATTTTGTATTGAAGAAAATTCATTTCATTGTTTCAAAAGATAAAATTCGAACCGTGTCTTCTGAAAAAATATTGTATTTGTATTTAGATCTTTTTGAATCAATGATCCGCTAATTTTCTTTTAGCAAATATCCGAAATTGATTGAATTTGCAAGTGAGTCAAAAACAGTGCGCGGAAGAGAAACTGTGGATGTAATTGGAAAAATTAACAGTTGGATTTAAAATCTTCTTTATATTTTCTATGGTATAATTAATGTATATTTTTAATCCTATATATACCTTTCAGAATAGAATATCTTATCGTATATCATTTGGATGGTCGAGATCCAATTGTCTATCGTCCCGCTACTGCATTATTTGAATCACTTCTATGGTTTGCCATATATATATATATATTAATATATACCATAGACATTAATATACCATAAAATTCTGTAATTTTTTATATGAATTCAGAATACATTTATATTATAAAACTGTATACGAAGATTTTATATGAAAAAATTATTTGAAAGTTATCAAATTAATAATCAGCAACATTTTTTATAAGAATTTTTATAAATAATTTATAATATTTTCTTCTAAATATGTCACCATTTTTAAATTTTTTCATATAAATAATATAATATACCGCGCCATATATATAATACTTTTATTTTCACTTCACTTTATTTGAAATTATAATAGGATAGATACCTATTATTATTAAATATATATATATATATATATATATATATAAGATACATTTGAAATTTAACATACAATTATTGCTGTTATAACTAAATATATATTTCTGTATACACAGGTTATAATCGTCATCGCAAATTATTATATGCGGTTATATATATCCGTATACGATAGATCTTGAAAGCACTTTCCATTCGTTCACATGAATATATATATTGAATTACATTTATAAGAAATGTATTATTATTAAAAAAAAATGTATTTGAAATTAAAAAAAAAAAAAAAACTTAAAAAGGGAGAGGCAATTTTTGTTTTATACTATACTAACATTAATATAAACTAACATATTTAATAAAAAAAACGCATCACAACTCGACTTTATCCCGTCCATTTGGAAATATGTTTACTACATCTTAATCTAATTTTTTGCATGTTTATAATTGCGCAAAAAAAAGGTCACATAAATTTTTTTATTTTTAATATATATATATATAATTGTAAATAGCGCTGTTTGGTAAAAAAAATTCAAAATTATCCATGGATATTGTGTTCTTTTGCGTGGGTGTAATTATTTATTTATTTTTTTTAAAAGCTTTACAAATACATTAAAAATATATGTTCATATATTTTAAAAGATAATTATAATATATATTATAATAATATAATAATCGATAATAATTGTCTATTATTTATTAAAAACAAAAAAAATTACTATTATAATATATATTATATTTAATATTATATGCTATTAAAAAATAATTTAGAAAGATATTAGCGTGTATAATATTATAAATTTTCTTATATAGATATATAGATTATTGATTGATTGTAATAATATATACATATATATTGCAAAAATTGAAAGTTGCATATATTAAAAAATATTTTTGTTTTTGTTTCAATGAACTAAATTTGAACATATATAATATGCGAAATTTATTTTTTATATACTTTCTCAACTCACATAAAGTAAAATAAATAAAAATTTTTATCATATATGATGTATATATCGAATCTGCGCCAATAAAAAATATTAATTCATTTTTTTATTGCTGTTTTTTATGTATAAATTGTAATTTTTTTATATAGATAATGCATTTTATTCATTTAACCATTTAAGGAGAAAAGTGTATAAATGAAATATAAATACAATTTTTTTTAGTATTTATTCATAATAGAATTCATTTTATTATCATTTGATTAATGCAAAGAATTGCAATCTTTTTTATTGAAATTTTACATAGAATTAAATTTGTCTCTCTGCAAAAAACATCGAAATGTCCGAAAATTTTGCAGAAATTCCTTTATAAGATTCCTATATTTTTTGTACCATTTAGTAGTTTTTTTTCAATTTGTAAAAAACATATAAATCATTTATTGTACATCCTTTTTTTTGTATTAATAATATAAATAATAAATCAATATAATTTCTGCCAAATTTATCTGTTAATAATAATTCATAATTATTTCCATTAATCTATATATTAATCATATCAAAATTTATTACATTATCGCATAGCTTATTATGTATTTATTATATATAAAATATAATAAATAATTTATTTATAAACGCGATACTTTTCATTAGGCAGTATAATATAATAAAGTGTTTATAAGAAATTTAAGGTGTGTTCGCAGTTAAAGAAATTATATTAAAAATATCTATATATATATTAAAATAATTCTTCTTGTATATATATTGTATAATAAATGGTGTTCAGGGTGTTTAAATTTTAATGGTATATATATTTTCACAAATATATTTCCTCTTATTTGAATTCATCATATAATATAAAAAAAAAAAATAAATTTTTCGCTATACAACCAACAATCTGGTTTTAGCGTCCAACAACAGCCTTCTGTTATTAGTTACTTAATTTGTGGCTTTTACGGTGTCGGTAATTAGCCGTACGACCAACCGCAAGCGGAATATACAACTCTGTGTTAAAATTCAGATTCGAAAAATAACCGAAAACACAAAACATATTTTATGCATTCATAAAATCATATAATATATATATATATATTTATTAAAAATATATAAAGTTGATAATAATGCTCTATATCATGCACGAAAATACGAAGGCATAGATGGACGTTCAACGTTAAGCTGTAATCTGATTTTTCTGGCCTTTTTACTAGTTTTTAGTAACTTGTTGGTATTTATTACATTTGTTATAAGAAACAATTTTTAACAGATAGTTGATAGAAAAAATACTTATATTGGTGTATGTTTCGTTCTGATGGAACAATGCGAAGTAAACATTTAGCATGTGTAACAAATTATCAGGTCATAGCTACACAAAACTCGTGTTAACATATTGTACATAAATTTTCAATTTTCTTATATGTGAAAAGAGGTAAATATGTTTCGTATAACAAATGTAATAAATAAATATGTTAATATTATGTACTACTTACGATTAGTGTTTTCAGTGTTCTTTAAATAATAGAAATCAATTCGTAATTTCAGAAACATTATTTATAAACCAATTCCATTTTTCGAGTTGTTTTAACGAATTCGTCTATGACCGCTTTGTGGAATTGTGGCTTAGATTTTAAATATTTCAATATTCAAAATGAAAATTGAAGTAATAACTTAAAAGATAAAAAAAGCTAATAAAATATGATTTTAGTATAGGACGAGCGACGATAATTAATTATGAAACTAAAAAATAAAATACGTCTAACAATAAATGAATAAATGTAAATAGAATTTTTTATTCAACACTATATTTTTAATTTTGCATAAAAAAATCACATCATCTGTTTGAATGAATAGAATAGAAAGAATGAATTTGGAGGAGAAATGAAATAAATAATAATGTTGTTCAAATAAAATTTGAACAATACCTGCCCATATATCGCGCTTATATACCTCCATATATTCGCATTTTCTGTGCTATATATGAAAGTATATAATCAGCGACACTACGATGATTGTTCAAACAATTCATTGAACACAAATTATAGTACATAGTAGATTAGTAGACGAAAGACGACACAGTGAAAGGGGAATTGTTTACGATTTTTTTTTATGCTGAATGCGAGTGTAGTACATAATGAAACCAAATATAAATATAAACAGTCAGGCAGTCAAGCATGCATATAGAAGTGTTGTTCAAGCAAATTTATGAACATCGGCACAGTATATAATATATATAAATACATATGATTTGGTATTTTAAATGTATTTAGCCCGTCTTCTATTTTTAATTCTAATGGTTTAAAGGAGAATTTTTACATATTATATTGTTCATTGTGTTTCTTGAACATCAGAGTATTTAATTGTATATTCTCAAATATTTGCTATATATCTATACAGTATGCCGAGAAAATACATGTTCACTTTTAATATTTTTATTGAATGGATGAATTAATGATTTAATTAAAATGTTAGGATATTATTAGGATGTTTTGGACGTTATTCTTGAGATTTCTAGGGCGTTCTAGAACACTTTGAACAATACTAGGATTCGTCCTTGCTCTATATATAACTACTTTTATGATTCTTCGATTATATTTCTTTATAAAATACGAAATACCCGGTCGTTTATTTATGTACATATAAAATATATCATACATCATCACATATTTATTATATAAAGATCATTAAGTTTATAATTTATTAATTTATTATTTAAAAATGAATTTACAATATATTTAACGTATATAAATCAATATAAAAATGAAAGATTATTATAATATACATATATATATATATATAATTATGTTCATTAATTTATATGCGTATATTTTTATATATATTTATATATAAATCAGAGGTAGATATATATTTGATAATAAATGATTTATAATAACTAAAAATACTTAATAGACTCTTTATGTGAACGATCTTGTATATTAAAACGATATAACTGGAATAATTTTGGATTGGTGGTCTTTTTAGTTCTTATACATTATATTTATGATATCATATCATATTAAGGTGCGTAATTGATGCGATAACACCCTATTTAATAAATCTAATGATTTAATTATAAACATATATGCGTATATGTGGAGGAAAACAACCATTCTCTAGATAGTAATGATGTTTAAATTGCTTTTTAAATGATTTCTATGTAAATGATATTTGTGTTGATTTTGATGAAAAATATCATGGGTTATATATGATTATTGATTAATTTATAAAGAAATGCAATTTAAATTCGTTCGTCTTTCATGATTTTTTATACAGATATTCAAAATTTACAATTGAAATTTGCGTTGAAAAAACCCGAATAAAATGTCTGTATATAACAACCCCTTGGATTTATAAATTGAATCGGCGTTATGGTGATAGAAAAAACAAAAAAATTCTAACAATTTAAAACTTTTTCCATTTTTCATCAATAGAAAAAAATTTTTTTTTATTTCAAATTAAAAATATTCATATAAAAATTACGAAAGAGTTTTTTTTTTCATAAGCGGCGAACCTTTTTTTTTAATTAATTTTTTACTTGGAAAGCTCAGTTTCATATCTTTTTCGGTGTATTTAAAAAATTTTATTTCAAGATTTTATTGTATCTTACCACGGTTATATAATGATATAATGATACGGAAAAGAAACAAAAGAAAGATTTTTATCAAAGAAAAATCCTATAGAACTTTCATTATGGTATAAATGATAAATATAGCTTGTTATTCAATTCAAATAGTTACGACTTTCATATCCTTTTATATATCAAAAAAAAACCTTCCAAATAATATCTTTAATAATTTTAGCAAAAATTAACGTTTCTATTAAACGTCGTATATATATTATACGAATACATATAAGTAAAATATTTAAGTCACATGTATTATATAATATAAATTGTCTGTATATATAAAATAAAGGTATTTTTATATTGAGACATTTTAGTTAATTCTTTATAAACATTTACACGACATTTTCTTATTACACATATTTATATTTGTTTGTATATATATAATAAATAATAGTAATAATAATAATAATATTATAGCATAATAAAAAAAAACAACCTGTTCCAGTATGTTAAGCATAACCATCATATATAATAAATTTAAGTCATATCAAAAAAAGAAAAAAAATTAATAAATATATATAATAAAAGATAATAAAACAAAATAAATATATATATATATTTAAATAAATAAATTGTATTAAATTTTATAACTATTGTATTGCATTTTGCAATTGCTATTATATTCATATAAAAATAGAAATGTGTGTATATGTTGCACATACAAAATAAAAACACTAATTTTTCATTTAAAAAACTAAAAAAAATGCATATATGCATAAAAGTTTTATTTTGTTACCTATATATATATTTCAAAACCGGGAAAAAATAAAATTGTTATACCAAACTATTTTATAAATAACTTTGTTTATACATTGTTTTATTCTATGTTAGAATATAAATTTAAAAATTATGAATATATTAAATTTATTTGCTTGTTTTTTTCTCAAAAAAAAAAAAATAAAAACAAATGCATTTTCTTATATCGCAACTTTAAAACATATATATATATATATATATATACCTTTTGAAGTTGCAATGTAACTCTTTGAACTCTTTGTGAATGTACCTGTAATTTATATATAAATTTTCTATATAGAGAAATTAATTCAGAAAAACAAAATATATAGTTCCATATATTCTCTATATATAAATAAATAAGGCATAAAAATGCATAAAGCAGAACCGAAATTCTTATATATTATTTCAAAGCTAAATAAATTATATTGTTATGTATATTTTTGAAAATATTTTAAATACTATAATAGATTTGATTACCATATTTTGATTATATTATTAAGGTTATTTTTTGTTTTTGTAAAATCACATGTGAAGGATTTATTTAGTAATATTACATAATATCTATCTATGGATTATATTTTATATCTTACATTTAAATCAATATAATATCATGAATATATAACATACACTCAAAATAAAATTTTTTACAAAAATGTTTGCCACAACCATTTAATTTTTGATGCAAAAGGTTCTTGTTTACCACAATACTATGTTGTTTGTATTAAATATTAATAGGTTGCTGTAAAATATATTCATGTTCTCACAAACATTTCTACTTTAACCGTATGCCAACCATAAAGACAATATTGTAAATTTTGTCACAAACATGATTTATGGTTGCAACAAAAGTATAATTAATTATAATAAAAGAGCGAATTTTTACTACAACAATTAATTCAATTTTAAGTTTTGATAAACATAATTTCATTTGTACTAAAAATTTCATTTTTATCACAAAACCAACAATGTTTTATTGCAAACAAGAATATGTTTGTTGTAAAAGCTATATTGATTGAATGATTGCAATCGTCAAATTTGTGGGAATCTGATTAGCGGTATGAGTAAATTCAGCAGTAATTTGTATTGTGTTGAAGAGAAACTTATGGATTTTGTTAAGTAAAATGAAATACAAAAATACAATACGGTAAATGGTAATAATCGGCTTCGGCAGTTGTGTTTGTGATTTTGTGTGACTTAGATCGTATATATATATATTCAGTCTTTGAACATATATTTTTTTTAGTATAACATTTTTTTAATATTTTTCTTATATTCAGTTTTTGGTAATAATTAAAAAAAAATATATGAATAAAAAAATCGTGTAATTTCGTTCCTAATGCTATATTGATTGTGGCAAACATATTCTTGGTTGTGGCAAACATTGTATTGTTATCATAACCATTTTCATGTTTGCAGTAACTTAAGCTTAACAGTTTCCATAACCGGAATTGAGTTTTTTTCAAAATTATGCAATATTTCAACCCAACGAAAAATAATTAACTAAAAAAGATGACAAAGATGACATATTTTTAAAAAAGATGACAAATAGATGACTGTTTTTTTAAAGATGACAGAGAGCTGAAATAGATGATTGTCATCCGTAAAAGATGACACATGGCTGGCTTAAGTAACTCTATTATTGCTTACAACAAACATATACTTTTGTTGTCAACAAAATTAATATATGTTGTAATAACAATAAATTAATGGTTGCTGAATTTCATGGTTGTGGCAATCATTTTGTGTTTTGAGTGTATATGTAAATTATTCTATGAAATGTTATGTGATGACGATGAATGAATTTGCACAGTCCAATAACTTTTTTTCTTTCTTATAAATTATCTCTTTATTATCTATATATAATCCTATTGTTAATCAATTAATGTTCATACATTTATACATTCAATTATGCACTTTACTTAAACAATCCAAAAAAAAAACAGTTGTTTCTGTCTAGTCACTAAATAAAAATATAAACAATTTTGTATTAAATAGATTAACCATAATATATATGTATATAAGATAGATAGTTTTAGATATATAATAAATCTAGATGTTGATTCACATGCAACAATTTGCAACAATGTTGTTCTTCATTTCTTTCTAATATACGCGATCATATATATATCCATATAAGAGAATTTTTTTTCTTTAACATCAAATCTCACATATAGATGTGAAATACATCTCTAAAACAATGTATTGCTGATGTGTACTGCTGAATTGCAATTTCTATCTATATAAAACATGTCATTTATACTTATAGATAAAAATGTTTTTTGTTTCTTATTATATTATTATAATTATATCAAAACAATTTATAAAATGGATATGCAGAAATACAGAAAATTATTATTATATCTTATTTATATTTGAAAAAATCATTTTGACTTTTTGAGATAAAATTTATTGCGAAATATACAAATTATTGTTAAAAAAATTATTCTCTGATGAATTAATCGAATTATTATACAAAAAAATAAAAGAAGAAACATTTTTGATTGAAATATTTTATTATTGAAGAATCGTATTTAAGATAAAGACTAAATTATTGATCTTTAAATCGGAATATAGAAACAAAAGGCAGTATTTAATAAGATTTATTTATTATTATTATTCTGAAGATAGATTTTAAAAGTATTTTTATTTAAATATAATGTAACTTAATGTAAGATAATAAAAACTTTTTCTTGTTTTTAATTTAAAAATTCGATTTTTTATACAATACTACCAATTTTTGTTCACTTTCATATTCAAAAAATCAACAATAAATGATTCTTATAATATTTGGTTTTTTCTTTGTGGGTCATTTAATGTTTGCTTTTTTTTATAGGTCATTTAAGTTTACATTTCGCAAAATTGTCGCATTTTAACCAAAATTAAGTTATTAACCAAATATTTGTAATAATAATTTTAAATCTATAAAATGCTCTGTGTATTTTAATAAAATCAATTCGAATTTATATATATGAAAATAAATATAAATACTTTGCATGATTGGTAATAAATTCATTAAAGTTTTTTTTACAAAATATCACCGCATATAGTGTATTATTTTAATTGTTTTTAAATATATACGACGCAACACCAAAAAGTACATTTTGCCGGTGAATTAAAAATTGTATTAATAATAAATAAATAATAATTTTTGTATATATGGCAAACAATTTTTGTTTAACTAATTAATAAATTAGCATATATTATACATATAAAAATTCACATACAACAAAAGACAGAATAAATTCATTATATTAATATATATATTTTATGCATTGTATATACTTATATAGATATGAAATGCGATGATGAATAATATTATAACCGGGTTGATGTTGGTATAATAAATTCAACGTTGGAATTTCTGATAAATTTTTACTTTTTTTTCTTTCTTTTATATATATATGCGATGATTCAAAAACTTAAAATTTTTTATATACATGATGAATAGTATTGTATTGTGTAAATTCACCTTTCTTGAAAGCTTCTTGTAAATAAATAACTTATTGTATTTATATCACATTTATAATTTATATATTAAAAATAAAATTTATGTACTCTGTCAATTTTGTTATTTATATTTGTATTTATTTGTATAAAATTTGCAAATGGTCAATAACTTTCATTTATCCTATATATATAGTTTTTTTGGTGTTATTTTAAATTATTTTATGGATTTTATCTTTATATGTTTTTCTTCTCCTTCTTCTTCTTGAATCAATATTAATGCGTATATTATAATTTTTATAAATTTCAGGTGTTTATTATTATTTATATTATTATATATAATAATATGGGTATTATATTGTCTAGACTAGATCAATTTTTTTTTCATGTATTTTTAATGAACATATGAATCATTTTTTTTGAATTATGATTATTATTATTATAATAATGATTAATATATTATAAATTTATAACTTATTTTATAAATTTAATTTATAATATATAAGTGGACGGTTTTGATGAGAGAGTAAAAAATATATAAATCTTTTGATGCAATTTATTTATTTATTTCGAAATATTTTGGGATGTATATTGAACAATAAATATGGTCGATTATGATAATATTTATTTTGTAAATGAGGTCAATTTGATCATTATATTATTAAATCATTATGATTTCTGATAATAATATAACTGTCTAATGAATCTCAAAATTATTATGAATCGACTAATGATCTTAAAATAAAAAAAACTAACAAATTATATTGTATTAAATTTTGATTATTGAATTTTGTAATTTTTTTGAGAAAACTTCGATTAAAATTAAAATCTTATATTAAAGAAACCGAATTTAATGCTTTTTTGTTGTCCTTTTTTCGTTTTTATTTTCTCTAGATTATAGAGATTATGATGAACTATATTAGAATTATAAAAGAAAAGAACCAAATATATTCTGATGTTCAATTTCTACGATTTCTATATAAAATTGATTACCCTAATATTTTTATTTTCATTTCATCTTAAACTTTTCTTATATAGTAATTTCATCTTATATGGATAAAATTTAAACATTAATTAATACTTTTTTTTTGGATTCATATACAAAATAATAGATTATTAATTAATCATACAATTTAACGAGCCATGTGTTAAATATTAGTGAAAATATATATATTTATAAACACTCTCTCTATAACTATATACATACAATTAACGTTTTAAAATTCAATTTTAAATTATAAAAGTAAAAAAATATGTAATTAACTGATTATTTTTATAACACTTTAATTATTATATACTCTATATATAACATATGTATATAATGTTATAATATGTGGATTTTTTTTTGAGTTGTGAATAATATAATTAATAATTTTTAACTATATATATATATATATATAGAGAGGTTTATTAAAAGTAGGTTACATTTTTATTATATACCTCTAATACTCGATATGTTTATATAAATACAGCATATAGGTTTTTTTGTACAGCATAATGTAAAAAAAATGAAACAGCTCGCGCATTGATCAATCGCAAAATATATTGTATATAATATGTATTACATATACTTAAGAAAAAGTTATTGTTATTGATATATACAAAATAAACACAAATAATTATTGATAAGTATGTATATCAATTTTAGTAAAGTAGTAGTATTTTTGTAAAAATTCATAATTTTTTCATAAATTTGTTGAATATACCTTTGTTATATATTAATAAATTATAATTCCATTTCGCGCAGGTAAATGAAATGTGAATGCGATGTATTAAAATATACGAAAATAAATCGAATGAAGTATATACACCATTTTAATATATGGAATGGAAAGTGAAAATGTAGATACAAAACTCTATGTTATATAATTTCACCTGCGCGTTCTTTTATATTATTAATAATAATAATATATGTTATTTATTTATATATTAAATTAACATAATAAATACAAAAACTACGAATTTTTACTTAAAAAAAAAACATATAAATAAATAAATATAATTTGCAAATTACTACAAATATGTCGTCTTTATTATTACGATATTTTATACTTCTTATATAGTACGTGTGGTTGTATAACAATAATAATATTAATAATAATAAGACTATATATAATGATGAGTAATAATCTTACATGGTTGATAATAAAAGCAGACAATTTTACATAACAACATTATATTAATATAGTGTTTATTTGTTTATCAATATGACGTGGGTGGATTTTTTTTTATTTTATGTATAAAATTTCATCTTTTTCATTAATTTTAACTCTGTGTTATAGATAATTTTTATATTTAATTTATTGCAACAAAATAAGTTATAATCCTTCTTATTGATTTTTGTATTTATATATACCTTATTGTTCTATATCTAAACAGATATATTTGTTTTGTTCGTTGCGACAGAATCGGGTTAGCACTTGATGTGGAAAACCCCAGAATTCTATTGCCGTGCGTCAAAATAACATAATCAGGCGATGAACAAGGATTTAAGGGATTTTGAATGGCGAATAATTTTAATCATATAAATAAAAAAAAAAAAAATTTTTCGCTATACAACCAACAATCTGGTTTTAGCGTCCAACAACAGCCTTCTGTTGTTAGTTTCTTAATTTGTGTCTTTTACGGTGTCGGTAATTAGCCGTACGACCAACCGCAAGCGGAAAATACAACTCTGTGTTAAAATTCAGATTCGAAAAATAACCGAAAACACAAAACATATTTTATGCATTCAGTAGGATTCGAACCCGGGACCCCAAATTACGTTTCGTTAGAATTTTAGGTTGGCATTTTTAACATCTACGCACCACAGAGTTATATTTCATAATATATGGATACAAATTATGAAATTGTGAAAATAAAATTGAACATATGAGAGAAAGAAAAACTTAAAGCAAAAAGAAAAAATACCTCATATGCGATTTCAAACAATTGTTCAAATTAGGTGAATGAATCTTTAGAAAAGAAGAACTTAACATATTGATAGTCATTTAAGAACGGGTAAATAATAGATTTGGGAGATTTTTCCAAAGCCTTTTTGGAAAAAAATATTGACAAATGCGAGGAGGTTAGTTATTAAATAAAAAATTTTTGTATTTCTATTTAATTTATAGAAATATTTTTTAAAATCACGTAATTTTTTTACTAACATAAAAATAAAAAAAATCACTTTTATTTATAATAATAATAATAATAATAATAATAATAAATACTTTTAATTTCAATTTTTAAAGTAAAAGTAAATTTTTTATATATATATATTTATGATAAATAATTTATTTACCTAAATAAAGAAATATTATTATAATATACGTGCGTATAAAATAATAACGTATTATCGTATTGTAATATAAAATATATATAAGAATGCGAATATGCGAAACATTTTAATTCCAGAAATTTTTCATAAATATACACATTGAAAATATAGTAGCGCGTATCTTAAATAAATATATAATAATAATGTATATATAATTTATGTAATTTTTCATAAAAATATTTCAATAGAGACAACCTTTACAAAAAATAAAAAAAACTTATATTACAATAGAGACAATTATTATTATTATTATTATTATTATTATTATATTATATTAATAATAATTGTTTTTAATATTTTTCCTTTATTATAATTTTGTGTTAAATTGACTGTAATATATATATATATATAAATAATAGTTCTTTTTGTATACTTAAAAACATATTACTTTGATTTATTTAAATACGAAAAAAATTAATAACTTATAGGTCTTTTTTTGCTATATAGCAAAGTGTGGATCTACACTTTTATGAATTAAATGTTTTTTGTTAACAACAATTGTGTATTTACTATACTATTATTAAATTATATTATTATTATGATTTTTTTATGCGTGTATTACCTCTGTGATATATATATTGTTATAAAATATTAAAATATATGATAAAAATATAAAATTTTTTAATTTGAAAATGTTGAAATAAAAATTCTATATAAAAATTACATTTATATATATATATATATAATTTGGATGATGAAACAATGGTAATTATTTTATAATAAAAATGATAAATATAAGCATCTATTATTATTATTATTATATGTTTATAAAGTCATAACTCTATAGGGTAATTTTTCTGTATTCTTAATATATTTTTATTTTTATTTTTTGTAAAAGTCATTGAACATTAATTATTCTATAAAAAAACCTTAATTTTTGCAAAAAAAAATTAATTTTTTTTATTTCGTATTTATAATACGCTATATAACTTATGGTTATAAGGACATAAGTAATCGCGCGGTAATGATTTTTTATAAAACGTTTTTGGGTTTTTTTTTTTAAAATAATTGTATATTTTCACAATTTTTCTATGTGGTATAAAAAATTCGTTTATTGAATTGTTTAAAATTAGCTATAATATGGTAAAAATATCACAGGAAATTCATATCCTTTGTGCGAATGTGATAAAAATTTTCTTTTGTTTTTTTTTTAAACTTGCTTATTAACAATTGAAATATTTATAGTCAATATAATTTTGTTTATCAGATCTTTCTTTCTCACGTATTCATTTCGAAGGGTAACCTTTCCAACGTATGAATTGTTTTCTATTAGTGAATTTATAAAATTCAATCAATATATTTGAAATTGATAAATAATAAAGAATCGCCCTTTAAAATTTTAAATTTAAGTGTTAACGATGGTAATATAAATTATTTATTATACTTATAAAACCCTTTTGGTAAATGTTGATTGGTGGTTTTAGATTAGATAATTTATATATCAATCATATACTCATCACTTTATCAGTGTGTTGTTTGTCAATACGTTCGGATGCTTTACTAACCCTTTATCATTTACTATGTTGAGATTATTTATAAATCGTTATCGTTTTCATTATTTTGTTCATGTCACGTTGGATAATTCCATTTTTTCATTGTGTTTCTATATTGCTGCTGTTATCCATCTAAGAGGGTTTTGCACATCAGATTAGAGTATTTTCAACATCAAACTTATAGAACTTGAGCTTTATATTTAAGTGTTAACGATTATATTATAAACTATATTAATTATTTTATCGCATTTTTGGTAAGCGTTTTGTTTAGTTTTTAGATAATTTATAGACGAACCATATACTATAATCACTTCATCAGTAAGTTATTTGCCAATACGTTCGAATGGTTTACTACGTTGAGATTATTCATCAATCCTTATCGTTGTCATTACTTGTTCATATTACCTTGGATATCATTTTTCATTTATGGTGGTGTTATCCATCTTATAGGATTTTCAGGACATCGAATATCCATGTTATTTAATTTTTAACTGGAATTGCTGCAATTGTTTCAATATACGATATGTGCTCAAATAGATTTTCAAATAGAATTGATAATGTAGAGAAATTTGCTATTCTGTTTTCAAAACAAATTGATTTGGGATAATTTTTCAGTTTTTTGATTTATTGTTCTTCACGCGCTTCTGTAATCCAGGTCTATAATCTGAGAGATTGACATTTTTGATAACAAACTACTTATTTATGTGGATAACAGTTTTAACTTTAACAAGTCACCTTTTACATAATGAATAATTCGTCCAATGTGCCATAAAGTATATTATTATTAGCGTTACGTGATACATTTTGTATAAAACTGACCTAAAATTGGTATTCTAAAATCGAATTTTTCTAACAAACTCCAAAGATATAGTTTTCTTTTTACCTGCCATCAATCTTAAGAAGACCACCTTGAAATTACCTTTCTATAATACTAAATACCTTATCTGAACTGCTTCGCTTTCATTTTATTATTTCCATAATAATTTACAATAACCATTATTATACACAAAATAAAATGATATTAAACTTAAAAATCAACTTGAAATTGTTTTGGAAAATCCATCTAGATGAAAGCAAATATATATAATAAGAGATTGTTTTGCATACAAAAATCCTATTTTACCACATATTATATTAACACATATACAGAGTTGTGTTAAAGTATATAATTAATTATATTGAGTTAAGACATATATATATATATATATATATATATATAATTGTTAAATGCAATGTGATTTTCTTTTAATTATTTTTTTTAAATTATAAACGCATATCACACATCAATGATCGCATATTGCACGCACGTATATATAGATTAATGTGCATATAGAATAAATATCTATAACAATGATTAAATTAGATATAAATGTCACCTTTTTATTTATATATATTTAATCTTACTTTATGTGTAAAACAAAAAAAAAAGTATAACTATATCTCGCACGCAAACGAGTCTCTATATAAATATATATCGCTGTGTATATATGAAATAAGATAAAAAAAAGAAATTAAATGAAATCAAAGCGCAAAAAAAAAAAATAGAAATATTATTATTATTATATATATATAGAAATTGAAAAATATAATTAGAGTAAAATAAGATATGCAATGCATTATTATTATATCGTATTGTGGTGTATTGTGTATATGTATAAAACTAATTGCATTATTTTTTGTCTTTATATTATATTTTATATTCGCATTTTTTATATTTGTATATAGTATATAAAAATATACATTATTTGCTTTTCTTTTCCATTTATAATAAAACACTTTTTTCCTATACTTAAAACACTTTAGTGTATAATTTTTTTATTTTATATTTACCTTTACCACCGCACATAAAATAATAAACTAAAATTAGCCTTTTCTGTATATAATCGCAAAAATAAAACATATATTAAAACGCGAATATAAATAATTCAAATATAGCATAAGAAGCATAAGAGAAATTAATAAAAGCAAAAACACTTATAAGAATAATATACAATTTTTTTTTAATGTATAATATATAAAAATATTGAATAAAAATTAGTGCACAAATAAAATATAAATGAAAATAATTAAACTCTATATTATATACCAATATATAAATCAAATATATGGGCATAAATAATATATTTACTAAAGTATTTAAGATTTTTTTTGCTTTTAATTTGTTTCTATACTCTATACATGAATATTATTTCTATTGACATATATTTTTTTCGAATGAATAAATAACTAGAACGTTAAATTGGAACATTTTTCTTCTATAATATAAACTATAAATAAACACTTCTATCTATCTATCTATATATATCATTAATAAATACTTAAAAATGTATATACTTACTTACATATATCATGTATCAGCTGCTTTTGGTGTAAAAATAAATAATGAACTTATTCATTAAAAAATATAAATAGATAGATTGTTAGATAGATGTATTATAAGAAAGATATACATAAATATATCAACATTATACAAAGTAATATTACTTTGAACGATATTTAAACATTGTTATATATTATATTTGTTTTTGGTACAATCTCATATACAAGTACATATATATTTAAAGCAATAAGTTTATTATATACACACGCAATATATTTAATACATATCAGACAAATAATGTATATAGAAAAAAATGTATATAATGTATATAGACTCGACGTGCTATTAAACAAAAGGTAAAATTTATGTTTGTTACGCAAAATTCTTTTATTTGTTTTTCATATGCAATATTATTAATATTACAGATAATTTCAGTTTTCTCTTTTTCTGTATATTTTATATTAATCAATATATGTATATGATAATTTTTTTTGGCAGTATATTTTCATGCGGTGATATTGTTTTTATGAGTATTTATTCCTTCTGGATGTATATATACAAAATATTTCACTAAAGTTTATTTCCCATAAACGAAATATATTTGGGGCAAACGAAGATGGGGCCGGTATTTTTTGGGAATCGCCGAAAACTATTCGATACATTTGTAAAAATTAAATACAATTTCTATTCTGAATAAAATCATCAAAAAAAAAAAAAGAAAGTGCAGAGTAAGAAAAACTTTTTATAAGAAAAAACTATAGGTGCGCCTTTTCTATATAATATAATCAAATGCAATCAGCTAATGCGGTAAAAATGTAATTGAAATGTGTCTTTCCAAATGGGCTAAAATATAGGAGTATATAATTAATAAATGAATTTAAAACCAGTGATTAAATTTTTTTATTGCGCTATACTCTATATATTATTTAAGCCGCAGTTGCCTTTAATGTTCTAAAACGGGTCTGATTGTTTAAATTATGCAAAGAAAAATGACAGTTTAAGGCAAAAATTCGGGTTGTAATTACAAAAAATAGAAAAATATCGATTTGCCAGAAAAATTTAGTTCGGTGCACGACGAAAATTTTTTTTATAAATCAGCTAATTAGATATGTGTCATTCAGAATATCCTATCCTCTTGAAGATCTCTGACTAACAATTTCCCAATTCCGTCTCCGTATGTGATATGTGATCGTAAATTTATGGTGTACGTTCTCATATTTTGATATATATATATATATATAAGCTACGACGAAATATTATACAAATAATGAAGTCTGTATATAAATATATGTATATTCAAACATGTATAAATAATAAAATTTGAGAAATTTAATCTATATACACATAATAAATATTACCATTCCTATATATATATATATGAAATTTGATCTTGACAATGTTTAAAACAATTAATAATTAAAATCTACAAATAGAATGGCACAAACAATACAGTGAAGAAACTGAGCACAAAGGCCACTGGACAAAACAGATAAATAACAAACAACCCCTAAAAACTCCATGGTTTTCAAAAACCTCCATGAATGCTGCTGACACGAAGACCATAAATCGCATACGAACGGGGCACACATACGATAAAAAGTTCCTAAAAACAATTAAAATAATAAACGACTCCAAATGCGACACATGCGATTATGAAGACACATTCGAACACATAATTATCCACTGCCAAAAATATAACTCAATACGAAACAATTACCCGACAATAAATAATAAACAAGACTTGAAAACCACATTACAACACAATAGCCCTCAAATATACTCAGAAATAATATCATACTTAAAACACATCCAAATCAAAATTTAAAAAATAAAAATAGTACACCAACCAAGTAAGAACCCACAAATCAACACACTCCTTATGGTGCACGTCGCCGGGAGTTTAATCAATAATAAAAATAAAAAAATAAAAAATAAATTAAAATCTAATATTACTATATACATCTGTTAAATTCGACGTTATTTAACACATGACACGATATATTTAATGACCGTGCGTGCCATACTTTAAATAGTAAATAAAAACCTTAATTTTCTATTCGGTTTAAATTTTGTTTTTATTTTCTGCGGTTAATCATAAAATTTTTAATAAATTTCTTTATAATATTATTATTATAGTTATGATTAAACGAAAGTGAAATATTTTTATGTATAAAAAATTAAGCTCCCCATAGGGATTTATTAATTTAACGACGCGTTTTTGCTTTCGACATTCAAACATTTTTCTTTTATTATGGTTGATGAGATTTTTTGTCACACGGTTTCGTTAATTATGTATGATTAAGAATACCAATCAAATAGGGAAAAATATGCATAAGTATGTGAATTTCAGTAGCCATATTTTCTAAAACAATATTGCAATATTTTCGGTAAAAACCGAACTTTGGAATTTTCTTTTACATGAACTTAACGAAAATGTTCCAATATTGTGTTTTGTATTGTGTTTAAAAATATAAAATTTTAAAATGTTAACGTCAATTTGATTAAATTAAATTCAATTGGCAAAATTCATGCGTGTAGGAAGGCATATAAATAACGATATTTTATTATATGTAAAGGAAATTTCGCGTTATTGTATATATATATACTTTGTGTATTATAATTTTATCTCACACGAATTTTAATTTATTAATCCCGCGATATTATATTAAATATAAGAAGTTGTTAAAAAAAATGCATTATAAATTAAATCTCATATATGAATATGTTCCATATCACATATATTTTTAAATTATATATACTTTATTATATTCCGAATACACCTTCTTCCAAATTTTTTAATAAATATCCAGATATATAATAAATATTTATACATTTTTGCAAAACAAAATAAATCGAACCACACCACATTTTTTTGTTCTTATTCGTCTTCTTTTAAATTATATATAAAGAAAGTTTATAGGGCGGAAATTTCATTTCTTTTTTAAACAAAATAAAGTAAATTTTAAGAAAACCAAAAAAAAAATAAAACAATTCAAGCAGCATGTAATATAAATAATGTTCTCATTCAGATTTTTTTTTGCTTTTTGCTTTGTATATATTTAATAAATGAAAAAGAAATGTTAAAAATTATATATTTATTAATTTTATTTTTGTTTATTAACTTTTTTACACACATTTCTACCATATGTATTTACAGAATAAAAATGTATTAAAATTAAAATTTATATAAAGATATGTATTTGTGTATATGTAAATTTATGAGATTGCCTTCAAACAATCAAAAACTGTTTTTTTTTATTTATAATATATTATTAGTTCTACATAAAGAATCGAAAGATTTCAAGAAAAAAAAATTATATTAATTTATTGTTTAGTACATTGTATTTTGTTCTTCTTTTTTATTTTTTTTATTTTTTTATTGGCTTCTTCCTCTGCGTCTGATATATTTTTTTTAATATACTTATATTGTATGAAATTAAAAAAGAAAAAGTTTTTGGGTTTAATGCTTGATTTGTTCTAGATGATGATGTATGTGTGGTATGTAATTTTTACATATATGCATGTTTTATAAATGTTTACAAACATCATATATGATGAATATTATAAAATATATTCGGACGGTTTTTTTGTTTATATAAAAACCAAAAAAATTTAACCACAGGTATTTTTTTTATAAATATCATCTAATTTCTTGTGTTATTTGCATATATATTTTTTGTATATACACACATTTTATTATTTATGGGATGAGTTTTTTTTAATTTCTTAATTTTATTAATAACTGAATCAGTTGTTGTTAATTTTACATATAAATTTAATTTTTTTTAAATTGTAATGTTTGTTGCAATGTTTTTTTTTTTGGTTATATAAAGAAAAGTAATGAAATTAATTTAATTTATACACATAAATTCTTTAAAGTTGCCCTCTGTGAATAAATTTATATTAATATATTGATTGTTATGTATATATATGATTTATATATAACTGCGAATTTAAAGTTTAATTTATTATTTTTTTATATTGTATAAATATTAATACATTATACTATATTTGGTGTATGTTCTGAATTGAAAAAAAAAAACATTATTAAAATTAAAATGTATATATATTAAAATGTAATTGTTGTAAATTTCTGAATTTATATATCACAAATAACTTATATATATTAAATTATTTTTATGTTTTTTCATTGTATATATTTATCGATAAATTTTAATTATAAACATTTTATATATATCGTAATAGGAATACGGGTCACATGAATGTGTATAAAAAAACATTTTTTTTTGCTTTATATACATTGCAATATAGATTTAATATTAGTATATTTTATACTCTATATAGAAGAAAACAGAGTGATTAATTTTGATTGGTATAAAAAAATTCTAAATGATCCCATAATAAATTGATTATTGAATTTTTAGGCATTTAATCTATTTTCTTTGTATCGTATATAATTTCCATAAAATATAAGCCCAGTTTGTTTATTTCCATGGACATAACTAATCAAAGGCATTAGATTGTATTCATCTTTAGTATTTTATTTATATGTCATCTTGCAGTTTTACAATCCGCAATTTCGAATCAATTTAATGCAAACGTTCACCACCCGGTTCATGTATAAATATTTCATATGTCCACATAATCAATTTGTTTTTTTTTTTAGTTTTGGTTTGAAGTTAAATCGAAAAATGATTATTATTGTGTTATATATACAATTTTAGTTAAAACATATATTTTAAAGCATATAAATATACATAGGTATATATTATAGGAGAAGCAGAACAAATTTCGATTTAATTTAATTTTATTTATGAATAGAACCGAGGTTTTATTTTATTTACTTCACATTTTTTTTGTTTTATGTGATCCAGATCTGTGGGGGAGTGCGATGATATGAGGTTTTTGACAATTATAATACCATACTATATGATATGTCTGAATATGACCGATTTTTTATGGTTTATTTTTTTTCCCCCAATATTTTTTACAATATATGAATGGAGTTAAAAAGGTCAATTTTCACTATCGTCTTAGACAACCCGGAATAAAATTCAGTATATTACAAAATCAATCGATTGAAAATGTCTATGTATCTTCAATCAAACAGAATTATACAATTATAAAAACTTGCAGAATTTAACTAAATCTCTCGAATTTCAATGATGATATCCAAAATTACTTGAATAATTAATCATTACATCAAATATCATCTTATTGTCAAAATAACCAACAAAAAAAAACATTTCAACTAATTATAAATTAATTCTAATTAGTAAAAAAAAATCTTATTCATTTAAAATCAATGAAATGTTTTATGTTATGTTTTCCCATTTGTTTATAATATCATAATTTAACTTTCTATAAACATATATAATAATAATTGGATGTTAAAGATAAATTATATTATTGATCGTACTTGACAAAAAGGAAAAAAATTCGAAACATACCACAAAAAAACAACAACTTCAATATTACAAATCGTATATATCAAACCCCGTTACTGATCTGTCATTAAAATTTTAACTTTTAAGAATTGAAATCTGTATATTATTTTATCTTTAAATGTGAAAAATGCACAATGTTCTTAAATATTTTACAATACATTTTTTTTGTTATTATACTTCACAGCACAACACATTATATTTAAACTGAAATCAAAATATAATTTTTTTTTTTCATTTTTTTTAAATTCTTTATTATTAAAGAAGTATCTTAAAACCTTTATTTATATAAGAATATCTCTTAATTTATATTTACATTTTTCATGTGACGTCTCTCGGTAAATTTATTTATAATAAAAAGATACCAACTATACAAAATTAAATGAATACTAAATACAAATATTTAAAGATAATTTTAATTTTTTTGGTATTATATTTAAACGACGAAATAATAATTATATTTAAACGACGAATTATTTTGTTTGTAAATCATACTAATTAAAAAGTCATTCGTTAATAATAAAAAAACCATTTCTTTTTCCAATTTAAATACCTTTAGTAATATATATATATATATTTTGTTATAAAAACGGTTTGTCAACTTAAATATATTTTTATAAGGAGGCAAACGATATTAAATGTTAAATGATGAATCCGTTTTGGGACAATTAATTCAATATCTTAATATGAAAATGGATGAAGTTAAGTTAAATGGAAAAAGCGATTTGTTGCTCTATATATTCAAGCAAATTTTGGGTAATTTCGTTTTACCAAATTAAACATAATAATCATTAATCGAACATTTTGGTGAACCCTGCTATATATTAACATTCATTTGTACGTATATAAATACAATAAAATGTTAACATCAATATATGTATGTGTATAACAACGTTTGTAAATAATGTATATACACGATGAACGTGTTAAAGAACGTCTTCCTTATACTAAAAACAATATACATATTTTTCCTGTTTCATGTATACATATATCTTGATTCTTGCTGATTCTTTTTCAAATCGATTTTTTTTGTATTATTAAATAAAAATTTCTTTTTGATGAAGTTAAGAAAATTATAGTAAAAGAAATTAAATATAAATATGCAATACAAAAAACAATATACACATAAAAATATTATAATAATAAAACATAACGCAACGAATATATAAAAATAATATATATATTAAACTTGTATTCCCGATAAAACAAAAGTAAAAGAACTTCAACTGTATATTTGTTTTTTTTATAAATATTTATATACCGATAATTTACCTTACCTTACTGTTTATATATATATATATATATATTTGCATTAAATTACATTGCAGGTAAAATATGTGCGTATAACTACATATATAGTATAGAAAGGTATAAATATATAAAAATGAACCCGCAATAACAATTAACTTTAGTCTTAAACATATATATTATTTGTTATACAACAACAACCAATACATCACAATGTATATATTGTATGCAATATATTTTCTATATATATATATATATATATAATATATATATATATATATATATGTATATAGTTGTTTTGATGCATCTTTATCAATTTATATTTATTTACATGTTACGTGTAATGTGTAATCGACCGTGTATTTAATATATAATAATAAGAAAAAATGTGGTCTCGTTTTTTGTTTTTTTTTTAACCGGCAAAGTCTTATAAGTGAGTGTAATAAAATAATATATGCATTTATCGTCATAAACAAAATTACAAGATGTCCTCTATCCTATATAATAAATCAATAAATTCTTTTTAAAAACAATCTTCCCTTAATCTACTTAGCATATCTTATTTTGTTGTCTTTTATTATTGGTTACATTGTAAGTGTTTTGTAATTTTCATTAACATTAACATTTATTATAAAATAGATAGATAAAATAGAGTTATAAAAATACCAATAGCGTAAGATTTTGTAAATAAAAATTGATTCAATATGGATTCCATCTGCAATTATAATAAATTTCCAATTAAAATAAAATGTAATTTATACAGTAGTAAAATAAACCGTGTTAATTATTGCGGATACCTCGAAAATTCTAAAAATTCCAACACTTTTGTTTTCTGTGTCGATACAAATATTACGAAACGAAAAAATATTAATATTACAAAATAAAATATTACAAACGAAGTTGATTATATTTTTTATCTCAATACACTATCCTATAAATATATTCATGACAGAAAGCAATCCCTAAACGGTGTCCTTACACTAGGATTGGAAAAGGACGACTCCGTATATTGGAACATCTAATTGTACCAATATACGGAGTTGTACTTTGATAGTAATTGAAAGGGGCCGAGTATAAAACCAATTGCATTTCATTACTTTAGTATACGATCCCAGTGAATGTGATCAAGATGTTCTTACCTATATAGAGTCTAAGAAGCGCAAAAAATAAACTTACGACCATCCCTAACATAAATTGGACAAGAAGTATTTTCTATATATAGACTTATCTTTGCAGATATATTAATTTATGAAGATTTATACATATATGGTATTTTATACATATGATGACAAACATGTGTAATAAATGAAATTTCAATTAAAAACCATATCGTTGATTTTAACATAAATAAATAAATATATAGACAGGTTCTTAAATTGTATATACATAAGAAATAAATATCTTTCATTGCGTATGCACTTTCTTTACAGATTTGTATAGAGAAATGATCAACGATCATCGTCGTCGTCGATGTCATTATCATCATAAAAAAAAAAATAAATAATGTAGTTTGTTTTTTATATGATTATGTTTCTTTTTTTTTGTATGATACCGCGGTGATAACTATATATTGTGAATTTGTGATACAGATTTACTACAAGATTCTTCTCTCGATATGCTTTGAAATTTATGTTGGAGTGCGGAACAACGAACAAGAATATTATAATAAGAAAAAAAACCAAAATTAAAAACGTGACCATGTATAATATGATGATACACTATAAAAAACGTATTTTAAAATTTTTTTAACCAAATTGTGTAATGAAAATCGATTGGTTTTACAAAATAACTATATACAAAGCAAATAAGAATTTGATATCATATAAAATATGTGTAAAATATTATAATAGGTGAAAGAAGTTTAATATCAATATACAAATCAATTCAGATAATCATATGCTCGCCTTTCACAATCAATACATACAGTTTTTTGAATTCATTCTATTTGCGTTCTCTCTCAATGATTCGATTGATCAAAAAATTAATTATAAATCATTGCCGAAGAATTTTCCCTATACGCAGAAGTAACATTTCCATTGTCTGAAAATCAATCATAAATTATTTTGGGACGCAAGCGCAAAATTTGTCAATGTTCATAAAATCCTGATGTCTTCTTTCTTTAGACGAATTGAAGGGTAGATTTCTACCAATTTCTAATTTTTCCTTTTAAATTCCCGAAATTTATAGCATATTGAAATTATATAGAAATCTAAATGTTTTACGTCTTGAGCAGTTTGTCAGTTTTAACACACTTTTCCATTGAATCTTATACCGAGCGGGTAGTAATCTATCCGAAGGATAAGTTTAGTCGCAAAATTTAACGATCGGTCTACGGTTAATAAGATATTATGGTAAAATATTAATATGAAAAGTGATTACTTAGATTGATACGTCATATAATTTACCACCTATACAGTTATTGCCAGATATAATCAATATAATCCAGGCATTAAACAAGAAGATATTACAAATAACTTTAATGAATAACCCTGAGGTGTAAATGTTAAATGTAAATGTCTGTGGTGTAAATGTTAAAAATGCCAACCTAAAATTCTAACGAAATTTTGGGGTCGTGGGTTCGAATCCTACTGAATGCATAAAATATGTTTGGTGTTTTGGGTTATTTTTCGAATCTGAATTTTAACATAGATGGGTTTTTCCGCTTGTGGTTGGTCGTACGGCTAATTACCGACACCGTAAAAGCCACAAATTAAGAAACTAACAACAGAAGGCTGTCGTTGGACGCTAAAACCAGATTGTGGGTTGTATAGTGAAAAATTAATTTTTTTATTTTTTTAATGATTTAATTAATTAATTTATTGGTTTTTTTAATGAATAAAACCAATATAACTCAAGAATTACACTTTTGACAACTTTTAAGAATAAGAGGAAATTTTCATCGACATCCGAGTGTCTCATCGAGGGACGCGAAGAATAAGTTTCTTATATTAACTATATATCTGGTAAACATTAAAAAGGATAGTCTGCAAACTCCACGTTAGTTATCCTTATAGCCTTATAAAACTCCTCTTATCATTAGTTTGGTTATATACAACTAACAGTATATAAAAGTAAAATTTATTTCATTGTTAAAATAATATAATAAAATAAACTTGGTCCAGAATTCCAGAAATAAGCGAAAATTTTACTACACCAGGATCGATTCAACAGGATTCATTTTCTATACTCTATTTTAAGTTGAATTTAAATTGACTGACCAAATATTAATGTAAAATTACCGTTCCCATAATTTTGCTTGTTGCGAAAATTAAAGATAAATAACATAAAAATCTGGGTTGTAGAATTTTCACATCCCAGAAAAAAAAAACTTTCATCTATTTTTAACAAAACATTCTATACAGAAAAACAAATCCAATTGAGTGAACGTTTTATATTCGTCCTGAAAATTCTTCAAAACATAATTTGTGATTGATTTTCTGAGCTTGTGACAACGTTTATGTTAGGATCGTGCTACGGTTATGGATTACTTTTTTTAATTTAAAGGTTAAGACTTCTGTGGGGAAACCATTAAAATAATTTATCAGGACGCAATAATATAGAAATAAAAGCACAATCTTTGGCCATATGGGCTTTGAACCTTTGCACTGTCAACAACATAAAAAAAAAATATGATAAAATACAAATTTTTCGAAAGTGTTTAAAGAAAATTTAGTGATATTTATGATAGTGAATTATATATCTTTATATAGAAATCCCTCATCAATTACATTTCATTTTTTAAAAAAATACATACTATAGTATTTATATATGCAGTACAACAATTATATATATTACAATCAAATAACCATATATTTATATAACATATATAAGAATATCATCACGTTTCTTTTGCATATACCTCTCCATCCTCATACTTGATTTATAGATTTCATTTTTCAAAAAAAAAAAAAAAAAATATTAATATCTCTTCTTCTGCAATTGTATATATAAAACAATCAACTTTATGAATTTTTTTCCTTTTAATTTTTTATTGCATTTATTCTGTGTGAAAAAAATGCATATCACACACTATATATCTTATTTAATATATATAGTACTATGTACTATCAGAAGTAGTATATCGAAACAATTAATTTATTGTCTATAGAGTCACACACATTGATAGTTTGCATTCAGTAGCCATTTATTCATCTCCTATTATTTATATATAGAGATGCATATAGTTAATTTATTTATTAGTATAATTTTTTTAATTCTATTTATGGACTTTTTTTTATTGCGATACACAACATAAAAAAAATTAAGTGAGAAAACAAATTGAGTTCACAGAAAATGAAAATATATACAAATATATTTATTATATATATATAGATATAGATATAGATAATATAATATATGTTATGTTATATCCATGAATGATTATTGTAATGTTTTTGCTTATATACAAAAACCATCACATCGTGTTGTAAAAAAAAAACAAATTACATACAGCTTCAGTTTATTTTAAATATATACATACTTATTTATTATATATAAGAAAAGAAAAGAAAAGCGATGATTATTTTAAATATACTCCTATAATAATGTGATATTTTATATATCAAAACAAAAAAAGGTATTTGAAATTAAAATGCTATTAAGTGTAAATTGTACGAAATTAAAAGAAACACAAAAAAAGGCTTATCAGTAAATGTATAATATATTTTCGTGTAAAGATACGTGCAATTTTTCTTCTTCGTTTCTTTTTGATGTAGATATGATGTTAAATAAAAAAAAAAATAAATTCATTGCCGGCTAGTAAAATATTTAGAAAAACTTTTATATGAATAATTTATATATGTATCTATATACAAGAAAAGATAACCGCATACCGTTTTATATTCGATACATATATTTAATAATAGATATATTTATATACTATATAAAATGAATGAAAAAAAAATTACATTAATTTCCAATTTATAAATTACGAATAAAAAAAAGTAGCAATATTTATTTAATGTGTATCAATTTTTTGTTTGTTTATTTCAGATATCTTCGATTCTGGCTATAAAATAATGTAATTGGACACATAAAGAGAGAAAGGCATGGTAAGGTATATATAAAAAATCAATTGCATATTAAATATACTTTTTTTTACCTTAAATTACAATAATGAGAAAAAATAAGCAAATTTTTATTATTAAATACTTTTACTTTATATTTAAACAATAATGAAAAAAAGTAACAATGTTTTTTTTTAAATATCATTTCTCATGTAAATAAAGTAGTTAAAAAAATGTGATACGCGCTTATATTAATATATTGATTTTGGATTATTATTGATCTATTTTTTTTTTGTTTTGTAAATTAATTAATTATATGGATGGGAAAATTTTATTAGAAATAACTTTTTGCTAAAAACATTATATTTATATATGTAGATAACATTTTCTATATATAGTCTAATTAAATAATTTCAATCGCGCAGACATAAAAAAAATATGATGAACAAACAATATAGGATAACCAAGGTATAGAGAGGAAGTTTAAGTATAAATTTTTATCAATTATAATCCATTGATTTTCTATGGGATAAGATCTGAAAAATCTCCACAATATAAAACTTTTTACAATTGGATACTATCAAATCTCGCTATATTTAAAAAAAATTCCAAGACAATGATTTGGAAACAAAACGAAATATCGTTATATATAATAAAGACATACAACTCTGTGGTGTGAATGTTAAAAATGCCAACGTGGGTTCGAATCCTACTGAATGCATAAAACATGTTTTGTGTTTTTCGGTTATTTTTCGAATCTGAATTTCGGATCAGATAAAATCAGATTAAATTCTGGGAATTCTTTAAGTTACACGGGAAACAATATAATAATATAGACTTTTTCTCAATGAAATTAAACTTTCTTACTTTACTTTCACGCGCCTATAACCTAAAATTGGTTTTGGCGTCCACTCATCCATACGTACCACATGACCAAGCCACCTCAAGCGACCAATCTTAATAACTCGATGTCGGGTTCGCCATACAATTTATATAGGTCGTGGTCGTATCGCCTACGCCACCGTTCCCTTTCCTTTGTCGGCCTTTCGTTTATTGTCGTCCACCTTATACATTTTTCCAATATAAAATTAAAAAAATAATGTGGCCAAAGTGGACTCCGTAAATGGTTTCAAACACTTCCGATTTGATATACCTTATTTGTACCTGAAATGTAACTTGCGTCATTGTTAATATTGACATGGCTATCGATTTCTGTGGGTACCCAAATTCCTCCATTGTGCGCCATAATTGAATTAAAACAGGAAACGGATATATTAGAAAAATTGAAAAAGACTTAATGACTTTGGATTTTTAGTTAGTATCATTTCTACTATATAATTTTCAAGAAAAAAATATAATTGATTTTCTTTTATAAATAACAATTTGGTTTTTCAATTTCTATATTATTAAGAACCAAATTACTAAAATAGCGTTTTGATTACAATTTTGTGGTTTTTTATTTAATTTTTGATTTTATATAGGGATTGATTCCCTCACGATGTGGAGAAGATGGCTAATTTCCTTTCAGATATTTGTACTTTACAAATTTACATTGTCATTACCGGGAAATAGTCAAAATTATAAAATAAGTCCAAAACCATGTGTTATTAATGGTCAAGAAGGTACATGCATGTTTGTATTGGAATGTTTAAAATCGGAAGGATATCACTTGGGAATGTGCAAAGATACATTTATGTTTGGATCATGTTGTGCACATAATGTATCCGATAATATAATACAATCACAAACGATGACCAACTATTATACAAAACCATCAAAACCATATACATATCAAAATAATAATTATAATAATAAACATAAACCGAATAATTCGGAGCCGTATGATCCAAATGCCAGGTAATAACCAAATAATGTATATACACTTTAACATAAACATTATTATTAAAATATACTTAATTGTATGCTATATATGTTTTAATTAAGTGGACTAACAACAATCCATCGACCACATGGTGCCGGAACCATTGTAATTCGTCCATCTAGTGCACATAGACCAATTTCAACAACAATAAGGACAACAAAACCACCGTATACTACAACGATAAGAACAACAACTACAGCACCATCATCATTATCATCATCATCTATGACACAAGTATTATATCCACAAGAAGATAATCAAAATGTTGGTGTTGATAGTCAAACAAATAAAATACCTAGTCATAATGAAAATACAGCAATTGATTTGGATACAGCATCAAGTATTTCAACTGGTAATATAGGAAATAATGAGAAAATTAATAAAAATATTCTTACTAAAATAAGATATTAGAAATCTATAAATTACATCTTAATTTTTAGGTATTTGGAATACTTATATGTACACTCAACAATGGCATATGACAACACAACCGAATTTTATAACAAAACCAAAACCAATGCAATGGGATAAAACAACAACAACAATAACCCAAATGTTACGTCCAAAACCGAATCGAAAACCAACGAAAAAACCTATAAGTTTATTCTCATCAACTCCTTCTTCGGTTATTACACCAATTTCCGTAACGAGTAGTAGTATCAGCAGCAGTAGCAGTAGTGATAGTAGCGGTAGTATTAGTAGTAGTAGTAGTAGTAGTAGTAGTAGTAATGCAGCAGCAAAACCAAAGCCACAGGTAAATTTATTCAAATAAAACAGTTATATGGATATAGATTAATACAAAATTTGTAATTTTCTAAAATTTCACAGGTGTATTTACCTAAACCGACAGTATCTCTTGCCACAAATCTTTACACAACAACATCTAAGTCACCATTTAATACTAACCCCATAAATAACAATATAAATAATAATAATAATAATATTAATAATCAGAATATAAATATTAATAATAATACAGAAATAACTGGATTAGTCACGAATGAAATTGATCATCCAATTGTTCAAGTAGAACGTAAAACAATTTCGGCTGCTAGAAGTGCAGGTAAAATAATTTTCAATCGTATACCTTTATAGAAATCTTACATTCTTACAGTAATGAATATCCCAAATAATTTACACGATTAAAATGCATATAATTTATTTAGAATGTGGTTTATCGACGACACTTGGTCGTCCGGAAACCAGAATTGTCGGTGGTAAAAATGCACCATTTGGTAGATGGCCATGGCAAGTATCCGTACGTCGCACATCATTTTTTGGTTTTTCAAGTACACATCGTTGTGGCGGTGCCTTAATTAATGAAAATTGGATAACAACTGCTGGACATTGTGTGGATGAGTAAGTTTAATTCGAGATTTTCTAATATGATCAACAAATCAATAAATATAAAGTCAATCAAATTATCAATTCATATATTAATATGATTGCATTTTATTTTGTATAGTCTATTAACATCACAAATTCGAATTCGTGTGGGTGAATATGATTTTTCACATGTTCAAGAACAATTACCGTATGTTGAACGAGCTGTTGCAAAAAAAGTTGTCCATCCAAAGTATAATTTTTTCACATACGAGTATGATTTGGCATTAGTCAAATTAGAATCACAATTGGAATTTGCACCGCATATACGACCAATATGTTTGCCGGCAATTGATGACACATTAATTGGCGAAAATGCAACCGTAACGGGATGGGGACGTTTAAGTGAAGGTGGTACATTACCATCTGTATTACAAGAGGTATCTGTACCGATTGTCAGCAATGATTTATGTAAAAAAATGTTTTTACGTGCCGGCCGTAATGAATTTATACCGGAAATATTTTTATGTGCTGGTCATGAAACCGGTGGTCATGATTCATGTCAAGGTGATTCTGGTGGACCATTACAAGTAGATACAATTTTTTATTTTTTTTTTTTAGCAATTGTTTCAGTCATACTGATTGTAATTTTTTTGTTTTTTCATTGGTTCCTCCCCACCAATCCTTCATCCAGGTTAAAAGTAAAGATGGTCATTATTTTTTAGCCGGTATTATATCATGGGGTATTGGTTGTGCTGAAGCTAATTTACCAGGAGTTTGTACACGTATATCCAAATTTACATCATGGATATTGGAAAATGTTAATTAATTTTTTTTTCTGAATTGTAAAATGAAATTGTATAAATCAAGTCAAATTTATATAGAGCCCGACAATTAATAAACTATATCTCTATCAATTATATAATAATTATTATTTTAATATATAACTTAAAACCCCACACATGAAAAGCAATATATTTTATAAATAGATAATTAAATTATTTTTTGTAAATATTTTATGAAAACTTTTGAAATATATATGTAGAAAAAAATAAAATAAATAAATATTCATTTAATTATTACTTTATTTAAAATGTAATATTTTATTTTAAATTATTTAAATAAATTTTAATTATTAAATTATCTTTTATTAATATTAATATTGTATAGTTTTAAATAAAAATTTATATTATTTTGTTTTTATTTAATCACAAATATTATTTTGTTTTTTTTTTTTAATTATATTTGAATGCAATTTTGAATGAAATATGGATTGGAAAATTTGAAAAAAAAAACAGTGTGCGGAAAATAGAAAAAACTATTACTAAAAATTATATTAGGATATGTTTTATAAATATATTAATTCTTAAATATTTAATGAGAAAATAATAAAAAAGCAAGTGGAAAATATAGTGATATGTTCAAAAAAGGGGTATTTGAATTTTCAACGATATTTTTATAAATGAATTTATCTCGAAGATAGTTATCCAAAATATATAGAAATGCGAATTTAGAAAAATCTAAATCGAATTCGTTAAAAGAGTCATGATTAATACTTTCTTTTGAAAATTTAAAATTATTTTCCACTTGACACTATATGGCTAAACTATATAATAATACTTATATATTAGATCTAAATATGTCTATATGGCCATCATAAATTATTATTTAGTAAACTACAATTAAAAATCTATTGATATAATTAAATAATCTAAATTATTATGATTTATCTAGCACACAATAGTTTAAAATAGTTACCATATCGATTACAAAAAATTTTTATTTATAAAATAAATGCAATTTACTCTTTGTTTACTACTACTAATTCTCAATTCATCGTTTCAAATACAAGCAATGCTGTATGTTATTGTTATTGAACACTTGCAACACAATTGGGACTACAAAATACTAGATTTTTTTTAAAACAAAATTTCCCGCCAATCAAAGATTTACCACAATCGACGCCGAAACACATAAAACAAGTACCGTGCCAATGTAATTTTCCATAAGAAACACCTTGTTCATCGGGACGTATCATCAACAGGCAACGTTCGCAACGAGCCGCATGAAATTGATCAAAACATGGTAAACATAATGGTTGATTTACCTTATCATCGGGTACATAGCGTTTACCCGCTAATGGTACATCACATTGATAACAACAAAAATGTTTTATATGAAATGTTGAATCTTCAGCGGCCGTATACTCTTTTGTAAATATTAATTCATCACATGCCTGACATCTGGGTATATTCAATATATTTGCTAAATCACGACCACAATACACATTACCATTATGATAGAAATACACTAAATCTACCAATAATTCACCGCAACAATGACAAACAAAACATTTTGGATGCCATACAATACCTTTACCGGCTCGTTCCGCTTTAACCGCTACTTCACCACTCATAATATTCAATTCACAATGTTTACATTTAAAAACTGGTACCGGTACGGATGCCGATGATGATGGGATTACATGTTTTTTACCATCAGATGTTTTTACATTATCATCGTGATCCTCAGCATTCGCTCCATCGATAACATTTAATAGATCAGCATACGCTAATATATCGCTACATTGGATATCATTACGAAATGATGGATTACGTTTGTATTCTTTGCGAAATTGTCGAATCGGTTGTAAAATACCACATTTTTGTATATTATAATTTTTATCATCTAAATCTTGAAATAGTTTATCATAAATTGGACCACTAATAACACTACTACAAATTGCCATTGTATTTACATTCATATTTTGTAATTTTTTATGATTCTCATCCGATATTGTTTTACTACAATTATCAAAATCACATTTCATTGGAACATCCGTTAAAATAATATCTCGATTATTATTATTATTATTATTACCATAATTACGATCGTCATTTAATGCATTTTGTATGGCATTTGAATTGTATATTCTTGCAAGAAATTGATCATTTTGTGGTACGGTTGTTGTTGTTGTAGCTGTTGATGGAAGATTTTTATTAAATTGTATTTTACGCATTGGTGTTTCTTGATTTAATAAACGTCCACCATCTTCATTAACGGTCCATGCGGCTTTAACGGGAATTGGTGAATGAAATTCATTGATGACCGAATCAGCATTTCCAGTATCACTAACGCGATTAGATTGTTTACCACCATGTTTTGGGGGGGTCTGATGCGATGAACTATTTAAAGACATTTCATTTAGATTTTCATTTAATGATGATGCGTCTGTCAGTAAATTATCATCAGTTTGATTATCGCCAGTAATTGATTTCATAAAATTATTCATATCTTTTTTAAATGGTTCATTTTTTAAATATTCTTTACGAAATTCTTTTAATGGCATTAAAATTGAATCGCTGGAATAATTTGATTTTATTCCATCTAAACGATTAAACATTTTGTCATAAAATGGTCCATTCATGACACCAGCCTTAATTGTTTTTGTATCGATTTTCATTGATTTCAATTTTAATTTATTTTTATCACTTAAATATGGTGTTTGCATAAAATCAGGAATTAATGGTTTATTATTACAACTTAGCGGTTTTGTAAATGGTCCAGCATACATTGTCGGACTTAAAAGATGTTCAATTGATTCGGAATTTAATATGTATTTTACAATTGGATCTGTACACATATTTAATGTTATCGCATCACGTTCATATCCCAATTGTTTGAGTATCGTCAGATCACGTTGATTTAATAATAAACGTTGTTCCGTATTAGGATCATCCTCGGCATCATTAGTATTCTCACTCGCAAAATTACTCGCTTTATCATGATAAATGGGATCGTTTTTCGATGCAGGTATTGATGGCATAACACGTGTAACCATTCCCTGACCAACACAATTATCTTTAAGTTTTTCAACATATTGTTGTAATTGTGTTTGCTCATTTTCGGATAGGTTATGACAAAGTGTTGCATCCAAATCGTGTAACGGCACTTGATATTCCAATTGCTGTTTACGTTTAGTGGCCGCCTCGCTGCCAGTTATTGGTATATGAGTCGAACCCAATTGTGTCATATAATCAGAAACCTTTTTGAATGTTTTTGGTTACATGAGATTTGTTTTATATTAATTATATGTTTTTTGATAAAAAAGAAAAAGAAACTTATTATTACACTAATAATAATTCATACTGACACCTTTTATTTCTATATCTTATTAAAATCTTTAAAATTTCAAATATTGTCTTATATTTATATAAGACAATATTTGGTGCAAAACCCCGCACAAACTTCATGATTTTGAATCATAGTATAATTCCATACAATAACATAAATAATACAATCATACATAAAATATACATTTAGAATAGATATAAAATATAAGTGTACTTACCAAATCAGGATCAACATTTGGCGGCACCCAATCTAATTTAATTGGTTTTTCAGCAAATTGTGATATGTTTATATCTAAATAAGAAAACATAATTAAAAAAAAAATTCATATATAAATAATCCATTTCAAAAATTGATAAAATCTAAATATTTGATAAGAAAAACTAATGAAAATAAAAAACAAATAATAATAATAATATTTACATGCAGATTGTGATCGTGTTTGTCCTAAAATTTCAAATTGCGCCCAACCCGTTAAATCATCATCAGGACAATTATGTTGTTCCTTACGGCATTTACAATTTCGACAAACTTTACGCCAAAAATGTAAATCTAAACCAGGACATGATTTACCGCATACATTACATGGAGCACCAGCACCACTTTCATGTCCTAACTTCCCTTTTGTTAATTTTTCCCGACGTTTTTCCAATTGTACTAACCATTCTGGTACCTCGGAAACTTCTATAGATGATAATTTATTCATAATATAATTTTTTTTGTTATTAAAACAAACCAATAATTGTAGTGTGTAGTCCAAATAAACAAAGGCACCAACAAAACCAAATATAAATATATGAAATTGAAACTGACAACCACTTGTTGGGACAACGAGAAATGAAAAAAAAAGGATGACTAATTTTTATACCATTTTTAGTTGTTTAAAGAAAACTATCGATAACAGCGTCATCTAATTTAAATATAAAGCAATCAATTCAAGTAAATTTTTCGTTAAAAAATATATTTTCTTATCGTTTTTTTTATATTATTTACATATATATTATATTAGTTTTTGTTTTTTTATATAAAATTTAATGATGTTTTCTGTTGTTTCTTATTCCTTTGGATAGCCTTGTTTATCCAATTCGTATCCTCTAATAAATGGTAAACCTGTTTGTACTTTTTCTTGATATTCATAATATTCTTGACCGAAAAAATTGATTAAAGTTATTTCTTCTACAAAAATACGATCATGGAAGAACTTCCAACTAATTAACGTATATAAAATAATACATATTGGATTGATCAATACAATTTGTGTTCCAATTGACCACCAAAACCAACCAACATATGATGGATGCCTCATCCATTTATAAATTCCATGTGTTACAAGTACATGATCATTTTGTTTTTTATATTGTACCTATATCATACATAAATAAAAGTGGTATATGTATATATACGTATATATATATATATATATATATTGATTAACTTTATTATATTTTAACTTACTAAATGATTAAAATTTGTATTTGCTGTTATAATTGCAAGTTTACGTAAAATTTCACCAATTATACAGATGATCAATCCTGTTATGGTTATTATGGTAAATTGTTTTAAATCTGAATATATTAAATATAAGAATAGAACAATGTTATAATATGAATATAATATTACATTTATTTTTAATTGTTTACCTGGTAAAAAATATACTTCAATAAAAAATTCTATCCAACTACTTGCAGCCGCTATTGCATAATGTATTGAATGATTCAATATAAATGAATCGACTGAAAGTGATTTTGGATTTGACCAGGCAATTGCTAAATATTCTGTATAATGAAATATTGACATTAATAATCCATACAGACCAAATGGTTTATAACAATTTTGACCAAAAATTGCTAGTGATAAACTAAATGCAAATACAATTCCAAGAAATGTTGCTCTAATTGCAATCTACAATCAAAACAAACCAAAATAAAAAAAAAACAAATCATTTGTAAAATACGTAAAAATGATTTATATTTGTTCAATTTTCTTACCTGAAAGTCAATTTTTTTAAATAATAATCGATATAAAATTGTTAAAACAAAAAAATAAAGTATTGGCCCCCATAAAAAAGAACCCCATACATTTGGTGAAAAATTAAATATAAATTCACTATTCGATAATAATGTAAATAATATTGCCGAACCAATAAAACAATATAAACTTAATTTCCCTTCATAGCATAACATTATAATTATTAATTGAAATATATTTTATTTAATTATTTTTTATTCGCATTTTATTTATTTTTCTACTTAATAAAAAATCTATTTATACTTTATTTATTTTTATTTTATAAAGAAAAATATATAAATATAAATAAACAAAAACAAATCAAAAAGACTATTAAAATGACAAAACAATAAAAACAATACAAATGTATTTATTTTATTTTAGCTTTAAATTCACTCTAGTACTATTTTATTTCGGGAAAACGAAAAAGAGAAATTGGATTTTTCGACTATCGTCGTAAAATCACGAAAGTAAAGTATCGAACATACTTTCGAAAACGACGAAACGAAAACGAAAGCATCGAAAGCATGAAAACATATTGTCGAAAACGACGGAATGTTTTTTTGATTTAACCTCATTTTTTTTTAAATAGTTTTTTTGATTTAACCTCATTTTTTTTTTTTAATAGTTTAGATAATAAGATTTTCTTGAATTGATTTGTTAGTAAATATATTTCATATGGGTTATGTGTTAATGAAGAAATAAACAAATAAAAACAAAATAATTAAAACAAGATTCAGATAAATAATTCAGTGCAAAAATTGTATATATAACATTAATTTCACATATCATCATATCAAGGTAACTTTTTTTGTTTATAAGGTTCCTAAAAAATTAATACAATGATCACGAGAACATATAAATTAAAAAATAAATAATTTACAAAATAATTTTACAAAAAAAAACTGTCGGCAATTTTATATTTTTATTTAATTTGTTTATTTTTCTATTTAATTTTACACACTCACATAAAAAAAATACAGAAATTATATTAAATGCATCAACACAAATGTAAAAAAACGAATGAAAAATAGAATCATTTCTATTTACCTTCGAAACCGAAAAGAAATAGAAAAACATCGCACGCTCGTTTCGGTAGTATATTCGTTTACATCAGAATGCATGCATTCTATTTGAATTCGTTTCGTCGTTTTCGACAGTATGTTCGATACTTATGCATTGAAAATGCCTTTGGTATATTAAAACCAATGACCATATAACTTATACAAGACACGAAAATTCAAACAACCATATTCGTAAATCTAAATCAGAAATCTATGGCCTTCATAATTTATGAGAAAAGAGATGGTACTAATCATTTTCATTTATTTATTTATATATCTATCGCATGCATTAAAACATCATTTGGCTGTTACGTTTTTTTTCTTTGTGTTTTTTTTTTGTGTTTTTATTTCGTATATATTCGTATATTTAAAATACAAACCATTTGTAGAGCAAAATTAATTTTTTTTTCTTTTTATCTATAAAATATTATGTATGCATATATATATATATATATATATATGTTGTCTTATTTTTAGCCAATAAAATAACTACTTATAAACGATATAATATATATATATATATATAAACTGCGATATTTATATATACAACAAATATTATATATACACCAAAAATTATTGTTGGTTTTTTTGTATATATAAAATAGAAGATAGAAAAGTAAAAATTATTTTGGTAATAAAAATCAAATAATGTTTTTTTTTTCTTTTCTGGTTTTTTGTTGTCTATTTTTAGATCGTCGACTTATTTTTTCGT